>CM053032.1:87951265-88002449 GCA_028564925.1 Lithobates sylvaticus
TCTTACTATACTTATATACTCCATAGGAATGTCTGTCGCATCTGCTCCTGACGAGTGGGAAAACCCACGAAACGCGTAGAGCTTTACCCCGATGCTGCAGCTATACTTCATACGGATCGATATCTACCCATCCTTTACTGATATACCCTATATATTATACATATTTTATAATGTTGTTTAAATACCATTGGGTGGATGTACATATACCATGTGGATGCATGTGCCAGCATTGGATCCCCTTCTCTATGCATACAAATATCGGGATGGAGGCAATTGAATATTTGGGATTGGCAGTGTTCCCCTGCCATCCCTGTGTGAGATTTGCCCTCATTTATAGGGTGCCTTTAGTGAAAGGTTTATATACTGACATTATCAATGTTTATTTGTATTATTTTTCTACATTTATACTTATGAGCCTTGTACATGGTAACTTTCCATACGCAGCATTTCCTTATGCTGGTTTAGTGTACCCACATGGACTGTTTCCATCCAGATGTCCAATACATGCTATTGTCCCGGTCAGCTATGTGCTCTGTGTGGATTGATTGGCGTTTGGATGCAGCTGAGGTCTCTCTTCACGATGGGAGCTGCGATGCGCTCAGTGGACCCTCCCCCTCCTCCCCGGCACTTCGTGTGTCTGGGAGAATCGGGCGGGTGCCCCTTCGCGCATCGGCGCCACGTCCGTCACGCTGTTTATGTGACGGCACTTACGCCGTATGTATGACGTCAGTCATGACGTTAATGCGCCGGCGTCCAGTCATAACATTCTTTGTGCCTGTATGGGGGAGTCTCCGTGCCAGCTACTGAGTGTTTACTCGATCCTGGTGCGGCTCTTTCTCCCCCATTGGCTCATGCGTGGCGTTGGCGGCATATATCCAGACTTCCCCTGAGGTGAGCTGTTCTACTGACCAGTCTCTCTCTGGGGTTTCTGCACACCATTCATATCCATCTGCTGGTGGTGCTTTGATGCAGCATTGGGGTAAGCTTCCTTTTTTGGTCTACACCTTTTCATTCCCTCCACTTTGGTGTTTGATCTTTTGAGTTCAACCCATTTCTTGGCTTGCTTCACTTGGTACTTCCTCTTTAGGTCCTTTACACCCTTTTAGATCTATACCTGCGGAATATTTTAGACACAGGCACCCTATTATCTTGTGGCACCTTTTTCACTTTCTTTTTCACCTAATTTGAAGCCACACTGGGTTCACCTAAAATGATTACTATTATTACCCCTAACACATTATTATTACAATATTACACAAAATTTATATTTTTGTTCCCAGATACACACCCGGCTTCATCAAGCTCACACCATATTCTTTGCTATATGGCGTTTTCCACCACACTTTGCACATCCTTATACCGTCCAGTGCTGCATCCCTGGATTATGCCGCCTCAGCTCCCTGGGTGGGGATATGTTCTCGGCCAACCCTACGCCGGCTACCCCGCACTGCATATGCTTTCTGGGATGGTGAGTGAGTCTTGCTAACCATTCATACACACATTAAATATTTCTGAGAATTATTTTTTTTTTTTTTTTTTTTAATCATTAAAGTTTTTATTGAGTATTTCATAAAACATAAATAAATACAGGGTACAAGGAAAAGGAAATCAAAAAAAAATAACATACAAGGATATGCACAATAATATCTGATTCATCAATAGTAAGGATAACATTCCAACATATACTAAAGATAATTTATGTAATAGCTATAGGCCAAATAGACCATTGTGAATCAAACCGTGAACATTTCATGTTATTAATGGCTAATAAACGCTCAAAAGAATGATTTCTACTCACAGCCGAGGTGACATCAGACAAATTCACAGCAACAGAGGATTTCCAGTTGCAAAGAATCAGCAGCCGTGTTTCCAACAAGATATGGGTTATTACTGGTCTGAAATTTTTATCAAATTTGTCAATGTTTAAGTGAAGGATACCCAAAGCAGGATCTGGAGAGGTCAATACACCAGTAATAGAGGATATTAATCGGAATATACTGTTCCATAAACTTTTAATTGTAGGACAATGCCAAAGCATATGCATTAGATTTCCTATTTGTCCACAACCCCTCCAACAATGTGGTGATGTACCCGGAAAAAAGGATGCTACTCTATACGGAGTGTAGTGCCATCTGTTAGTTAATTTAATGGTCAATTCCCAGTGTTTAGCACAGTGAGAGGCCGTGTGTATTTCCGAAAAGGCTTGTCGCCATTGGAATTCTGAAAATTCCGAATCTATATCGTCTTCCCACTTGAGCATGGCTGAAGTTTTAACAAATGTAGTTTTGTTCCCAAAGATGTTATAAAAATACGTTATACCTTTTGCATCACGTTTTTCCGTAAAATAGAATTGCCAAAGTTTAAATGGAATTCTAATCAACGGAATCGGTTTTGACTCAAAAAATTGTATTATGTTATAGCATTTAAGAATCTCCTCTTCATTAAGGTTATATTGCATCAATAAAGTTTCTATGGACTTAAGTTGACCATCATTATATAATTCTGATGTTGTAGTAATTCCTTTATTGACCAATTCATCGACTGTAAGTGATGGAAGGTATCTCTCAAGTATATATAGAGGCACATCATAGGGAACATCATTGTTTACACTCTGAGCGCTATCTATGATATGCCTCCATGCTTTCAAAGAAATGTTAATAGTGGGGGCTAAAGGTTTTAAATCCCATTTAAGCCAACTATCTGTAAGTAAAAAAGTAGAAGCTTCTTGCAAGGGTACTATTGAATTCTCCATAGACACCCACGAAGGTGCATTGACAGTCTGGAACCAGTGTTTGATTTGGTCTAATCGAACAGCCCAGTAATAATCATGTATATCTACCAAGCCAGCCCCACCAATTTTTTTGTGAGAGGTAAGGTTGCACCTGGAACACCTAGCTTTTTTGCCATTCCATATATATTTTCTTCCCATGTTAGCTAATTTGGAGAGAAAATGTTGAGGAATATGGATCGGTAAGGATCGAAAAATATACAGAATTTGAGGCAAAATCAACATTTTGTATGCCGCCATCCTTCCATACCAGGACACCTCTTTCATCGAAAAAGATTTCAGTTGAGCTTCCAGTTTGGCAATAAGTGGAATCATATTAGCCCTTGCAAGGTCAGAAATCTTGGGCTTCAGGATAATCCCCAGATAAGGCACACCACTGTTACTCCACGTATATGGAAACCAAGCCTGAAGATCAAGTTTCTGTTTGGACTTAATATTTATATCAAGTATCAAAGATTTGGAGAAATTTATCTTATAATAAGAAATTTTACCAAACGCCTGAAGAACAGTATGAGCTCCAGGTAAAGAAGTAAGTGGGTCAGTCATTAATAGTATAATATCATCCGCAAAAAGATTAATAGTATGTTCCTGTGTGCCAAACCGGAAGCCTCTGATAGAAGGGTGTGTCCTAATTTTTTCAGCCAAAGGTTCAATCATTATATTAAAAATGGAAGGAGACAGAGGGCAACCCTGTCTAGTTCCATTGCCAATACTAAACATATTAGATAAAGTGTTATTCGTGTACACCTGAGCTGTAGGGCAGGAATAGAGCGCCATAATAGCTTGCAAAATACGTCCTTGAAAACCAAATTTTTCTAAGGTCATGCGCATGTACCTCCAGTGGACCCTATCGAACGCCTTCTCTGCGTCAATGGATAACAGCAGAGAAGGCGTTCTATGCAATTTAGCATAGTGTAAAATATTCACAATTCGTCTAGTTGCATCAGAAGTTTGTCTCCCCTTCACGAATCCCATCTGGTCGTTTTTAATAAGAGAAGGAATGATATGTGATAGGCGAATGGCCAATGATTTGGCATATACCTTAGTGTCACAATTCAAGAGGGATATCGGTCTAAAGTTGGCCGGAGTATCTGGGTCTTTACCAGGTTTAGGTAATGTAATAATGAAGGCTTTTAGCATATCAGGGGGGAAGCTGGCAGATTCAGCAGCTGTATTAAAAGAATTAACCAGATGAGGCGATATAATGTGTTTGAATGTTTTGAGATATTCATTAGAAAACCCGTCAGGGCCTGGGGATTTACCAATTGGAAGTGAATCGATGGTTTTTTCAATTTCTCGGATCGTGAATGGTGCATTTAAAGTTTCTAGGTTTTGTGTAGAAAGACATGGTAATTGTATATTGTGCAGGAATGACTGGATAGCTTCTTCTGTTGGTTGGTGTGTATGCGGATCATCTTTCAGATTGTAAAGGGAACTATAGTATTCTGCAAATTGATTAGCTATTTCTTTTGGGTGAATAATTTTATGAGATAGGGTAGCATGTCTAAGAAAGGCGATCCGTGTTTTGGCATTTGCAGCTTTTAACCTATTGGCAAGGTGTCTACCAGGTTTGTTAGCATTATTATAGTGATTTAATTTTAAACGTCTAATGTGTTTATCAAACTGTTGGGAAAGAAGTGTTCTAAGTTGTTCTCTTAGAGAGGTCAGTTTATCCGATATTAATGTGGTAGATGACAGTTTATTCTGAGATTCAAAGTTTTTAATATCAGCAAGAATATTAGAAAGTTGTTGAGATCTTTGTTTCTTTAATCTGGCGCCCATTTGTATGAATATTCCCCGCATATATGCTTTATGGGAGTTCCATAAAATATGGGGGTCAGTAACTGAACCAAAATTGTCTTGGAAAAAATTTGTAAGGTGTTGTGACAATATTTTACTTGAGGAAGATTCCTGAATCAGCCTATTATTACAACGCCAGATGGGAGGTGAAGAGGAGACACCCCTCTCTACTATACGTATCGATATTGCTGCGTGGTCAGACCACGTAATGTCATGTATAGTAGCCACATCAATATCTTGCAATAACATTCTATCAGTGAGAAACATATCAATACGAGAGTAGGATTTGTGTCTGTTAGAGAAAAAAGTGAAATCTCGTTCATTCGCATGGAGACACCTCCAGGCATCAAATAATTCTTCATTGTGTAGAACCTCTTGAAGCGCTGGTGACTGGTTCGATTTTACTGAAGATGTGTCCACTTTGGGATCCGAGGTAATATTGAAATCTCCACAGATAAGTACTCTGCCATACTTTAAAGAATCAATCTTGCGTAAAACTTTTTTAAAGAAGCGCAATTGATGCCTATTTGGGGCGTATAGGGTAACTATAGTAAATGGTTGAGAATTAATGTCACCTGTTAAAATAATAAACCTGCCCTCAGTGTCTATGAAGGAGTCCTTTTGTTGAAATGAAAGAGTGTTCTTAATCGCTAAGAGGACACCACCAGCTTTTTTCCTTGGGTTGCAAGCCAAATAGATATGTGGATAATCTTTGTGAGAACATTGTGGATTTTTGTCAGTTTGAAAGTGCGTTTCTTGAACACAAAGGATATCAGCTCTATGGTTGTAGGCCTCCTTCCATAGATAGAAACGCTTGGTTGGATGATTAAGTCCATGTGCATTAATAGACAAACAGGATATCGTCATGGATCAATCATGAAAAAATTGTGTGGTGCTGAGATGGAAAAAATAAAAATAAAACTCACTGCGATCAAGAAGGCACTGTGTAGTTTGTATAGAGCATCCCATGGAAAAGGCATCCAGTTGATGAGGTAGTTCGGATCGTGCATATCAAAAAAAAAAAAAACTTAAAAGGGAAAAAAGAAAAAATATTAAGACACATATGTAAAACATAAGAAATGGATCTATAAACTGATCCAAGAGCAGTTATAACTGCTGATGGTAGTTAGGGGGGAAGAGAAGAGATTTTATAAACTCTCCCTTAGAGACAATCATAGGTTAGTTAGAATTCACCGGCGGGTTATTTGGTAGGTCTACTTCTAGATACGACCTGCCATTCTTTTTGTATAGAAGAAGGCCCAGCTTGATTGGCATATTGGGTATCCATGGTGGGCAAAATATTCCATGTGCGGAGCATTTTCAAGCCATCATCCAAAGAGGATATCATTGCATTAGTACCATTGTAGGTGATGGACAGGGTAGCAGGGTATTTCCATTTATGAGGAATATTGTGGTTTCTTAAAGCTTTTGTCACAGTAAGAAGATTGCGTCGGCGTTGCAATGTGTGTCTGGACAGGTCTGGTAATAGTCTTACATTGGTAAATTGTGGAGGGACATTTTCTAGTCTCCTGTAGGTCTGTAGAATTTGGTCTTTTACATTAAAATAATGTATCCTTAATAATACATCTCTAGGTATTTCAGCAGGAAGGAAAGAAGGTTTAGGGATTCTATGAATCCTGTCAATAAGTAAATCCTGAGTGGACGCTTGAGGTAATATGGTGGAGAAAAGGGCTTGCGCATAAGCTAGTAATTGATTTGGGGGTATATCTTCGGGTACCCCTCTTAGTTTTAAATTGTTTCTCCTAGAGCGGTCCTCGAGGTCTGCTAATTTATCTTTTATCCATCCAATTTCAGTCCCTTGAGCATTATTAGAGTCCACCATTACATTGTATGATGAGGTAAATTCCTCCATTTTATTTTCCACTCTATCCACTCTCATGCCCAGTGAATCCACATCTCTCCTACATACAGCAAGTTCCCTGACTACATCAGCCTGTAAGGACGAACGTAATGACAGCAACATGTCCTTTAGAACTGTGTCTGACACTGGCTTGTTATCAGTGGGGAAGTCTGCAATTGGGTCTCCTGCCTGAGTGTGAGGGAAGGCCGCCGCCATGGCTCCGCTGCTTACCTCCATCTCCAGAGGCTGTTGTGGCCTGTAAGGGGATTCCCTCCTCGGCTTGGATTTGACTGGGCTCCGGGTGGTGGGGGTTGTAGGCCCAGAGGAGGAATCACTGTGGCCCCGTTGAGGAGGATTATAAGGTACCTGGGGCTCTTTAGTGTCTGCCGCTTGTGCCTGCGAGCTCTGTGAGGTATTGGCTTCACCCCCGCCGCCGCCATTTTGAGACGCGCCGTTCGCGGCATAATATCCCGACATTTTCTGCGGCTGCTGGGGATTCTTTCGGTGTCTGGCCATCACCCGAATGTGCCCCCGGAGAGTGCAGGTAAGTACCTTCTGATTGGGGTCGTCTCCCCGCCATTTAACTGTGTCCGCTGACGATTGTTCTCTGTGGGCGAGCGGAGCTCCGGATCACGCCGCCATCTCGGAGCTCGGTCGCCACGCCCCACCAAAAAAGAGGTGATAGACACACAATGGTAGATACTTATCCACAACGGCGGAATGAGTGAGCTGACTTCAATATGAATTGTTGTAACCAGGGCTTTTTGTCTCAGAGAATAGGCGCAGGAACTCCCTCCTTCCGAGTCACCTCTTGTGTCCACATCCGAGCACCATTCCTTAGTTCCACCCCCGAGCACCGTTTCTTGGTTCCACCCCCTACCCACCTCCGAGCACCATTCCTTGGTTCCATCCCCTACCCACCTCCAAGCACCATTCCTTGGTTCCACCCCCTACCCACCTTCGAGGACCGTTCCTTGGTTCAACTCCCTACCCACCTCTCAGTAACGGATACAGAACCAAGTATCAATTTGTGGTGCTAAGTAATTTGTTAATGATAGGAAGTGAAATAGATCCCCGGTAGCCAGCAACAATGGAGCACCCCCATCAACAATATACTCTGAACAGCTAGCAACAATAGACCTCTCCCTCCTCAACAGTAGATGTCTTCCAGAAAGCATAAGAGCCCCCCAGCAACAATAGATCCCCACCAGCGACAAATGACCTTCCCAGCAACAATAGACTCTCCACCTGTAAAAATAGATCCCTTCCAGCAACAATAGATCCCCCAGCAGCCAGCATCAATAGACCCTCCAGTAAACCCCAGCATCCCTTGCCATTACATACATTCAGAGCTGGAGGTGCCGGAACTGTGTTCCCCTGCATTCCTGCTAAAAAAAAATCCCTGGATGTAACAATAACCAGCGATGTCCAATTGTAGAGAGGAGAGTGTTTGGCTAAAATAGCCACTCCCCTAATAGCCAGGGGAAAATGAAAAGAGAGCAGTAAAGTATTGATAGTAGCACCAACTTGGCTAAAAGATAGAAGAATTACAAAAAAATATGTGCTCAATATTAGCCACTAGTCTTACCTTTTGTGGACAAAAGCTGTGGTAAATGATAAAGACCGAGCAGCCGCCATGTGTGGTCAAGTGAAGATATAGTAGCCTAAGGCCGCGTACACACGAGCGGACTTTCCCGCGGGATTGTCTGCAAGACTGGAGTCCGCCGGACAATCCGCTCGTGTGTGGGCGCCGGCTGACTTTTTCCTGCCAAAAGTTTTAATTTCAGACTTAAAATTATCCGCTGGACTCGCGAGTCTGGCAGACAATCCCGCGGTCTGTGTGCTAGTCCTCGGGACTTTTGAAATAAACGGACTTGCCGACACAAGATCAGAAAGTCCGTTCATTTAGAACGTGACTGCAGGTAGACGGGACTAGCGAAGGCAGTGAATGCCGCCGCGCTAGCCCCGTCACCTGGCATGGATTTAAAGGGGAATCCCTACGCCGAAAAAACGGCGTGGGGGTCCCCCTCAAATCCATCTCAGACCCTTATCTGAGCACCCAGCCCGGCCGGCCAGGAAAGGGGGTGGGGACGAGCGAGCGCCCCCCCTCCTGAGCCATACCAGGCCACGTGCCCTAAGGTGTAAAAGTGTAAATAAAAAAAAAACACACAATTCTTTCAAATATTTTATTGCACTGCTCTGGGGGTCTTCTTCCATCTTGGGGGTCTTCTCGCCAGATTTCTCCGCTCTCTTCTGCTCTTTTACCTAGCTCTTTCACGAGCGGAGGAGCCCAGCTTTCTTCTTCGTCGCCGCCGTCGTCGTCTGGGGTCTCGTTCCACCTTTGGGGGTCTTCCGGGGTCTCTTCTGTTCTTGCCGCTGTCGCCGCCTTCTGCGCCGTCTTCTTCTTCTTCCTCTTCTTCTTCTTCTTCTTCTTCCGATGTTGACTCGTCGCTCTCTCTGGCCAGAATGGCAGAGACATGCGGTGTTGTGACTTATATAGGGACAAGGGGCGGGTCACATGCTCATGTCACATGGTGACCCCGCCCCCTATGATGTCACAGTCCCGGAGGATGCTGGGACTGTGACATCATATGGGGGCGGGGTCACCATGTGACATGAGCATGTGACCCCGCCCCTTGTCCCTATATAAGTCACAACACCGCGTGTCTCTGCCATTCCGGCTAGAGAGAGCAATTGCGTTCTAAATGAACGGACTTTCCGAGGGGCTATTGGAGCTGCAGCTCCAGGCCCCTTTCTCAAGCTAGGCCCATTTGTACCCAAAAAAAAAAAGCCACAAAACAAAATTTACAAAAAAATAAAAAAAATTCAAAAAAAAAAAAAAAAAGATCGATTTTGAGGATTGTAGTTCAGCGACCAGAAGTCATAGAGACTCCCCATTTGGGGGGTAGGTAGCTAAAGACCTACTTCAACACTGGTTAAAATATGGGGCTGCTATCATCTATGGTTCCGGAGATATGGGGCTGCTTGCGCAGCCTGTCAGAAGCTACATACAGAGCAGCCAGTTTAAATACAAGCTGGAACACTCTGCAGCAGACTGAGAGGATGAGATCACAGTGCTTATAATTATTATCTGTATATTACTTATGATAATTAACCCCTTGCCACCCAGGCCAATTCTGACACTTCTCTCCTACATGTAAAAATCATCATTTTTTTTTTTGCTAGAAAATTACTCAGAACCCTTAAGCATTATATATATTGTTTTAGCAGACACTCTATGGAATAAAATGGTGGCCTTTGCAACTTTTTATGTTACACGATATTTGCGCAGCAATTTTTCAAAAGTTTTTTTTTGGAAAGAAACTGTTTCATTCATAAAAAAACACTAAAGTTAACATGATTTTGATTACTGAGCGATGCTTTACATTTTTAGAGTTACAGAGAAGGTCTAGTGCTAGAATTATTGCTCTCGCTCTAACGATCGTGGCGATACCTCACATGTGTGTATCTGGCTCTGATACTAACATGTGCCTACCCAGCCACTGACTAGTATCTCTCCCCAGCCTGTCCCCCCACACCCTCTCACCTGCTGACCTGTGGATGGGGGAATAACTCCTGCAGTGTTATTCTGTTCTGCCAGTGAATACAATGATTAGTGTTGCTAACTATAGCTGGCAGCACTGATTGTTTTGGGGAAAACCTGACAGGCTGGTTGTACTCAAGTCGGTTAATAGGTTGACTTGTGTAAAACCTGCTAGCCCATACATAGATCGACGTTGGCTGGTCTCTGCTTAATTGGTGTAATTTCAATCCATGTATGGCCTGCTTAACCACTTTGCAGTCCCTAAACATCCTTCCACAAACCTTTTTTACATTTTTCCTTCCCAGATTACTTCATCCTCCTCTCCTATACATAGTGCCCACTGTCATACTCTCCACACTTCTCTCCTGTACATACTGCTCACTGTCATACCCTCCACACTTCTCTCCTATACATAGCGCCCGCTGTCTAATTCTACACACTCCTCTCCTTTACATAGTGCCCGCTGTCATACACATCTCTCCTGTACATAGTGCCCACTGTCGTACCCTCCACACTCCTCTCCTGTACATACTGCTCACTGTCATACCCTCCACACTCCTCTCCTGTACATACTGCTCACTGTCTCCCTCCACACTCCTCTCCTATACATAGTGCCCACTGTCATACCCTCCACACTCCTCTCCTGTACATACTGCTCACTGTCATACCCTCCACACTCCTCTCCTACACATAGTTCCCACTGTCATACCCCAACACTTCTCTCCTATACATAGTGCCCACTGTCATACCCCCACACTCCTCTCCTGTACATACTACCCACTGTCATACCCTCCACACTCCTCTCCTATACATAGTGCCCACTGTCATACCCCCACACACATTCTACCCCCAACACTTCTCTCCTATACATAGTGCCCACTGTCATACCCCAACACTTCTCTCCTATACATAGTGCCCACTGTCATACCCTCCACACTCCTCTCCTGTACATACTACTCACTGTCATACCCTCCATACTTCTCTCCTATACATAGTGCCCACTGTCATACCCTCCACACTCCTCTCCTGTACATACTGCTCACTGTCATACCCTCCACACTCCTCTCCTATACATAGTGCCCACTGTCATACCCCAACACTTCTCTCCTATACATAGTGCCCACTGTCATACCCTCCACACTCCTCTCCTGTACATACTACTCACTGTCATACCCTCCATACTCCTCTTCTATACATAGTGCCCAATGTCATACCCTCCACACTCCTCTCCGGTACATACTACCCTCTGTCATACCCCACACACTCCTCTCCTGTACATACTGCCCACTGTCATACCCTCCACACTCCTCTACTATACATACTGCCCACTGTCATACCATCCACACTCCTCTGCTGTACATAGTGCCTTCTGCCATACCCTCCACACTCCTCTCATGTACATAGTGCCCACTGTTAGACCCTCCACATTCCTCTCCCTCACCTGCACATACTTCCCACTTTTATACCATCCATACTCCTCCCCTATACCTCTTACCCACAAAAACAGTTCTTTAAAATTATAGTGAATATCCTCAATGTTACCAGCTCTAGAATGGGCAC
The DNA here is from genome assembly GCA_028564925.1 of Lithobates sylvaticus. Lineage (NCBI taxonomy): Eukaryota > Metazoa > Chordata > Amphibia > Anura > Ranidae > Lithobates > Lithobates sylvaticus. Next base: position 87,962,819 of record CM053032.1, read on the forward strand.
ACTTTTGTTAGTTCAACTAAAGGAAATCTCAGTCCTCATAATTGTTCTGCCCCATTATTAGTACGCATTTAATTTTGTAATTACTATTGTGATGTACATAGGAACATAGGGGATGTCAGCTACTCTAAATATACCACTTGTAAAAAAAGTGTCCCTGAAAATATTTTTGAGAAGCTCCTGTGATATTAAAGCAGTAGTAAACTTTTCTAACATTACTACTTTTTAGAGGCCCTGAGGTAGGTTATGCCATAATGTACAAGTATGCACAGCATATTAGCACATTAGGGTACACTTAAATTGTCAGACTGAGCCCTCCAGTGCTGTGCTGTGATCAATCCGGTGGGGCGCTTCCATCTTCACCCGGTCTTCCTTCCGGGTTCTGTGCCATCGGTCACTTGCCTTGGCCGGGCTGCGTTGATGTCATTCCCACACATGCTCATGTGCACCCTCTTTCTCTCATCCCCCCCCCCTTTCTCTCTCAACCTCCCTCCCTTACCCCTCACACTACAACATATCCAAATTTGGGGTTTCTATCACTAACTAACCCCGAGATACGTGGACCCAAAGTCGGGTCGCAAAATATTTTCGAATTCGGTTGAAATAATTTCAAATGCAGTTGAAAAAATTTCAAATGCAGTTGAAAAAATTTCAAATGCAGTTGAAAAAATTTCAAATGCAGTTGAAAAAATTTCAAATGCAGTTGAAAAAATTTCAAATCATGTTGATAATATTTCAAACGGATTTGAAAATATTTTGCGACCCGACTTTGAAAAAAAAAATGAAATTGATACTAACAGTCTGCAGAAGATCTGCAAAAAAAAAAAAAGAAGTGAAATGGCTGTTAATAGTCTACAGGAGATCTGCTATTAAATTATATATTTTTTTCTATTCTGTTCTAATCTTTTCTATTTGAATTATACATTTTGGAAGATGGTTATTTACTTATATACATCTGTCACATAAAAAAAAAGATGTGAAATGGCTGTCACGGATGTCGATCGCAAGGCAAGTACATATGCTGTATGTCATTGTCCACTTGCCACAACACCTGCCACAAGTGCCAAGACACCTGCCACGATTGCCACATGACCGGCCACGAGTGCCACGTGACCGACCACAAGTGCCACGTGACCAAGTTGTGGATTGTCCACTTGCCATGTCACCTGCCACAAGTTATGGGGTTCCTAGCACCAAGTGACCCCCAGATATAGGGCATATGTCAAGTACTTTTCTACAGCAGAGAATTACATTTTGTGACCCGACTTTGGGGCCACGTATCTCGGGGCCACTTATAGCTAATTTGGTATGCAAACACAGTAGAACTAGCACTACAACCTCTCCAAATTTGGGGTTTCTATCACCAAGTAACCCCGAGATACGTGGACCCAAAGTTGGGTCGCAAAATATTTTCGAATTCGGTTGAAATGTTTCTACCTGAAATTATTTCAACATGATTCGAAATTATTTCAACTGCATTTGAAATTTTACCGGATTATATTTTGCGACCCGACTTTGGGTCCACGTATCTCGGGGTTACTTGGTGATAGAAACCAAATTTGGAGAGGTTATAGTGTTAGTTCTACTGTGTTTGCATACCAAATTTGTGGTTTCTAGCTATAAGTGGCCCCGAGATACGTAGCCTCAAAGTCGGGTCACAAAATGTAATTCTCTGCTGTAGAAAAGTACTTGACATATCCCCCATATCTGGGGGTCACTTGGTGCTAGGAACCCCATAACTTGTGGCAGGTGACATGGCAAGTGGACAATCCACAACTTGGTCACGTGGCAGGTCACGTGGCACTTGTGGTCGGTCACGTGGCACTCGTGGCCGGTCATGTGGCAATCGTGGCAGGTGTCTTGGCACTTGTGGCAGGTGTTGTGGCAAGTGGACAATGACATACAGCATATGTACTTGCCTTGCGATCGACATCCATGACAGCCATTTCACATCCTTTTTTTTATGTGACAGATGTATATAAGTAAATAACCATCTTCCAAAATGTATAATTCAAATAGAAAAGATTAGAACAGAATAAAAAAAAAAAAAATATAATTTAATAGCAGATCTCCTGTAGATTATTAACAGCCATTTCACTTCTTTTTTTTTTCAGATCTTCTGCAGACTGTTAGAATCAATTTCATATTTTTTTTTTCAAAGTCGGGTCGCAAAATATTTTTGAATCCGCTTGAAATATTATCAACATGATTTGACATTTTTTCAACTGCATTTGAAATGATTTCAACCGAATTCGAAAATATTTTGTGACCCGATTTTGGGTCCACGTATCTCGGGGCTACTCTGTGATAGAAACACCAAATTTGGATATGTTGTAGTGTTAGTTCTACTGTGTTTGCATACCAAATTTGGGGTTTCTAGCTATAAGTGGCCCCGAGATACGTGGCCCCAAAGTCGGGTCGCAAAATGTCAAGCACTTTTCTGCAGCAGAGAATGACATTTTTCGACCCGACTTGGGGCCACATATCTCGGGGCCACTTGTAGCTAGAAACCCCAACTGGTGTGCAAACACAGTAGAACTAGCACTACAACATATCCAAATTTGGTAAAATGCAGGATAAAAGGAAAGAAATTGGCGCTACCTCTAATAAGAAATGCAGGGTGACCAAGGGTTAATGAGCGAGGGGGGGGGGGGGGTGTGAGTGTGCGTTTGTGAAGCAAGTGGCCCCACCTATTATCCTCCCCTCCTATAAGTACATAAACTTGTGAGAGATTGGGGAGGATTTTTAGGGGAGCAGGGGGCCCACCCTTAAAAATGGGGTAGCAGCCCCAATTGTCCAAACCCCAATCTCAGTGAGTAGTAAATATAAATAAAAGTATATATATGTATATAAAGTGACAAATAAGATAAAGACCAAAACATGTGTGACAAATCAATATAAGTTGATTAAATAGCAGTCCCAGTGAAACATAAAGTGAAAGTGGTTGATTAAATAAAAGTCCTGGGTAAGACACAAAAACAAGTCCAGTTTCAAGTAAAAAAGAAAAAATAGCAATAAAAAACACTGTGTCAAAAAAACGCTTTCTTCCAGAAGTGGTTCAAAAGTGTCTTTTGTGCTCCAGCAGTGATGGTGACTTTGGTGTTGCCCCCTCTGGCTCCCTCACTCACCAGATTGATGTACCCCTGCAGGGGTAAACAGCTTTTTCAGATGTCTTTATCTCATCCCGTTTCTGGAAGGTATCCTGGCCAGTTATTCCCTCCGATGGATTCACCCAGGTTCCTTGGGAGGTGTTGAAGGGCTTCAAAGAATGAGGGGTAATGGCATCCAGCGTACCCCACCGGGTGTGGGGGGTAAAACTCCCAAAAAAAAAAAGGAAGGAAAGAGGAAAATTCTTTATCTTATTTGTCACTTTATATACATATATATACTTTTATTTATATTTACCACTCACAGAGATTGGGGTTTGGACAATTGGGGCTGCTACCCCATTTTTAAGGGTGGGCCCCCTGCTCCCCTAAAAATCCTCCCCAATCTCTCACAAGTTTATGTACTTAAAGGAGGGGAGGATAATAGGTGGGGCCACTTGCTTCACAAACGCACACTCACACCGCCCCCCCCCCCCCCCCTCGCTCATTAACACTTGGTTACCCTGCATTTCTTATTAGAGGTAGCGCCAATTTCTTTCCTTTTATCCTGCATTTTACATTTAAATAGCCCTCCAGGGGGCTATTTTTTGGAAAGGCTGCACACCTATACTACTTGCTCCTAAGCGCGGAGTTGTCTGTTGTAATATCCAAATTTGGTGTTTCTATCACCAAGTAACCCCGAGATACGTGGACCCAAAGTCGGGTCGCAAAATATTTTCGAATTCGAAAATCGGTCGAAAACTAAACGAAATTTAACGAATCTAACTAAACGAAATTAATTAATTAACGAATTAAAACGAAACGAATTTTTTCCTTTTGCACATGTCTACCCCTCACACCTCTTTCATCCTCTTTCTTTCTCTCATCCTCCCTCTCTCTCTTTAATTTAATTTGTTATAACAAAAAATTGTTTGCATTTTTATTTATAAAAGGCCCGACCAAAATCCTCAGCACCAGGCCCATGATGTTCTTAATCTGGTCCTGGATACAATAAAATATTTACCAAAATGTGAGGGGTGTACTCACTTTTGTGAGATACTGTATATATATATATATATATATATATATATATGACGTGCACGGCCGGAAACTGGAAGTGTGTCACCGCAAACCAGGAAACCAGAAGAACCGTAAGTACGCAAACCGGAAACGCACCACCCAGCAGAAGCGGATCAAAATGGGTGAGGAGACACCCAAAAGATCCGCTAATTGCCACGCACCTCGTCAAAAAGGGGACAAGGTGCGCTGGGTGGCCACAGAAGGAAGGGCAAAAGGCCTCAATGTCTCTCCAGGTTACAAGAATGGGCAACATGCTGAACCAGAACAGAGCGACAACTTTAAAAAATACAATGTAAAAGGGGAAGGTAAAATGAGCGTCCCCTAAAACAACTAGAGTACATAACATATTTACATAAGTCCATAACCCTAAGTTTGATACAAAGACATACATTGCAACAGGTTGCAATAGATTGTTAATTATATTGAATCTTTTTGAATGTAGGTTTTGAAGAGAATATTGCTAGACCAACAAGGTGGTAGAAATATATTCAGAAGAATGGCTTCCGCATTGTGGATGGTGACGTGCTCGCAACGGTTTGGTACAAACTATATTTAAATGATCAAATAAATCAATATTAATGTAAAATAAAAATAAAGTAAGATAAAATATAAGCAAACCAACATAACCACAATGCGGGAGCATAAATCTATATATCTTGTTATTATTCTGTGAGAACTTTTTAACTATGTAAATATTAATTTGCTAGAGTACATAGTTACATAGTAGGTGAGGTTGAAAAAAGACACAAGTTCATCAAGTCCAACCTATGTGTGTGATTATAGGTCAGTGTTACATTGTATATACCTGTATGTTGCGGTCGTTCCAGGTGCTTATCTAATAGTTTCTTGAAACTATCAATGCCCCCACTGAGAACACTGCCTGTGGAAGGGAATTCCACATCTGTGTTGCGTTTGTTAAAATATGATTTTTTTTAATTAATCAGACATAACATTACACAATAGTGGTTGGTCATAGAGATACTGTCAGTTTTTGGCTTAGATGTTTCTCAAACACATGCTATTTCATACAATGGGTACATAGATAACATTGTTGTATTCAAATTGACAGTTTTCAAGACGGCTATTGTCTCTATAGCTACAGTAAACAAATAAGAGAGGGTCTCTCAAACTGAAAGAATGACTGTTAGTCTGTTGTTATGGAAACAAGTTTGTAACCATTAACTTTGGTCAACAAACTTGTACAAATATAAAGGGGGAGTAGAGACTGGGACACATATCAACATCATCATGCTGTAACATCAGAACATCATCATCATGCTGTAAGATCAGAATAAGCCACTCATGATAGAAGAACAGAACCTGGTCTCCAAGAAGAATCATTGCCAATGGAGATTACGAACATACCGTAACAGAAGATAAGTCATTTTTAAATGTATTTGTAGTTATAGACCATAGGCTAGGTATTTTGCTTGTTATAGATATCTGTCTTTTATTGTATTCCTAAGATTGTAATAGTTTTGTATGTACAGCATCTTTGTATAGTAAAAGAACATTTACACACTGCAGAAGTCTCAGCTTCCTTGTTATACCACAGAGTAACATTTCTAGATAGACGCAAGCGAAACAACATCCTTGCCGCTCTTACAGTAAAGAACCCTCTACGTCGTTTAAGGTTAAACCTCTTTTCTTCTAATTTTAATGAGTGGCCATGAGTCTTGTTAAACTCCCTTTTGCAAAAAAGTTTTATCCCTATTGTGGGGTCACCAGTATGGTATTTGTATATTGAAATCATATCAGGACAATAATACAATTTATATTGTCCGTATGTTCAACTATATATTTTTCTCTAAATATGCTATCTTGCTACAGTGGTGTAAAAAAGTGTTTGCCCCCTTCCTCATTTCCTGTTCCTTTGCATGTTTGTCACACTTAAGTGTTTTGGAACATCAAACCAATTTAAACAATAGTCAAGGACAACACAAGTAAAACACAAAATGCAATTTGTAAATGAAGGTGTTTATTATTAAAGGTGAAAAAAAATCCAAACCATCATGGCCCTGTGTGAAAAAGTGATTGCCCCCTAAACCTAATAACTGGTTGGGCCACCCTTAGCAGCAACAACTGCAACCAAGCGTTTGCGATAACGTGCAATGAGGCTTTTACAGCGTCCTGGAGGAATTTTGGCCCACTCATCTTTGCAGAATTGTCCTAATTCAGTTATATTAGAGGGTTTTCGAGCATGAACGGCCTTTTTAAGGTCATACCCCAACATCTCAATAGGATTCAGGTCAGGACTTTGGCTAGGCCACTCCAAAGTCTTCATTTTGTTTTTCTTCAGCCATTCGGTGGTGGACTTGCTGGTGTGTTTAGGATCATTGTCCTGCTGCAGAACCCAAGTTCGTTTCAGCTTGAGTACACGAACAGATGGTCGGACATTCTCCTTCAGGATCTCTTGGTAGACAGCAGAATTCATAGTTCCTTTTATCACGGCAAGTCTTCCAGGTCCTGAAGCAGCAAAACAGCCCCAGACCATCACACTACCACCACCATATTTTACTGTTGGTATAATGTTCTTTTTCTGAAATGCAGTGTTCCTTCTACGCCAGATATACTTGGACACACACCTTCCAAAGAGTTCCACTTTTGTCTCATCGGTCCACAGAATGTTGTCCCAAAAGTCTTGGGGATCATCAAGATGTGTTGTGGAGAAATTGAGACGAGCTTTGATGTTCTTTTTGCTCAGCAGTGGTTTTCTCCTTGGAACTCTGCCATGCAGGCCATTTTTGCCCAGTCTTTTCCTGATGGTGGAGGCATGAACGCTGACCTTAACTGAGGCAAGTGAGGCCTGCAGTTCCTTGGACGTTGTTGTGGGTCTTTTGTGACCTCTTGGATGAGTCGTTGCTGCGCTCTTGGGGTAATTTTGGGCGGCCGGCCACTCCTGGGAAGGTTCACCACTGTTCCATGTCTTCGCCATTTGTGGATAATGGCTCTCACTGTGGTTCGCTGGATTCCCAAAGCTTTGGAAATGGCTTTATAACCCTTTCCAGACTGATAGATCTCAATTACTTTCTTTCTCAATTGTTCCTGAATTTCTTTGGGTCTCGGCATGATGTGTAGCTTTTAAGGATCTTCTGGTGGACCTTACTGTGTCAAGCAGCTCCTATTTAAGTGATGCCTTGATTGTGAACAGGTGTGGCAATAATCAGGCCTGGGTGTGGCTAGAGAAATTGAACTCAGGTGTGGACAACCACAGTAAAGCCCCATACACACGGTCGGACTTTTTCATGGATTCTGTCCGATCGGACAATGTTGTTGAAAAATCAGACCGTGTGTATGCACCATCGGACAGTGTACGTCGGATTGTCCGACGGACAAAGTCTTATCTCCTGCTGGAAAGATTTGCCGACAACACGGTCCGATCACACCAAATCCGATCGTGTGTACGGTTGTCCGACCGGACAAAGTGCTACGCATGCTCAGATCACATTACAAGACCAAAGCTATTGGCTACTAGCCTCTACGTAGTCCCGTCGTAGGCAACAATCGTCACCACGTTCAGAATGATCGGATTTTCCGACAACTTTGTCTGACCGTGTGTATGCAAAACCAACATCAGACAAAGTATGACGGACATGGTCCGACGGACCTGGTCCGCGGATTGTCCGACCGTGTGTATGGGGCTTTATAGTATGTTTTAACAAGGGGGGCAATCACTTTTTCACACAGGGCCATGATGGTTTGGATTTTTTTTCACCTTTAATAATAAACACCTTCATTTACAAATTGCATTTTGTGTTTACTTGTGTTGTCCTTGACTATTGTTTAAATTGGTTTGATGTTCCAAAACACTTAAGTGTGACAAACATGCAAAGGAACAGGAAATGAGGAAGGGGGCAAACACTTTTTCACACCACTGTAGCAAGATAGCATATTTAGAGAAAAATATTTTCACTTTTTCACACCACTGTGTATATATATATATATATATATATATATATATATATATATATATATATATATATTATTTATATGTACTGTAATCATGTTTTTTCCAGATATTTTGATGTATTCTTATAATACCTTTCTACATGTCTATTAGATACGCAAGCTCCTGAAGAAGCGCATCAATGCGCGTAACATGTAGAGCGATTTTCTGAGCGACCTCCGAACACGACTCAACCTCTCCACGTATCCAGGAGCAGAATGTCAAGCTGGAGGCAGATCCAGGGCCGAAGACATTGGAGTATCAGCCGCTTGTTTCCCCAGAAGTTATTGCAATGTCACCCAGTTTAGGGATGAAGGTCTGCCAAAGCTTTCTAAGAAAGACTTGCAATGGGACCAGTTGGAAGACCCCTTATGTGGTTTGGCATTGAAGGCTTTGGAGAGCCAATGCCCTGACCTGCTCCTTACTGACTACCCAAAGGAAACTCGCCTACTGCCCTGAGAGTAAGACCAATTGCAGCTGCATAAAGTGATGGTCTACCATAGGGGCCCCTCTGATGATTCCGAAGAGAGATGGCAGTTTCTCCTGCAAGAAAAACATAGAGAGACAGTAATTACCATAGGGCCCAAGAGGACTTTTTACCTGGTAAGGGACCGGTTCTACTAGCCCTGCATGTGGGCTGAAGTTGAGGGTTATTGCCACTCCTGCATCTGGTGCATCCAAAGGAAGACTCTGCCTCACCAAGCTGCCCCAATGGGCCATCTTCAGAGTCAAGGACCCATGTAGCTGTTGTGCATTGACTTTCTGTGCTTGGAGCCTGACCTGAGTGGACAAGGGAATATCCTGGTAGTGACTGACCATTTCACTCGGTATGCCCAAGGCATTTGCCATGAGGGACCAACAAGCATCCACGATGGCCTATAACAGCACCACAAATTATGCCACAGGATACTCTCCCTATGGTCTGATGTTTGGACGGGAGGCCCTGCTGCCAGTAGACTTGGCCTTTGGCACGTCCTTAGACCATACATCAGCAACCTCCTACAGGGGATCTGTGGATTGCCTGCGGGAAAGTTTGAATACCGCCTATGACAATGCCCAAGCTGCTTCTGGTGCCTGAAGAGAGAGGAACAAAAGAACTTTGACTCAGGTTACAGGACTTACAACCAGGTGACAAGGTACTGCTGAGAAACCTGAGTGTCCCTGAAAAACACAAGCTGGCTGTCCCGTGATGTACTTAAAAGAAAAGTATTTTACAGGTAAGCTGTTTTAAGAATCCTATTTTCTTATAGTACATCACGAGACACAGACCCATAGTAGTTACTATGTGGGATGTCCCATAGCAATGCTATGAAGGGAGGGAGACACAACAAAATTAGGGCACCAAGAGACTAGAGGACTTATACTGCTGCCTGCAGTACACTGTGCCCAAAGGCGATATCCTCATGACCTTTTACATCTACTTGATAGAATCTGGTAAATGTATGGACTGAAGACCAAGTTGCGGTCTTGTATATTTAAGCCATGGAGGCTTGGTGATGCACTGCCCAGGAAGTGCTAACAGTCCTGGTGGAGTGCGCTTTATAATGAAAAGGTGGAATTTTCCTCTTTAAATCATAATCTTGAACAATCACTTGACGAATCCATTTAGAAATAGTAGATTTTAATGCTGCCTGTCCTCTCTTAGGACCTTCTGGCAACACAAACAAAACATCTGTTTTGCGAATCTGATCAGTCGCCTTCAAGTAGACCTTGACTGCTCTCACCATATCAAGAGAATGTAGTGACCTTTCTTCCGCAGAACGAGGTTCTGGAAAAAATGAAGGCAGAACAATGAAATGAAAACCTGACACTACCTTTGGTATGAAATTAGGATGAGGATGTAACACAAACTTATCCTTGTGAATAATCTAATATGGCTCTTTACAAGAAAGAGCAGCCAACTCTGATTCCCCTTCTTGCAGAATATATGGCAACCAGAAAAAAAATGTCCTTGTCAAAAGGACCAAGGAAATATCTTGTATTGGCTCAAAAGGCTGTTTCTGTAACGCCGACAGGAATAAATTCAAGTCCCAAGGGATCAGGGGTGACCTAACCGGAGGATTAATCCGTGTTACCCCCTGAATAAAGCTACGAACCAGAGAGTGCGAAGCAAGTGGTCGTTGAAAAAATACAGATTAGGCTGACACCTGGCCTTCTATAGTACTCAAGGCCAGCTTCATTTCTAATCCCATCTGTAGAAATTCAAGGATCCTACCTATGACATATTTCCTGGGGTGCCAACCCCTGGATTCACACCAGGAGACATATGCCTTCCAGACTCTATAATATATGACTCTGGAGGCCAGCTTCCTAGCATTAACCAAAGTAGAAACTACTAAACCTCTTTCATGCCCCTCTTTGCTCTTGTGTCCCTCTGTCAGCTTGCAGCAGCAACAATGGAGCTTTTGGACATTGGAGGACGCCAACGCAGCGCTAAGTCCAAAATAAAAGGGTAACTAGTGCGCTCAACCAACAACTAAGGTAGAAAATATAAAAGGAAAGCAGCCGACATATAAGTGATCTCACACTTGCAAGGAGGTAAATATAATATGGGGTATGTGGCACTAACCCCTATATAAATAATCTATAAATCTTGAAATATCCAAAAGATGGGTGACCTTTGAAAGATATGTAAATTATACAGCATAAATAAATAAGAATAAAAATACAAATACATACAATTCCTCAGTAATGATAAAATGTGGGTAAAATTGTGAATATAAAATATAAAATGTGCATGAAAGTGACCAATAAACGTGGTAAAATGAAATCTTCAGTATAAATTAAACGTGCTAAAATATAAATAAGCGTGCTGGGATAAAAACGGTATTGGTAATGAAATAAACAAATCCAATAAAATAATAATGATAGGTCTAAAATCAAATAAGCAGAAAATCTTCTGTAGACCTATATAAAATCAATAGAGACTAAAGTGCACAGTGCAACGTGCAAGATGTGAAAATAAAGAACCGATGAATGGTTCTGAAAGTGCAGAGAAAATAAATAAATGAACGTGCATAAACATCCAAAAAAATTTAACAGAGTGACTATACAGATGATTTAACCTAAATCACTGTAGGAATAATATGACAAGTGACACCAGAATAAGGTAACAACGAAAATTAAAAATAAAAAATAAAAATAAAAACTGGTGCACTACAAGTCCCAGCTTGCAATAAAAATTGCACAAATAACGAAAAAGCAAATGAGTCCACACAATCCGTAATAATACTAAGGAGCAGAGGCTCCTTAGTAAGTGCAAATATAGAAGAAATTTCAGGAGTCTTTGTGGTAATCACAGTGATAATCCGTGCAGAAAGTGCTCCGTGCTGACTTCAGGGGTGCACCCCACTATTTCCCCCAGCCTCTCACCTCTATTAGCGGCCCCTACAGGCCTAGTATAGCAGATAGCCTCTAAGGTGGCAAGCCTGGTATCTCTCCTGGTATATCCTCCTTCCTATTGGTTCCTATGGGTTCTCACTCCGGTCCTCATAATCTATCCAAAAGGCACTCCAGGGGGAAGGGGTCACTCCCAAGTCGGGTTGGCATAAAGAGGTTAAGGGTACAAGAAGAAAGCGCTCCAATGTGTAGTAATTTAAAATTAATTTTAATAGAACAAAGTATCCACTCACATTTAAAATCGCTTAGATCCTCACAGCATGAACAAACTTCCGGTCACGGCCGCAAACCGGAAGTAAACAATAGGCACCTGACTTCCTCCCTCACGCGTATCGTCACCGCACACGTGACTTCGTCAAAGGGTATGCAGCGCTAAGTCCGACCCCCCCTCACGTCGCATTCGGCCCTCCTCCTCTTTTGAAAAAAAAAGAGTTTTCCCACGCAATCGCAGGTCTCTGATCCTACAGGATCGTTCTGTGAGGGGGAAATGGTGAGGAGGGAACCTGGAAGCCGCCGAGCAGGGCAGCGAGCTGATCGTGAAGAGGGGGAGAGTACAGCCCAGGTGGGGGGTGTCTGGAGAAGAGGAAACCCCCCCCCAGACTTACCAGAGGTCTGCTGCTAGCTGGAGAAAAAAAGAAGCCTGCTGCTCTTGAGGAAGCATGAGAAGGTATGTGCTCCATACAGCCCCCCGTGGTGACACTTAGGCATGACAACATTTACTAACTAAAGGTGACATTTCATAAGAAAATTAAAAGATTTCTTAGAAAACTCCACTTACCTTTCCCCGCCGCAGGGTTTTCTGTGGTAAAAACCAACAGACCCAATCTCCACCCTTTACGGTGGGTTCCATTAACAAACCTTCAGGAGCCAGGGACCCTCGGGAACCCACAATCCTGGACCTGTAATAGCATCCCGCTAGTAAATCTTTATGGCCTTGGGGGGGCGCATGCACGGCTTCCGAGGATGGCGGACGTGTGAGACCGAAGCGCCGTCCCACGCAGCCTCTCTGAGACTCCCGCCGACAGATCCGCAGCTTCTTTCTCCATGGGAGATGCTCCCTCAGCCTCTCGTGACGGCCGCGCACCCCATTGGCAAGATTGGGGACCAAAGGCAAACCTACACCGCAGTTCTAAAGCCTTGGGCCTGTGCCACGATGGACCGCCATGTGCATAGGCCCGCATCTGCGGCCTTGATTAGCCAAGATGCCGGTCAGGGCGCAACGGAGCACAAGAGTCTTTAACAGGTACTCTTTTTGATATAACCCCCACTCCCACACAGGGATCACCCCCCCCCCCCCCCTAACGGCAGAAGTCCTGGATGCCAAACTACAGTCTCTGCTCCAAGCCCTCACCCATAATATCTCACAAGAAGTGGGAAAGCTTGCTAAAGAGGGCAAATAGGCCAACTGGGGGAACGCACAGACACCCTGGAGTCTAAATTTGATGAACTAGGGCAGTATGTACAAGCGCTTGAGGAGGATAATGCCACCATAAAACAAACAGTTTCCCAGCTCCAAACCCAACAGGAAGATCTGGAAAATAGGGAACGCAGACAAAACCTGAGGATCAGAGGCATCCCTGAAGCAGTGGATGACAAAGGCCTCAGGCCTTACATCCTAAGCCTGTTCAATGCTAGAGCCCCTAATATTCCTGATTCCTGATAATATTCCATAGACTGGCGATTAGATAGAGCTCACAGATCGCTTGCTCCTAAACCCCCAACTGGAGCTAACCCCAGAGATGGGAGATCGTCACATTCCATTACTATGACAGTAAAGAAACTCTCACTATTGCCACTTGCAACCATTCCAGGGTTGAGTTTAAAGGGTCTAAGATCCAGATCTTTAGCGATCTCTCACCTATTACTTTGGCAAGAAGGAGAAATCTATGCCCACTGACGCTACACCTCCAATCCCACAAAATTCTATACCGATGGGTATTCCCTTTCCGCCTTTCTGCATCCCAAGAAGGCATACAATACTCCCTACGAGACCTTTAGGAAAGTGATGCCTTTCTACGCAACCTAGACCTGCCACCTCTCCCAGATGAGGATCCTGTGCCGCTCCCTGCTACTCCAAAACCACCAACTATCCCAAGTCGCATCTGGACCCCGGTGCGGCAGAAGTCATCCAAGTCTAACTCCACACCCCAGAAGCGCCCTGTTTCTAGAGTCCCGACCTGAGCAACCTCCAACATGGCCATGGCCCTGATCTCTACTTTTACTTGGCCCTCCTTTGGTTCTTGTTTATAAATGGCCAATAACCCCTGAGAGGGTATACTCACCCCCATGGCCTGTGGGGTGCACCGCCTGATGGTATTCCAAGTTATCCTGGTTTACAGGTTTGTTTTCTTCTACGGTTCCTGAGTAAAAACCCTTATCCATCGGAGAGCGATGGGGGACCTCCCGTCCCCATTTTTGGAAGTCCTCATGCTCCCCTTCCCAGCCCTAGGCTTAGGCCTGGGTTTCCTGGAGGCTTTCGCCCTCCCAGGTTTTTGTTTGGATGACATTCAGACTTTCTGGAATCTATTACCCAATGCAATGTATCAAATTCTTTTTCAACAGGTTAAGGTGTCATGGCACTAAAGTTCCTCACATGTAATGTTAAAGGTTTAAACTATTTAAAAGAGATGGCTGGCTTTGAAAGAGTTTAAAGCTTCAAGAGCAGATGTGATTTTAGAGCAGATGTGACCCATTTCCGCCCTGGGGGATCCTTCAAATTTGCCAGCAAGAATTTCCCAACATCTTTCCTGGCTTCAGACCCATTTTGGAAAGCAAGAGTGGCTATCCTAATTAATCGAGCATGCCCTTACACATTAAATCTTCCTACCTGGACCCCCAGGGCATATATATTATCCTAGACTGCTCACTCCTCACCCAATCTCTTATTATTGTAAATGTTTATGCCCCTAATTCTGGTCAGGTTCGGTTTCTCTCCACCATGTTTGATACTTTGGACAAATTTTCTCAACCCTTCATGGTTATTGGTGGAGATTTTAATGTGACTATGTCTCCTAGCAAAGATAGACATGTATTGTTTCCCTCCACAACATCAACCAAACATGACAACCTTTCCAAATCCTTCCACAAACTTATCAGAGCAAGGAACCTTTTAGATATTTGGAGGATCAAACATCCCACGCATAAACAATACACGTTCTATTCACATCCACACAAGCTCTATAGATCTAGACTAGATCATTTCTTTGTCTTCCCACCCCTTCTGACATCTACGGTCTCCTCTGAAGTCAACCCCATAACCTGGTCAGATCATTCCTCTGTATCTGTTGACATTGCCCTGTATTCAGCTTCCCCAGAATCTGTCACTGGTGACTCAATGAGACCTTACTCTGTACCCCAGAAACTAAAAACCATCTCTCTAACATCTTGACGGAATACTTCCAACTCAACACAAACACGTTCTCGGGGCTCTCCACCCTGTGGCCCGGTGGCCAGGCTCGAGCCATAGTTTCCTTGCAAAATCAACTTAGATCATTAAAAATGAGCAAGATCGATAAATCCCTTCTACGGTCCAAACAAAAATGTTATGAATACTCAAACAAACCCCACAGACTACTGGTGAAAGTTGAACTGAAGTTGAAACCCCACCCCTTGCATTCCTCCCCAGATTTCCTCAGACAAAGAGATGGGACCCCTACCTACTGCCCCCTCACTATGTCCAAAGTCTTTGGAGACTTTTATCGCCAATTGTACAACTGTCTGCAAACAGATCCTAACTACAACTTTACACAAGAGAGATTTAATTCTTTTTTTGATTCTCTACATCTACCCAAACTCTCTCCCGGACACCTCTTGTCCCTGAATGCTGCTGTTACCCCTGAAGAACTAGCTGACGTTGTTAAACATCTCCCTACCCAAAAATTCCCCGGCCCTGATGGCTTGCCCTATATCTATTATAAAACCTTTCAACCAATTTTAAGCCCACACTTGATATCATTATACGCTTCCTTATTTAAAGGTACCATACCCCTTCCTCAATTCCTCCACGCTCACATTTCTGTAATCCCCAAACCTGGCAAAGATCCCTCCATCCCTGACAATTATAGGCCCATTGCATTGCTTAATTCTGACTACAAGATATTTACCAAAATCCTAGCTAACTGACTATCACTCTTAATACCCAGACTTATACATAAAGACCAAGTAGGCTTTGTGACAGCCAGACATGCTGGTGACAACACGAAAAGAACCATACACCTTATAGACTTATTGAATAAAACATCCTGCCCAGCCCTGATACTAAGTCTTGATGCACAAAAAGCCTTTGACCGGCTTAGCTGGTCTTTTATGTTTGCTACGCTCTCCAATTATGGCTTTGGAGGCCCCTTCATATCAGCACTACATGCCTTATACGCTCGACCCTCCTCCCAGGTCCAGCTATCCTCTTACCTATCACCATCCTGTTCTTTGAGTAACGTTACAAGGGTGGGATGTCTGCTATCCCCCTTACTATTCATTCTTTGCCTGGAACGCCTAGCCACAGCCATACGCACTCACTCTAATATCCAAGGGGTCTCCCTGCACCAGAAGGAATACAAACTATCACTATTCGCTGATGATGTCCTGCTGACCCTGACCAGACCCCACACATCCCTCCCGAATTGTATAGCTTTATTAAGAGAATTCAGTTTTATCTCAGGATATAAAATTAATACTAATAAAACGGAAGCCCTTCCAATACATATCCCACCCTCAGATCTCACCATTCTCAAACAAAACTATTCTTACCACTGGTGCCCGTATTCCCTTAAATATTTGGGGATAAATTTAACCTCCTCCTATCCTACTCTTTATCAGGCTAGGTACCCCCACTCTTCCGTGACATTGACCGGCTCCTGCGACATTGGGACGCATATCCCATCTCTCTCTTGGGTCGCATCAATGTCCTGAAGATTATATATATAAAAAGAATTTCGCGCAATAGATAGCTAAAACTTAAAATAGTGCAATATAAACAGTGTGCCAGTGATAACAATCACCGGTGAAAGGTATTATTTTCAATGCAGTGATTATAAAGTGACCAGTGCAATAAACTTTAGGTAATTTAAAGTGATGCTGTGAATACAAATAAGTTGATGTGTATCCAAGTGTTAGGAAATACACCATAAATTATATTAACGTGCTATAAAATACACAATAAATTAAACAAAATCATAAATGTGCATCAGAGTGCTGTTAAATACACAATAAAAAAGGTAGGATAAAAGTGCTATGTCAATAAAAAATGGTATAAAAAGACCAATATTGAATGAGTAATATAAAGCACTGAGGGGATAGATGAATGGTTAGAAATAGTTCATATAGTCCCAGGCTGGATAAATATATAAGTAAAACAGTCTCCAAGTTAGTCCATCAGGTCCTGATAATATAAATATATATATTCAGGTGCCGCGATCACTCAGATCATGCAGTGGTGGATTAATGGTATTTTCAATTCCAATTGGATACTTGGTCCTGGTTTACATAAATTCAATCCAATCACCAGTCTCCCAGAACTCTCACCTCAGATATGTAAAATAGAAGCTTTTCGGGCATATCCTATAGCCCCACAGGTGTAGATACAGATTGATCGGCAAATCCTAGTAAGAGTGAAATCCTTCTCCTTTAACAGCGTTTTGGTGCTTGAATCCTGCAATGCTCAATGTCACAATATGACACAGCGCCAAAAAGAAAGGAAAGAAGGGGAAGCCTCCACTAGTGTAGTATTTGGGTAAAATGGAACATATTTATTTAAACAGGTGGCTAGACTCTTACATTAAAAACAAAATAAACAGGCATGTAGATACAAAGTATCTCCTAGGCGTTCTCAGCGCCTTCTCACGTCTCCTTGTCTGCCTACGGCCACTCCCTAACGCGTTACGACACGTCACGTGTCTTCATCTGGGGACACGTGACGTGTCGTAACGCATAGGGAGTGGCCGTAGGCAGACAAGGAGACGTGAGAAGGCGCTGAGAACGCCTAGGAGCTACTTTGTATCTACATGCCTGTTTATTTTGTTTTTAATGTAAGAGTCTAGCCACCTGTTTAAATAAATATGTTCCATTTTACCCAAATACTACACTAGTGGAGGCTTCCCCTTCTTTCCTTTCTTTTTGGCGCTGTGTCATATTGTGACATTGAGCATTGCAGGATTCAAGCACCAAAACGCTGTTAAAGGAGAAGGATTTCACTCTTACTAGGATTTGCCGATCAATCTGTATCTACACCTGTGGGGCTATAGGATATGCCCGAAAAGCTTCTATTTTACATATCTGAGGTGAGAGTTCTGGGAGACTGGTGATTGGATTGAATTTATGTAAACCAGGACCAAGTATCCAATTGGAATTGAAAATACCATTAATCCACCACTGCATGATCTGAGTGATCGCGGCACCTGAATATATATATTTATATTATCAGGACCTGATGGACTAACTTGGAGACTGTTTTACTTATATATTTATCCAGCCTGGGACTATATGAACTATTTCTTTTTTTTTTTGTTTACAAACTTTTTTATTGGGTGCTAAAAATGGTACAAAAAGAGTACAAAAATATGTTGAAGCTTTAACAGTAATAAAACGTTTTACATATGTAACATTGTATGATACAAATAATTGGGTATGAATATCTAGTTGTGGTACAAAAGTTTTGATTATGGTCTATGGTACAATATAAAGGATAGACTGACGCTTTATATGTAGACATTCTTAGATTGGATTAAAAAATGATAAGGAGTGTTGAAACCACGGATCCCATTTTTTATTATATACATGAATAGTGTTCTGAAGTGTGTGAAATATCTTTTCCATGAGATTGATGTTTTTAATTCTGGTTTTCAGATGTTCTAAAGGAATTGATTGGGATTTCCAATGATATGCAATTAACCAGTGAATTGCAACACAGATTGTATGTACTAATCTGGTGTTGTGTGTAGAGAGGCCTATGACAGGTGCAAATAAGAGACAGCAGTGTGGGGTTAGGACAATGTTGTTATTTGATATTATAGAGGCGAACCTTTCTAACTGTTTCCATATATGTGTGGTCTTATTACAGTCCCAGAATAAATGAATGTACGAACCAGGGGAATCACAGCCTCTGAAGCATGTTGGTGGTGCTGTGGGGAATATGGAGTGTAGTTTGACTGGGGTATAGTACCATCTGGTGAACAGTTTCAATGCTGTCTCCTTAACTGTAATAGATCTAGTGCATTTATGTAGGTTGTTAATACATGTATCCCAGTTTTGGACTGAGAAAGAGATGTTTAATTCTTGTTCCCATTTGAGCATGTATGGTAGTTTGTTTGTTTCTGTGTTGTTGATTAAGTTCGAGTAAATCTCTGATAAAAGGCCAGATTTTCTTGGGGATTTTAGACATATATTTTCGAAGAATGATGGTGAGGAAGAGTTTGTTGTTTGAAAATATGTGTTAAAAAAATGTCTGATCTGCAGGAATTTATGAAACTCAGTGTTAGGAATTTGGTGTTTGCTTTTTAGAGAAGAGAATGAGGTGAAGTTATTATTATCTATGAAATTTGTGAGGGATGTCAGGTTATTGTTAGTCCACCATGAAAAGTTAACTATATCATTATTTCTAACCATTCATCTATCCCCTCAGTGCTTTATATTACTCATTCAATATTGGTCTTTTTAACCATTTTTTATTGACATAGCACTTTTATCCTACCTTTTTTATTGTGTATTTAACAGCACTCTGATGCACATTTATGATTTTGTTTAATTTATTGTGTATTTTATAGCACGTTAATATAATTTATGGTGTATTTCCTAACACTTGGATACACATCAACTTATTTGTATTCACAGCATCACTTTAAATTACCTAAAGTTTATTGCACTGGTCACTTTATAATCACTGCATTGAAAATAATACCTTTCACCGGTGATTGTTATCACTGGCACACTGTTTATATTGCACTATTTTAAGTTTTAGCTATCTATTGCGCGAAATTCTTTTTATATATATAATCTTATTGTGTATTTGTGAACACACCACATTTTGCAGCAGAGCACGATTTTCTTTATTTGACTATACATATACTCCAAGTAGCGCGAGGGACACATATTCACAATGTCCTGAAGATGTCTATTTTACCAAGACTCTTATACCTATTTGAAACCCTACCAATCCCTGTCCCTATGTCTCAACTCAAAGCCACTCAGGGAACATTCCTCAACTTTATTTGGCATTACAAAGCCCACCGGATAGCTAACTCAGTAATGTTAGCCCCTAGAGACAGAGGAGGGATGGAAGCCCCTGACCTTATTAAATATTACTTTGCCACCCATCTTTTTTTTTTTTTTTTTGAAGAATGTTTATTGGGTTTTTTACATTACATTAGTGCATGGTAAATAGACTGTGTAACATTATTAGAACATCATGATGAAGTAACAGAATAACATAACACTTGGTGCCACATGTGGAAGCAACGTTTGGAAAAATTAAGATAGCAATCTCATATATTGATCTAGTCAGAGCAGTGGTGGTGGGTGAAGTTGACAGGTGAGGGTATGAAAGAATCATGAACGTCAAGGAGCCTCCAAGATTTGTTTTTGTAGTTCAGGGTGGAAAAAACGCAGAGGGGTCAGACAGATTGGATAATTTAAGGTTGCCTAGGGAGTTTGTAAGGTCTTGTTTGAGATACCAATCAGTGTATCGAAATGGTTGCATGAGTTTTTGTAGATCTTCTTGGGAGAACGAGAATTTACACCATCTCATGAAAAATCGTGAGGTGGGGCGAAAGTTCAATACAATGGTGTCTAACCTTTCCAGATAAAAGAGCGACAAGAGGGCTTTTTTCACCACCGGTAAATTTGACAGTGTTGGCTTGATCCAGTGTGACATGATAGTCCTGCGGGCCACAAGGATGCAGATATGCCTCCAGTGGGAGATGTGAAGTGGACTCTTTGCTGGTGGTGTGGATAGGGGTGGTTCACAACCAAATAGACATATAAGGTAATGCCTCGGGATCTGTAGTTTAGTGATATTGTATATAAAGTTCAGTACAGAGTCCCAATATGTGATAGTGGATTGGCACTCCCAGATGCGGTGAACCAGTGTGGGGCGTGGTGCAGAACACCAGGGGCACCGCTCCTGGGCTGGATCTGTTTTGTTGATACGGAAAGGGTAGTATGCCCTATGGGTAATTTTAAATTGCGTTTTACGCCATGTTTCGGATATAGTAAGTCTGTGACCTTGTCTGTATTCTTCAAGGATTTTCTCTGGAAGGTCTTCCTCGTCAAATATATTAGACCACTTTTGAAACGGTTTAAGATGATACTTGGCAGTCTTATGGGCAATGAGATGAGAATATAGGCTGGAAATGGAGTAGTCGTCCCTGTGTAGTACAGTGTCAATAAAGGACTTTTGGAGGGGATCACCACCCATCTTAAACCGGTCATTACCTGGTCCTCCAGAATAACACCCAGCATTTGGTCGGGAATTAAAATGAGTGTCACCAGACCGGTTCACCCTGGCTCTATGATTTGGGCAAACCTAGAGACTTCCATAAGCCAACTTAGAAGTTTGTGTCTACACCCGATGTTGTTCACCCTCTCAATATTGAAAAGATGCTCCCGTCAGTTCTTTCTCTCCTCTCCATGCCCGCCTCTACTAAATGTGTTATTTAACCCTGACATTCCAGATAGCCTTTCTTACACCCGAATGCTCCTATGGACACAGGCCGTAATCTTTCAACTTCGAAACCTAGTACACCCACTCACCTATACACTACTACCCTTTGATGAAATACAAAGGAAATATCAGATCCCTAAGCAACTATTCTACTTCTACCTCCAGTTCAAACACTATTTTGCTTCTAAGTCCCCCACCCTAACTCTGGATAAGCCTAATTCATTTGAGCAGACCCATCTTATCTCAGACATTTATAAGTTCCTGCATGACGCTACCCCACTTACAGACACATCTCATTCTTACATGCTGAAATGGTCCCAGATTGTTAATCGACCCATTCCTATCCCTCTATGGCGGAGGATATGGGAAGCTGTTTCCAAATAATCTCAATGTGTGGAACACAGGGAGACAGCTTATAAAATACGGCTCTTTTGGTATAGAACCCCAGAACTCATCCATAGATATGACCCCAGGGCCACCCAGGTGTGTTGGAGATGCTGAGGTGACATTTTTTGGGAATGCCCTCTGATCCAACCACTTTGGCTCTCTATCCAGGCCCTCCTACAGAATCTATTTGCTATAGGTCTCCCTCTAGATCCGATACATTATCTTTTGGGCCTGCCGTTCCCTAGCATCGCCAGACACGCCCAAAAATTAGCTGCCTTTATACTTCTTGCAGAAAAGAGGGCTATACCCCCTAGATGGTTGTTACCCTCACCACCCTTTCTCCCACAGACGCTTCAAATATTGGAGCAGATCCGCAGAAAGGAACACCTTACTGCAGTAGTAAATGACACACTCCCCCAATGTTCGAAAATGTGGGAAATATGGGATTGTTCAGAATCGAATCCGAATGCCATTCCCCTACCCTCCTAGAGGTACAAAAACTCCCTTGGCCATATATATTAACAACCCATCAGCTTAGACCCGTTAGCTGGTTCTCTTGAAGATTCCATGGTGCTTCTTTCAACCCCCTACCTACCCCCCTGTGTCTCCTCAAGCGGGACTCCTACGGGGTGCCTTGTCCCTCGGTTTAGGCACCCTGGGGACCCTGCCAACATCAGACCCAGTGAGCAACATTTCTTTTTTTGTATGAAGTTCAATGTTTACGAAGCCCTCTCCCTGGGTCCCCCTCCTCCCATACCCCTAACATGTATGACTATAGCACTATGATGATGTCTGTTGGTAACACTGTAACCATACCTAGACAACTTTGATATCTGTTATACGTTCTTGATATGATTGTACGTGATATGTACTTTCACTTTTTTTCTTTTCCTCTTTTTGCATTGTTGTATTCCCTTTTATGAAAATCTTAATAAATATATAATTTATAAAAAAAAAAAAAAAAAAAATTGGCCTTAATACCAAAAGTAGTGGATCCTGGGATCCAGCTCTCTAAAATGAGAAGCGTTACAGGCAAACCTTGTTTTTCTTCGGACACGAGGCCCGGGTACCATTCCATTCGGCCTAAAAGACGCTTTGAATGGATCCGGCTGCATAGCTAGCCCCAGCAAGGATTGCTCCAGTGGAGCTCAGCACAGAACATCTTCACTCGTGACCAACACCTTAGACACTGGCGAAAAAACTGAGGCATTCCCAGTAGGGAGGGGTTATATAGGGAGTGGACTTCTTGTCTTAGGGTGTGCCAGTGTCCATCACCTGAAGGTGGCCTATAACCCACATAGTAACTACTATGGCTCTGTGTCCTGTGATGTACGATAAGAAATATATATACAATATAATGTCCCATAAAGTGGCTCTGTGATGGTGATCCAAATAATATTAACCGCGACTTCACACACGTGCTCCCCCCGCGTGACTGCGATCACCTCCAATTGTGTGACCGCACAATTAAGTTTGGTCCACAACAGCAGCTGAACCACCTCTGGGCTTTAAGTAGCAGGCTTTACAGGCTCACCCAGGGGGGATGGTATTCTCAATTTAAAATACAAAAGAGGCCAGGTAGTGCATTATCGTTTAAATATAGAAATGTATTATGGGTGCTTCCAGCGCACCAGCTATAGAAACTGTGGACTTGCTGAAATTAAGAATTTTTGATATTTTGATGTTTACTTACATTTTTTTATATTTCTTTCACTGTGCACTTGCTTGGCAACAAGTATTTCATTTATATATTTTTTACCATTTATATTCTTTGTTTGGAATTCAAGTTGCTCCAACATTCACTCGTACATTGACCACGGCAATTATATATATATTGGCTCTGTTTTAATTTATGAATTTATAAATTTTATTCTTTAAACTTAATATAATTTTAAATTTAATTTTAAAGTTTAATTTTAATAATTATCAGTATGTACTGTCTCTTAGCCAATATAACCAATATAGTGCTACAACAAATTGATTTTAGTTATAACTCATACATTTTTTATATTTTTAAAAGTATTTGATATAATATTTATTATGGATCACTAGTGTGCGTATTTATTAAAGAGATTAATAAAGAAATATCCCCCCCCCCCCCCCCCCCCCCCCCCCCCCCCCCCCCCCCCCCCCCCCCCCCCCCCCCCCCCCCCCCCCCCCCCCCCCCCCCCCCCCCCCCCCCCCCCCCCCCCCCCCCCCCCCCCCCCCCCCCCCCCCCCCCCCCCCCCTCCCCCCCCCCCCCCCCCCCCCCCCCCCCCCCCCCCCCCCCCCCCCCCCCCCCCCCCCCCCCCCCCCCCCCCCCCCCCCCCCCCCCCCCCCCCCCCCCCCCCCCCCCCCCCCCCCCCCCCCCCCCCCCCCCCCCCCCCCTCCCCACACCCACCCCCTCTCTCCCCCCCCCCCCCCCCCCCCCCCCCCCCCCCCCCCCCCCCCCCCCCCCCCCCCCCCCCCCCCCCCCCCCCCCCCCCCCCCCCCCCCCCCCCCCCCCCCCCCCCCCCCCCCCCCCCCCCCCCCCCCCCCCCCCCCCCCCCCCCCCCCCCCCCCCCCCCCCCCCCCCCCCCCCCCCCCCCCCCCCCCCCCCCCCCCCCCCCCCCCCCCCCCCCCCCCCCCCCCCCCCCCCCCCCCCCCCCCCCCCCCCCCCCCCCCCCCCCCCCCCCCCCCCCCCCCCCCCCCCCCCCCCCCCCCCCCCCCCCCCCCCCCCCCCCCCCCCCCCCCCCCCCCCCCCCCCCCCCCCCCCCCCCCCCCCCCCCCCCCCCCCCCCCCCCCCCCCCCCCCCCCCCCCCCCCCCCCCCCCCCCCCCCCCCCCCCCCCCCCCCCCCCCCCCCCCCCCCCCCCCCCCCCCCCCCCCCCCCCCCCCCCCCCCCCCCCCCCCCCCCCCCCCCCCCCCCCCCCCCCCCCCCCCCCCCCCCCCCCCCCCCCCCCCCCCCCCCCCCCCCCCCCCCCCCCCCCCCCCCCCCCCCCCCCCCCCCCCCCCCCCCCCCCCCCCCCCCCCCCCCCCCCCCCCCCCCCCCCCCCCCCCCCCCCCCCCCCCCCCCCCCCCCCCCCCCCCCCCCCCCCCCCCCCCCCCCCCCCCCCCCCCCCCCCCCCCCCCCCCCCCCCCCCCCCCCCCCCCCCCCCCCCCCCCCCCCCCCCCCCCCCCCCCCCCCCCCCCCCCCCCCCCCCCCCCCCCCCCCCCCCCCCCCCCCCCCCCCCCCCCCCCCCCCCCCCCCCCCCCCCCCCCCCCCCCCCCCCCCCCCCCCCCCCCCCCCCCCCCCCCCCCCCCCCCCCCCCCCCCCCCCCCCCCCCCCCCCCCCCCCCCCCCCCCCCCCCCCCCCCCCCCCCCCCCCCCCCCCCCCCCCCCCCCCCCCCCCCCCCCCCCCCCCCCCCCCCCCCCCCCCCCCCCCCCCCCCCCCCCCCCCCCCCCCCCCCCCCCCCCCCCCCCCCCCCCCCCCCCCCCCCCCCCCCCCCCCCCCCCCCCCCCCCCCCCCCCCCCCCCCCCCCCCCCCCCCCCCCCCCCCCCCCCCCCCCCCCCCCCCCCCCCCCCCCCCCCCCCCCCCCCCCCCCCCCCCCCCCCCCCCCCCCCCCCCCCCCCCCCCCCCCCCCCCCCCCCCCCCCCCCCCCCCCCCCCCCCCCCCCCCCCCCCCCCCCCCCCCCCCCCCCCCCCCCCCCCCCCCCCCCCCCCCCCCCCCCCCCCCCCCCCCCCCCCCCCCCCCCCCCCCCCCCCCCCCCCCCCCCCCCCCCCCCCCCCCCCCCCCCCCCCCCCCCCCCCCCCCCCCCCCCCCCCCCCCCCCCCCCCCCCCCCCCCCCCCCCCCCCCCCCCCCCCCCCCCCCCCCCCCCCCCCCCCCCCCCCCCCCCCCCCCCCCCCCCCCCCCCCCCCCCCCCCCCCCCCCCCCCCCCCCCCCCCCCCCCCCCCCCCCCCCCCCCCCCCCCCCCCCCCCCCCCCCCCCCCCCCCCCCCCCCCCCCCCCCCCCCCCCCCCCCCCCCCCCCCCCCCCCCCCCCCCCCCCCCCCCCCCCCCCCCCCCCCCCCCCCCCCCCCCCCCCCCCCCCCCCCCCCCCCCCCCCCCCCCCCCCCCCCCCCCCCCCCCCCCCCCCCCCCCCCCCCCCCCCCCCCCCCCCCCCCCCCCCCCCCCCCCCCCCCCCCCCCCCCCCCCCCCCCCCCCCCCCCCCCCCCCCCCCCCCCCCCCCCCCCCCCCCCCCCCCCCCCCCCCCCCCCCCCCCCCCCCCCCCCCCCCCCCCCCCCCCCCCCCCCCCCCCCCCCCCCCCCCCCCCCCCCCCCCCCCCCCCCCCCCCCCCCCCCCCCCCCCCCCCCCCCCCCCCCCCCCCCCCCCCCCCCCCCCCCCCCCCCCCCCGGTAATAACACCAGGGGTAGCTGATCCAGGGAATATCTGATTGCATCTTAGGGATTAGAAAGGATTTTTTTCCCTCACTGAGACCACTCCATCAGGAATTACGAAATGGTGGACCGCGATTTGGGTCCAGACCAATTGACAGTCCAGACTGAACCATGGCTGTGCCACTTAACAGCTGGCTGTCCTCTCTCAGGTCTCCCGCCTGGCTGCCCTGTCATCCTCCCCCCTTTGGCAGGGGGCATGAGGTGCTGCAGATCTTGACAAAGAGAAGGAGTCTTTTAAAATTTACAAGCGGTTAATCACCTGCTCGTTACCATAGTAAGTTGGGCAGCTCCTGCTATCAATCCAGGCCCGCCCTACTTCCCGCCTCCTGCCCTTCTGTGAGGATAATAGTGTTGGCAGGGTGGGAGACCCTGGAGAGGACATCTAGGCTGAGAACTACCTCTGCCCTGCTGTGTTAAGGTAGGATTGTGCAGGGGAGGCTGCGTCTGAATAGGGGAACTGTGATGAGCAGTGTTGGTCATCTTACTTTAAAAAAGTAATTAGTTAAGTTACAAATTACTTCTCCCAAAAAGTAATTGCGTTAGTAACTCAGTTACTACATTGGAAAAGTAATTAGTTACGCAGCAAAGTAACTGTGACTTTTTTTTTTTTTTTAAATATTCTATATATGTGTAACTAAGGGGCGGGTCTAGTATTACTGTAAGCAAGGGGCGCATTTATTATTATTGTTATATATCGTGTAACCAAGGGGCTGCTCTATTATTACTCTTACCAAGGGGCAGATCTGTTATAGCGTGTAAGCAAGGGGCAGGTCTATTATTATTATATTGTGTAAGGGGCAGGTCTATTATTATATCGTGTAAGGGGCGGGTCTATTATTATTATATCGTGTAAGGGGCGGATGGCTACAGAAGAGGGCGAATGTTAAATTAATGGGCAGAGCTTGATATATAACAATAATAAATGCGCCCCTTAGTTACAGTAATACTAGACCCGCCCCTTAGTTACACGATAGACGCCCCTTGCAGAGTAGCACAAGCATCGGGTGCGTACAGCATTGCCTCGTACAATTACATGTTAACTGCGCCTGCGCGGTGTAGAGTTCACTCAGAGCTGTTTAGGTTCAGCAATTTTCGTAAGCTCCGTAGTCCTCCATTTTGCGCAAGCGCTGCACCTGCGCAGTACAGGGGGTCCTTATCCGGCGGGGGAACTGTTTTTGGCAGGACACCGGAATTACACTACTGCCATCTAGTGGCAGTAGATGTAATTGAGGTAACTCTGCCCAAGTAATGGGAACTGCATTACCATGAGGGGAAAAGTAATCAGTTAGATTACTCGTTACCCTCTAAAGTAACTGCGTTAAGTAACTCAGTTTATTTTAACTTATTTTAAGTTACTTACATCACTGGTGATGAGGGGACTGAGATTGCTAGGGGGACTGTAATTTAAAGGGGAGTGTAATTGCAAGGGGGGGCTGTGATGTAAAGTGGGAACTAAGGACACTGGGGAGCTGCTGCAATGGGGGGACTGTGATGAAAAGGGGGGTGGGACTGTGATGTGAAGAGGGTCTGTGATGTAAGAGCTCATTCACACCAGAACACAGTTCAGGAAACCTGCGTTCCCCGCACCATGTTCAAAATGCACTGGATGTGCAGTCTGCTGCGAGTGTCAATATATTCCTAATGACACCCCAAACGCAGATCGCAAATGTAGTGCGTTTGCCTGCACTGGATCACGTGGAACTACAGTACCATGTGATTTGGTGCAGTGCATTTTTGAAAAGCAGTGTATGCAATACTTTTTGTGTGATCCAGCACGATTTCAGCCCATTCAAATGAATGTGCCAAAATTCGCAATGCACTGAGCCGCACAGGTGCTGAGCATCCCCATTCTGTGGAGGATGGATAGGAGCACCACATCATAATTGTGTACAGCATCAGCCAGCTGAACGTGTCGGCTGAGCCACCAATGTCAGAGGCTTTAAGCAGAGAACTAGTGGTCCCGTTTGATGGTGCACGCTCGAGCATAAAAGAAGAGGCCCTATTAAAGTGCTGAGCACCCCCATTCTATGGAGGATAGATTGCAACACATAATTGTAATTGTGCACAGCATCAGCCAACTGAACGTGTCGGCTGAGCCACCAATGTCAGAGGCTTTAAGCTGTAAACGGGTGGTACGGTTTTGATGGTGCACGCTCGAGCATAGAAGAAAATGGACTAGTAAAGTGCTGCGGGATGCATAAAGATGGCAAAGAAGATGGAGAGGGAATTATTTTCAGTATACAATGTTTTTGTTAACTCCACCATGGCCAGTCTCAACTCCGTGCTGAGAAAGGAGGAGGGTTGAGAACTGGGTCATGAATCCAGCCTTGTAGCAACATCAGCCAGCTGAACGTGTCGGCTGAGCCAGCAAAGTCAGAGGCTTCATTCTGAGAAGTAGTGGTCCCATCTGATGGTGCATGCTCGAGCAAAAAAGGAGATGGCCTATTAAAGTGCTCAGTGTAACAAAATGTCCCAAACTCCGCTTGAGTGCTTTCGTCATATACCGCTTCCTCTAGTCTAAATATAGATATTAGATATTAGCCGCATATTACAACCAGGAGCAAAGCAGGACTCGTTTGGCTGCAAGCTGGAACATGAACTGTTTATTGAAACACATGTACAGAGAGGTAAAACTCAGGGACAACCCCTCTCCCTACCTTTGCATTCAGGGTGGGGTAAACTGTCCAAAAACAATAGACACACAGGTCAGGTGTATTCAAACTTCTCATCAATAAACAGTCTTATCAGCAGGGAGGGGCTTCTGGAGGACTCCCCCCCTCCACATAGACATACATATCATAATATACCTTTCTCCCAAGGCAGACAGACACAAAAGAACAATGGAATACAACCACACCCCAAACAATCCCAGCAAAGAGTCCAACACACAATATATACATATATACAACATTTCAGTGTGGCTGTACAATGAGCCTGACTAGCACAGATCAGACTGGTGTTCTCGGTCACCCTGTGCCCCTATTAGGGCACAGGGTGACTTAGACATAGGAGGTGCATGGGGAGCTGAAACAAGGGCTTCCCAAACTCTCCAAGGGATTCTGGGTTCCACAGGCCCCCAGCCCAAAGTGACTCCCATCACATCTCTCCCCTTTCGGCAGCAGACAAACACAGGAGGAGACCCCAGATGGGTTGACTTCAAAGTTAGTCCGTAGTTCCAGTCTCCCAATGCAGGTATCCACACAGTACCCCAAATAAATTGTCCTAAACATAGCATTACTCACCCAGCCAACCTCTGCCTCTCTCAGAGAATATACCCGCCACTGGGGAGAAGTGCAGACTGGCCCTTCTCCCTGGAGTCCTGTCAGCCACTGAAAAGATGACAGGGTGGCTAGGCTCACTTCATCATGCTGTTTAGTGTCTGGGCCAACTGCCCAGCATCCCTGGAGTATACAGGTGGATACCACATCTTTTATTAGTTGAGGGCAGAGGCCAGCAGCACTGTGCTCTGTTGCTCTTCTGCTGGGTTGGTGGCATCATTCTGGGGTGCTATCTGCTGCTGGGAAGGGGAGCCGGCTGCTCCATCTCCCTTACCCTCATCTGGCTGCTGGAATGACCGCTTCCTCCACCCTGGCCGACTGTTGGGGAGGGACGATGAACACCTCCTCTACCTTCTTCCTGGATTTTAATCTGCTGCTGGGAAGTGACCAACTCCTTCTCACCCTGACCCTTTTGGAACTGCCGCAGGTGTGGGGCAGAGGTCTTGGACCCTCTGTCCAGTTGTCAGCACTTCAGCTGCAGAAGTTTCTGGTAACTCCACATATGCTGCTGGCAGAAAATCCCATGTCTCTGTCAGTATTGTGGGAGAAAGGCCTACTGCCTCTTCTCTCAGGGAGGCTAAAGCTGCTGTTGGTGCTGGTTGGTCAGAGGTTAGCAGAGCTTTGCCCTGTTGTCAGCACTTCAGTTTTGGAGGCAGCAATCTCCGGAGTTTCCACTGCCGATTCTTTGGCATGCTACTGAACATGTTCTAGCAGTTTTCTGTATGCCCTTTTCAGATACTGTTCATTCCTTAGCAAATAGTCCAGATCAGGTTTAATCTCTGAGACCCCTGCAAGACCGAGAATAGCCTCTCTATAATCTTGCAGGTCCTCAAGGGTAGGTTCCCCTTCATCACTAAACACAAAAAGATCTGTAAGGCTCTCCCACAGCAATCCAGAGCCACCAAAGTCATATCCCTCCAGAGAGCATTCTGTTGCCTCATCTAAATATTCCTGCTCTGTGTGCCATTGTAGAGACCGATACTGATTGTCCAGCTCTATCTCCTGCTGGACCAGCCTGTCCAACTCAGTCTCCTGTTGGTCCTGGGGCCAGGAATGCCATCTGCAACGCCCGCTTGTCACTGGTTTGTTGCTCTGGGGTTTGAAAGCACGTGCCCTGTTGCATACCAGCAACCTGGAGGGCTCCAATCCAGAGTCCTACCCGAATCTGCTGCCTGAGCTCCAGGTATTCATCCACAGACACAGTCCTGGAGTATGCTAAAAGGGACAATCCGCAGCCACCCCGGGAACTCTGATGCCAGATCCTTATCTCCGCTGGGGTGACCGAAGTCTGCTATTCTGATTTTGGATCCAGGTGGAGGTTTGGATGTCCCAGACTTCAGGAAGCGGCCCACTGCTTGCCACCAATGTAAAGAAATGTCCCATGCTCCGCTTGATTGCTTCCGTCATATACCGCTTCCTCCAGTCTGAATATAGATATTAGATATTAGACGCATATTACAACCAGGAACAAGGCAGGACTCATTTGGCTGCAAGCTGGAACATGAACTGTTTATTGAAACACATGTACAGAGGGGTAACACTCAGGGACAACCCCTCCCCCTACCTTTGCATTCAGGACGGGGTAATATTTGATTATTCCTAGCCGTGTGTTTGGCTTCATAGCTAACCTCGTATTATTGTGATATTAACAGTAGCATGCGCTCATAGGTTTAACAGACTAATAGCATTATAGGGACTAGACAAATTAATATCACAAAGCTTACAATCAAATCATATAATATAAGAATATCAAAGATACTTATCACAGGGCCCTCCATGAAAACCTTAAAATGGCTGCCAAGCCATGCGGCTTGAATGGAATCTCCATCAGCTGTGTTCATAGGAGAAAAAAGGCAGAGAGAGAGCTACCTGAGTGTGTGTGTGCTCTTTTTAATCCAAACATACCCGCCTACTCATAGCCAACCCCATTTTGCCCTCCATCCAATAGGCATCGCCGAGAGATAACATAGTAAGAATGCTGTATTGTCCACTAACAGGCAGCATATCTATTAGTCCTTGAGCCATCTTCACAGCAGGTGGGCCTGAGTCAAGCCATTGTTCCTTTGACTTAGGCAACCTGGCTTACAGCAGCCAGGAAGTGAATCGCAGAAGCATGACATGAGTTAATATTAAATCCAACATACCTGGCATATACTGGTTTGGAAACGCATGTCAGGGACAAAACAGTTATGGACTGTTCAATAGGAGCCATGTCTGAAGAAGGGTTTTTATGCGACTTTCAGTCGCAAAGCGGCATATGTTGGATTTAATATTAACTCATGTCATGCTTCTGCGATTCACTTCCTGGCTGCTGTAAGCCAGGTTGCCTAAGTCAAAGGAACAATGGCTTGACTCAGGCCCACCTGCTGTGAAGATGGCTCAAGGGCTAATAGATATGCTGCCTGTTAGTGGACAATACAGCATTCTTACTATGTTATCTCTCGGCGATGCCTATTGGATGGAGGGCAAAATGGGGTTGGCTATGAGTAGGCGGGTATGTTTGGATTAAAAAGAGCACACACACACTCAGGTAGCTCTCTCTCTGCCTTTTTCTCCTATGAACACAGCTGATGGTGATTCCATTCAAGCACTGTCCAAAAACAATAGACACACAGGTCAGGTGTATTCAAACTTCTCATCAGTAAACATCTTATCAGTCTTATCAGCAGGGAGGGCTGCTGGAGGAATCCCCCCCCCCCTCCACATGGACAAACATACCATAATATACTTTTCTCCCAAGGCAGACAGACACAATAGAACAATGGAATACAACCACACCCCACACGATACCAGTAAAGAGTCCAACAGCATGAGACAACACACAATACTTACATATACACAACATTCCAGTGTGGCTGTAGAGCGAGTCCAACTAGCACAGATCAGACTGGGGTTCTTGGTCACCCTGTGCCCCAATTAGCGACACAGGGTGACTTAGACATAGGAGGAGCATGTGGAGCTGAAACAAGGGCTTCTCAACCTCTCCAGGGGTTTCTGGGTTCCCGTCCATAGTGACTCCCATCACACTGAGCACCCCCATTCTGCAGAGGATAGATAGCAGCACATCATTATAATTGTTCACAGCATTAACAAGCTGAACATATTGGCTGAGCCACCAATGCCAGAGGCTTTAAGCTGTGAACTAGTGGTCCCGTCTGTTGGTGCACGATCGAGCATAGAAGAAAATGACTAATAATGTGCTGCAAGATGGGATGGACAAAGATGGCAAAGAAGATGGAGAGGGAATCATTTTCAGTGTAAAGTGTTTTTGTTACAAAATTTTACTAATTGTTTAAGGAGCGGAGAAACTATATTCCACAACTATATTGTGGAGGTGTACTCCGGGACTTCCAATCACTGCATGAGGAATTTAATCTACCGAACCTAATTTTTTCAGTACCTTCAATTCAGGCATGCGATAGCAGCACAAGCTACACTGTCACGTTGGGAGCTAACTAGGCCTGCAGTGCTTACGCAATTAATTATGTCATCATCCCGGAAGGGACAAATCTCCTCTATATACAGCTCACTTCTTGGTCATGTTTCCAAGGTAATGTCTTTGAGCTGCAGGGATGGTTGGGGAGCGTTTATAGGACACATTACAGACGAAGAATGGAATACCATACTAGACAATGTACTTAAGGTGTCACTATCCGCCCCCCAAAAACTCACCCAACTATTTATTATTCACCATACGTACCGCACGCCTGAGAATTACACAAATAGCACAGAAGAGACGACCCACTATGCCCCCGATGCCTTGTTGACAACGGCACACTGATCCATATGCTGTGGAAATGCCCCAAACTGCAAAGATATTGGGCAGCTGTGGTAAATACTATCAACAGCATATGGAATCTCAAACTTAGTACTGAACCTAAACTATGTTTACTGGGACTACTGGATGAAGAAGAGTATACACCTCTCACACAAATGGCCATTCTAAGAGTATTATTTTTAGCAAGAAAGCTTATTGCTAGGAAATGGATAGCCACAGCGCCACCCACACACAAGGAATGGATAGTGTCCATGAATGATTCTCTTATTAGAGAGCAGCTCACGTACAAACACAGTGGAAGCCCTCATAAATTTGAAAACATATGGGACCCATGGCTAGACACCCTGGGACAGGCACCACTGCGCCTAGTCCATAATAGAATCCTGGGGGGCAGGACTACCTCAACTACTATGCCAGGTTAATGCCTGAAAACGTAAATACAGTCAGATGAAATGAAAAAAGGGAAAGGCACACTACCTCATCCGCCCAAATTTGTTTAATGAGAGACAACACATATAAAAACACGTTGGCCTGCAGAGGTACTGACAATGTATATGGTTGGTTTTGCACAATGTTAAAAAGTTTTGGATTGATATACACCTCTCCCCGCTGGTTAGGGGATAGCGACTCCCTGCGCTGCTCCTCAGCTCTGAAGCTGGAAGCGGTAAGGGGGGGGGGGGGGGGGGGGGGGGGGGGGGGGGGGGGGGGGGGGGGGGGGGGGGGGGGGGGGGGGGGGGGGGGGGGGGGGGGGGGGGGGGGGGGGGGGGGGGGGGGGGGGGGGGGGGGGGGGGGGGGGGGGGGGGGGGGGGGGGGGGGGGGGGGGGGGGGGGGGGGGGGGGGGGGGGGGGGGGGGGGGGGGGGGGGGGGGGGGGGGGGGGGGGGGGGGGGGGGGGGGGGGGGGGGGGGGGGGGGGGGGGGGGGGGGGGGGGGGGGGGGGGGGGGGGGGGGGGGGGGGGGGGGGGGGGGGGGGGGGGGGGGGGGGGGGGGGGGGGGGGGGGGGGGGGGGGGGGGGGGGGTGGGGGGGGGGGGGGGGGGGGGGGGGGGGGGGGGGGGGGGGGGGGGGGGGGGGGGGGGGGGGGGGGGGGGGGGGGGGGGGGGGGGGGGGGGGGGGGGGGGAGGGGGGGGGGGGGGGGGGGGGGGGGGGGGGGGGGGGGGGGGGGGGGGGGGGGGGGGGGGGGGGGGGGGGGGGGGGGGGGGGGGGGGGGGGGGGGGGGGGGGGGGGGGGGGGGGGGGGGGGGGGGGGGGGGGGGGGGGGGGGGGGGGGGGGGGGGGGGGGGGGGGGGGGGGGGGGGGGGGGGGGGGGGGGGGGGGGGGGGGGGGGGGGGGGGGGGGGGGGGGGGGGGGGGGGGGGGGGGGGGGGGGGGGGGGGGGGGGGGGGGGGGGGGGGGGGGGGGGGGGGGGGGGGGGGGGGGGGGGGGGGGGGGGGGGGGGGGGGGGGGGGGGGGGGGGGGGGGGGGGGGGGGGGGGGGGGGGGGGGGGGGGGGGGGGGGGGGGGGGGGGGGGGGGGGGGGGGGGGGGGGGGGGGGGGGGGGGGGGGGGGGGGGGGGGGGGGGGGGGGGGGGGGGGGGGGGGGGGGGGGGGGGGGGGGGGGGGGGGGGGGGGGGGGGGGGGGGGGGGGGGGGGGGGGGGGGGGGGGGGGGGGGGGGGGGGGGGGGGGGGGGGGGGGGGGGGGGGGGGGGGGGGGGGGGGGGGGGGGGGGGGGGGGGGGGGGGGGGGGGGGGGGGGGGGGGGGGGGGGGGGGGGGGGGGGGGGGGGGGGGGGGGGGGGGGGGGGGGGGGGGGGGGGGGGGGGGGGGGGGGGGGGGGGGGGGGGGGGGGGGGGGGGGGGGGGGGGGGGGGGGGGGGGGGGGGGGGGGGGGGGGGGGGGGGGGGGGGGGGGGGGGGGGGGGGGGGGGGGGGGGGGGGGGGGGGGGGGGGGGGGGGGGGGGGGGGGGGGGGGGGGGGGGGGGGGGGGGGGGGGGGGGGGGGGGGGGGGGGGGGGGGGGGGGGGGGGGGGGGGGGGGGGGGGGGGGGGGGGGGGGGGGGGGGGGGGGGGGGGGGGGGGGGGGGGGGGGGGGGGGGGGGGAGGGGGGGGGGGGGGGGGGGGGGGGGGGGGGGGGGGGGGGGGGGGGGGGGGGGGGGGGGGGGGGGGGGGGGGGGGGGGGGGGGGGGGGGGGGGGGGGGGGGGGGGGGGGGGGGGGGGGGGGGGGGGGGGGGGGGGGGGGGGGGGGGGGGGGGGGGGGGGGGGGGGGGGGGGGGAGGGGGGGGGGGGGGGGGGGGGGGGGGGGGGGGGGGGGGGGGGGGGGGGGGGGGGGGGGGGGGGGGGGGGGGGGGGGGGGGGGGGGGGGGGGGGGGGGGGGGGGGGGGGGGGGGGGGGGGGGGGGGGGGGGGGGGGGGGGGGGGGGGGGGGGGGGGGGGGGGGGGGGGGGGGGGGGGGGGGGGGGGGGGGGGGGGGGGGGGGGGGGGGGGGGGGGGGGGGGGGGGGGGGGGGGGGGGGGGGGGGGGGGGGGGGGGGGGGGGGGGGGGGGGGGGGGGGGGGGGGGGGGGGGGGGGGGGGGGGGGGGGGGGGGGGGGGGGGGTGGGGGGGGGGGGGGGGGGGGGGGGGGGGGGGGGGGGGGGGGGGGGGGGGGGGGGGGGGGGGGGGGGGGGGGGGGGGGGGGGGGGGGGGGGGGGGGGGGGGGGGGGGGGGGGGGGGGGGGGGGGGGGGGGGGGGGGGGGGGGGGGGGGGGGGGGGGGGGGGGGGGGGGTGGGGGGGGGGGGGGGGGGGGGGGGGGGGGGGGGGGGGGGGGGGGGGGGGGGGGGGGGGGGGGGGGGGGGGGGGGGGGGGGGGGGGGGGGGGGGGGGGGGGGGGGGGGGGGGGGGGGGGGGGGGGGGGGGGGGGGGGGGGGGGGGGGGGGGGGGGGGGGGGGGGGGGGGGGGGGGGGGGGGGGGGGGGGGGGGGGGGGGGGGGGGGGGGGGGGGGGGGGGGGGGGGGGGGGGGGGGGGGGGGGGGGGGGGGGGGGGGGGGGGGGGGGGGGGGGGGGGGGGGGGGGGGGGGGGGGGGGGGGGGGGGGGGGGGGGGGGGGGGGGGGGGGGGGGGGGGGGGGGGGGGGGGGGGGGGGGGGGGGGGGGGGGGGGGGGGGGGGGGGGGGGGGGGGGGGGGGGGGGGGGGGGGGGGGGGGGGGGGGGGGGGGGGGGGGGGGGGGGGGGGGGGGGGGGGGGGGGGGGGGGGGGGGGGGGGGGGGGGGGGGGGGGGGGGGGGGGGGGGGGGGGGGGGGGGGGGGGGGGGGGGGGGGGGGGGGGGGGGGGGGGGGGGGGGGGGGGGGGGGGGGGGGGGGGGGGGGGGGGGGGGGGGGGGGGGGGGGGGGGGGGGGGGGGGGGGGGGGGGGGGGGGGGGGGGGGGGGGGGGGGGGGGGTGGGGTGGGGGGGGGGGGGGGGGGGGGGGGGGGGGGGGGGGGGGGGGGGGGGGGGGGGGGGGGGGGGGGGGGGGGGGGGGGGGGGGGGGGGGGGGGGGGGGGGGGGGGGGGGGGGGGGGGGGGGGGGGGGGGGGGGGAGGGGGGGGGGGGGGGGGGGGGGGGGGGGGGGGGGGGGGGGGGGGGGGGGGGGGGGGGGGGGGGGGGGGGGGGGGGGGGGGGGGGGGGGGGGGGGGGGGGGGGGGGGGGGGCGGGGGGGGGGGGGGGGGGGGGGGGGGGGGGGGGGGGGGGGGGGGGGGGGGGGGGGGGGGGGGGGGGGGGGGGGGGGGGGGGGGGGGGGGGGGGGGGGGGGGGGGGGGGGGGGGGGTGGGGGGGGGGGGGGGGGGGGGGGGGGGGGGGGGGGGGGGGGGGGGGGGGGGGGGGGGGGGGGGGGGGGGGGGGGGGGGGGGGGGGGGGGGGGGGGGGGGGGGGGGGGGGGGGGGGGGGGGGGGGGGGGGGGGGGGGGGGGGGGGGGGGGGGGGGGGGGGGGGGGGGGGGGGGGGGGGGGGGGGGGGGGGGGGGGGGGGGGGGGGGGGGGGGGGGGGGGGGGGGGGGGGGGGGGGGGGGGGGGGGGGGGGGGGGGGGGGGGGGGGGGGGGGGGGGGGGGGGGGGGGGGGGGGGGGGGGGGGGGGGGGGGGGGGGGGGGGGGGGGGGGGGGGGGGGGGGGGGGGGGGGGGGGGGGGGGGGGGGGGGGGGGGGGGGGGGGGGGGGGGGGGGGGGGGGGGGGGGGGGGGGGGGGGGGGGGGGGGGGGGGGGGGGGGGGGGGGGGGGGGGGGGGGGGGGGGGGGGGGGGGGGGGGGGGGGGGGGGGGGGGGGGGGGGGGGGGGGGGGGGGGGGGGGGGGGGGGGGGGGGGGGGGGGGGGGGGGGGGGGGGGGGGGGGGGGGGGGGGGGGGGGGGGGGGGGGGGGGGGGGGGGGGTGGGGTCAATTTTTTTTTTTTTTTTGCAGCATGCCAGCGCATTTTTTGTTTTTTTTCCAGCATTTTGGGTGTGGCAGCTTGCCCAGCCGTCATATGCAGCTTGTCCAGCGTCATTTGGCCGCTTGCCCAGCGCCATTTTGCAGCCTTGCCCAACGGCCCTCCAAAAAAAAAAAAATTAGGCAAGCTGCCCACGTCATTTGCAGCTTGCCCAGTGTCATTTGCAGCTTGCCCATGTGTCATTTTGCAGCTTGCCACGTCATTTGCCAGCTGGCCCACGTTGTAAAATTTGCCGCCTAGACAGACCGAGCTAGCCCTGCCGAAAAAGGACAAGCAGCGAGCTCCACCGGAAAAAGACAGAGCGAGCGAACGCCGGGAAAAGACCTGAGCGAGCGCCGCTGGAAAAGACCGAGCCGACTGTTCGCTCCGGCTCACAGTCCCGCCTCCCCGCACGCTTCCGAAACATCAGGGAGGCAGGCGAGCGGAGCCCCGAGCAGTCTGATCAGTCCTTTTTTCAACGGTGCGCGGTCTTTTTTCCGGCAGGGCGCTTTCGTTTTTTGGACGACTTTTCCCCCCGATTTTTAAGGGAAAAAGGTGCGTGTTTAAGACGCCGATAAGAATACGGTATATTTTAAAATACAGAGTCCAAGCAGGAAAACAACACAAAATAATGACATAGCAACAGGATTATTTCTTTTAATGACTATTCCTTTATATACAGTGCGGTTGGTAATAATAACATTATATTGTCCAGAAAGGTAAAGCAACATGGGTTTAAAATGTGTCCAACATTAAAAATATACGATCAAACCTACTTTGGATTGGCAATCTGTGAAAAAGAAGTTGTATTTTTTTGTTTTGTTTTTATTTTTTAATTTTTGGAGTGTTTTTTTTTTTTCTGTATGTTTTTTTTTTTGTTTGTTCTCAATAAAAATGATCTGATTTAAAAAAATAAAAAGTAGGTTTTTGTAAACTCCACAGTTGCCGATCCCAAGTCTGTGCAGTTAAAGGAGGAGAGTTGAGAGCTGGGTCCATGAAATCCACCCTTACAGCAATAACATCAGCCCGCTAAAACGTGGTCAACAGAGGCGTTAGGCTGCAAACTAGTCTTCACGTTTGATGGTGCACGCTTCCGAGGCATAAAAGAAGAACGAGGGCCTAATTAAAGTGGTTAGTAAACCCTTACAAAACGCACTTTGCACCTACAGGTAAGCCTAATTAAAAGCGGAAGTAAACCCATCGATTTAACCAGTCTAAAAAAAAAAAGGCAAGCCATGAATGCGAACTGCACATTGGCTGTGCACTCACCAAACGTCAACCATCCAATTATGGGCTTGGTGTCATAACGATCACATGTAGCAGCACTGTGGCAGTTTGAAGATTAAACAGAGGCAAAGATGTTGCAGCTTCCGCTGAAAACGATAGGGGGTTTACTTCCATCTCTTAAGACATAACCTGTAGGTCCAATAAATATCTCCTAAACTACATGGTTTAAGGGAAGATATATTAGAAAAAAAACAGGCACCAGCATGTCTACGGGCGCATGCGCCATAGACATCGGCGCGCAAGAGCGCAC
Source organism: Lithobates sylvaticus (assembly GCA_028564925.1). Classification (NCBI taxonomy): domain Eukaryota; kingdom Metazoa; phylum Chordata; class Amphibia; order Anura; family Ranidae; genus Lithobates; species Lithobates sylvaticus. Next base: position 88,001,693 of record CM053032.1, read on the forward strand.
TGAGGGCATGCCGGAGATCAACGGAGATAAGCAGCTCTCAGTGAGCGCATGCGCAGTGGAGAGACGTCATCGCGACAACTCCAGCGAATGACAGCGCTGGAGTCAGCGAGCCACCGGAAGTCACTCCAGGAATGAAGCCTTCGGTGGAGAACGAGGACAAGGGTCGCATCGGGGGCTTCGTTTACTCAGGTAAAGATATTCATAATTAGCTAGTAATGCTAATGCCATACTAGCTCAGTATGCCTTTGCCTTGCAGGTTTCCGTTTTTTTTTTTTTCAAGGAGGCTTTAACTTACCTCTTTAAAAAGTGGTTGCTCTTTAACCGCATCCCAGACCATCGCACAGACTATATAACTTACGATAAGAATGGCACCGACAGGCCTTAAGGGCGTATATAATACATCACTACTATAAAATGCTTGCCGTGCTCCGCACCGGTCAGGAACCCCTGTGAGGCCGGTCGCCGGGTCCCCGCAGACTCGACCCGTTCCGCGGGGGACAACCCCAACGATCGTCTCATGGGTAGGCTGAACGGGGAGATGCGGAAGATAAACAGCAATCTCCCCGTTCCGTGCCTAGCAACTAGTGACGCCGATCTCCTGCATCCCTGTGATTGGAGCAGAGATCGAGCATTCACTAGCTGACAGCCACGGCCCCCCCACAGTAAGAAACAAAACACACCACTAGGCATACTTTAACCCCTACAACTGCCTCCTATGTTTAAACCCTCTTCACTGCCAGTGTCATTTAAACAGGTA
>CM053032.1:88602912-89077912 GCA_028564925.1 Lithobates sylvaticus
CTCCATCCATCTTCCCATCAACTTTGAGCAGCTTCCCTATCTCTGCTGAAGAAAAGCATCCCCACAACATGATTCTGCCACTACCAGGTTTCACGGTGGGGATTGTGTGTTCAGGATAATGAGCAGTGTTAGTTTTCTGGCACACAGCGTTTTGCTTTTAGGCCAAAAAGTTTACTTTTGGTCTCATCTGACCAGAGCACCTTCTTCCACATGTTTGCTGTGTCCCCCAAATGGCTTCTCGCAAACTTAAAATGGGACTTCTTATGGCTTACTTTCAACAATGGCTTTCTTCTTGTCACTCTTCCATAAATGCCAGATTTGTGGAGTGCACGACTAATAGTTGTCCTGTGGACAGATTCTGAGCTGAGCTGTGGATCTTTGCAGCTTCTCCAGAGTTACCATGAGCCTCTAGGCTGCTTCTCTGATTAATGAACTGAGATGTTAAAAGCTTGGGATATTTTTTATAACCTTACCATGCTTTAACCACTTGCCGACCGCTGCATGTACATATACGTCGACAGAATGGCACGGCTGGGCAAATGGGCGTACAGGTACGTCCCTTTGAATTTGCCGCCATGTGGTCACGTGCGTGCCGCCGGCGGCGCGCCCACGACGCTGGCGGGAGCTCCGTGAGTAGGCTCGCGGAGCTGAATAACGGGAAGATCCTAATGTAAGCAAGCATCTCCCCGTTCTGCCTAGTGACACTGTCACTGATCATAGCTCCCTGTGATCAGGAGCTATGATCAGTGAAGTGTCATTCGTAGCCATGCCCCCTAACAGTTAGAATCACTCCCCAGGACACACTTAACCCCTCCCTAGCCCCCTAGTGGTTAACCCCTTCACTGCCACTGTCATTTTTACAGTAATCAGTGTAGTTTTATAGCACTGATCGCTGTAAATATTACAATGGTCCCAAAAATGTGTCAAAAGTGTCCGATGTGTCTGCCATAATGTCGCAGTCACAATAAAAATCGCAGATCGCCGCCATTACTAGTAAAAAATATTATTAATAAAAATGCCATAAAACGAACCCCTATTTTGTAGACGCTATAACTTTTATATCCAATCAATAAACGCTTATTGCGATTTTTTTAACAAAAATATGTAGAAGAATACGTATCGGCCTAAACTGAGGAAAAAAAATTTATATATTTTTTGGGGATATTTATTATAGCAAAAAGTAAAAAATAATGTGTTTTTTTCAAAATTGTCACTCTATTTTTGTTTATAGCATAAAAAATAAATAAAAACTGCAGAGGTGATCAAATACCACCAGAAAGCTCTATTTGTGGGAAAAAAGGAAGTAAATTTTGCTTGGGAGCCACGTCGCACAACCGCGCAATTGTCAGTTAAAGCGACACAGTGCGGAATCGCAAAACCTGGTCTTTGGCCAGCCAAATGGTCCGGGGCTTAAGTGGTTAAACTTCTCCAGAACTTTTATACTTTGTGTATTTATACTGAGATTAAATTACACACAGGTGGACTCTATTTACTAAATTGGGTGACTTCTGAAGGCAATTGGTTCCACAAGATTTTAGTTAGGAGTATCAGAATAAAGGGGGACTTTTCGGATATTTATTTGTAAAAAAAATTGAAAACCATTTATCATTTGCCTTTCACTTCACAATTATGTGCCACTTTGTGTTGGTCTATCACAAAAAACCCCAGTAAAATACATTTACGTTTTTGGTTGTAACATGACAAAATGTGGAAAATTTCAGTGGGTATGAATACTTTTTCAAGGCACTGTATATGATGTAATCTATTGTGACTCTGTAATATGTTAAATATTGTCAAACATAGTGAAGAGGCGTTTCCAGAGCCCATTGGAAATTATCAGGTTGCCCTAAAGTGATTGTAAATTATCAAAGTGTATGGTGAAATATCTGCACTGCCCCTAACCTTTAAAAAAAAAAAAAAAAAAATATATATATATATATATATATATATATATATATATATATATATAAATAGAAAGTAAAATTGCGCAGCCAAATACAATACAATTTAAAGAGGGAGTCCCACAATTTTTTTTTTTTAAAGTCAGCAGCTACAAATACTGCAGCTGCTGACTTTTAAAATAAGGACACTCACCTGTCCCAGGGTCCAGCGATGTCGGCACCCGGGGCCAAACCGTCCTTCGGTCCTTGGATGCTACCGTCGCCATCTTTGGTATGGGAATCAGGAAATGAAGACTTGCGGCTTCACTTCCCAGTTCCCTGCTGCGCATGTGCAAGTCGCAAGGTGTGTGTGTGTAGCAGACCCACAACATAATAATAATATTATCTGAAGAAGAGACTGTCACCTTATCTTGCCCAGAAATTTCGTTTGCACTGTTGAAGAAAAAGGAACAAAAAATAACCAAAAAAAAACGTAGGACACACCTAAAACATACCCAAGCAGTAAATGAAAACAAATATTTTTGCAGTTTGAAAGATACATTTATTTAAAAAATGCCTCTCAGACATTGTCTGGCATATCAATGCCCCCCCCCTACCCACAAAGTACTCCATGTATTGGTTTCTGACCTCGCGGGCGCTTTGGAGGGACAAGCCAGGACGGCCAGCTTCAAGTGCCATCAGGTTTGAAAGTTCTGGAAAGTCTGCCTCAGGCCCAACTGAGGCCACACAGTTTGGTGAGTATATTTCTTTTAAATTGTGCAAAATGCAGCAGGAAAGCACTATATGGTTCAGTTTATATTCCGCCATGTAGATGGGTGTCAACAATAGGCGGAACCGACTGGCCATTATCCCAAAAGCGTTCTCTACCACTCTTCTGGCTCTGGCCATCCGGTAATTAAAAACCCTTTGGTCCAGGGTGAGGGTCCTCATAGGCCCCAGCGCAAATGCTTCATCCGCGATAAAGACGAAGGGGAGTCCTTCCACATTCTCCTCTGGAGGTGGCAAGCCCAAACTGCCACTCTGAAGACGCCAGTAGAACTCTGTCTGCGCAATCACTCCACCATCCGACATCCGGCCATTATTCCCCACGTCCACATACAAGAACTCATAAGTAGCTGACACCACCGCCAACATCACGATACTATTATACCCCTTGTAATTATAATAGTACGACCCCGAGTTTGGGGGTGGGACGATGCGGACATGTTTCCCATCAATTGCCCCTCCACAGTTGGGAAAGTCCCAACGGGTGGCAAAGTGGAAGGCCACAATCTGCCATTCCTGTGGCGTTGAAGGAAACTGTGGATTCAAACAAGAAAACAAATTTTGGCATTTTGCACATCAACATTGCAAGCAGATTAGACACAAACATTTTTGCCCAACATAAGTATAACATTTTTGGAAATGAGTATTTAAAGCCAAAAGTATAAGGTCCACTTATCAGATTCCTCACCCCATCTGATGGCCCATTGCAAAAAAATGGGGGGGGGGGTGTTTTGGACAGGTAACCCTCTCCACTTCATTGAGAGCTGAATGCATAAATAATGTGTGTTACTTTGGCCTGCCCCTCCTTACTTACACTATTGGCAGCCCAATGGATAGGTAAGAAGTGTCATAATACCAAAAAAAAAATACACACTGAACAAATGAAAGCACATTTTTACATTCTGCTATTACCTATCCTATCATAATAGGAGAAACAAACTTTAAACAGTAGCATTTGAAAGTATTAAGGCAGGCCCTTGCACTACTTGCTTTGGTAAATTCATCCATAAATCTGACCACAAAAGAGGTAGGTATAGTGTGTATGGGTTTGGCAAAGTCAGCAGATAGAGGATTGGTATCAGCTGACTTAGCAGTTGGGGGGAGGGGGGGTTCCTAATGAGTTTGGCCCACCAAAAAAAAAAGCCTCTGGCACTCTGCATGAATTTAAGGACACAAATAACATTTGTACACATTTTAGGGGGTGTTTAGGGGAAAGCACTACTATGGAAATGACAAAATACATTGTTAAGTGACTAGGCTATAGGTGTATGGGCCCAGAAGAGCATGCTGGGGAGGTTAGTGAAGGCAAATATGCATGAAGGACAAAAAAGGAATTTTAAAAGCTTCCAGCATGCATGAGGACAAAGGGGCACAGCATATTACAGCATATTCAAATCATGGTAATTAGGGAACGATGAAAGAAATACAATACTTTAGCAAACATTAAATACATAGAATGTGATGTTAAAGGAGAAAACTTACCTTCATATAGTCCTTCTGCAGGACCTGAATTATGGCAGAACAAGTCTCTGGGATAATGATCCCCAGAGCCTGGGGGGGGGGATGCCAGTGGAGAACTTGAGGTCCTGCAGGCTTCTCCCCGTCGCCAAGTACCGCAATGTGGCGACTAACCTCTGCTCCGGAGTGATGACTTGCCTCATGCAGGTATCCTGCCTGCTGATATAAGGGGTCAGCAAAGCCAACAGACGGTAAAAAATGGGGTCCGTCATCCTGAGATAATTCTTGAAATCATCAGGATTATTCTCCCGAATCTCACAAAGCAAAGGCATGTGGGAGAATTGGTCACGCTGGAGCAACCAATTCTTGCTCCATGAACTCCTCCTCGCCCTGTTCATGGACTGGGCTTCGGTCAAAGCTAAAAGCCCAACACCAAGCCCCTGCACAGCACGAACTCTACGACGAGTACGTACACACAACATGGCTTCAAAACGGTCGGCTGGTCAGAACGGACTAACAGAAAGCACTGATAAACAGCAAGGCCTGAAAGAATGAACTGAAAATCAGCAACTGAAAATCAAAGTGTACTATATAAATATAGCACGCAATGACAAACAAATGCAAACTGACTACACGCACTGATAAGCAGATACGCACCGACAAGCACAAACTGAAGAGCAGGAAGATCTGAAGCACAAGTCTGAAAAGCGCGAATCGTCTCTAACCAAACTTCTACTAGCACGCGATAAACACGAGATCAGCAGAAGGAGCCCAACTTTGTGCGACCATGTGTATGCAAGACAAGTTTGAGCCAACATCCGTCGGAAAAAATACGATGTATTTAGTTGTCGGAATGTCTGACCGTGTGTACAAGGCATAAGAAGAAGGTGCTGCACCAGTTCATACATTAATTGGTGCGCCGGAAACATTGTTAATCTAACATGCAAACCGGCACACGTAGAAGCGCAAATAGCGATAATAAATACCCGTGTATATACACTGCAACTGGTGCTAGGGTAACTGTGGTTTTCTCATTGATAATAGCGCACGCTTAATACAATTGGTTAATTTCATCTAATTGGTTGTGTGTCTTGATAGGCAATTAGTAGGTGTTCTCAGTTAATTAACCCTTTTGATGCTAATCTCATTCCTTTTACTTCTAATATATCTTTTAAATGTGTTTTTTTTTTTTTACCCAAATCTTTCAATACATTACAAAAATATAAATTTCGATTTTCAGATCTTGATCTTTAACCACTTTAGCCCCGGACCAATTGTCAGCTTAAGGACCAGAGGTCTTTTTTCAATTTCGCACTGCACTACTTTAACTGGTAATTGCGCGGTCATGCAATTTTGTAACCAAACGAAATTTGCGTCCTTTTCTTCCCACAAATAGAGCTTTCTTTTGATGGTATTTGATTGCCTCTGTGATTTTTATTTTTTTGCGATATAAACGGAAAAGGAGCGAAAATTTTGAAAAAAAAAGAGATTTTCTACTTTTTGTTATAAAAAAAAAATCTAATAAACTCAATTTTAGTCAAACATTTGGGCCAAAATGTATTCAGCCACATGTCTTTAGTAAAAAAAATGCCAATAAGCGTATATTTATTGGTTTGCGCAAAAGTTATAGCGTCTACAAACTAGAGTACATTTTCTGGAATTTACACGGCTTTTAATTTATGACTACCTATCTCATTTCTTGAGGTGCTAAAATGGCAGGGAAGTACAAAACCCCCCCAAATGACCCCATTTTGGAAAGTAGACACCCCAAGCTATTTGCTGAGAGGCATGTTGAGCCCATTGAATATTTTTTTTTTTAGTCCCAAGGGATTGAATAAATAAAAAAAAAAAAAAAAAAAAATTTTTTTTCATAAAGTTGTCACTAAATGATATATTGCTCACACATGCCATGGTTATATGTGGAGATGCACCCCAAAATACATTTTGCTGCTTCTCCCGAGTATGGGGATACCACATGTGTGGGACTTTTTGGGAGCCTAGCCGCGCACGGGGCCCCGAAACCCAATCAACGCCTTCAGGGTTTCTAAGGGTGCAAATTTTTGATTTCACTCCTCACTACCTATCACATTTTTGAAGGCCATAAAATGCCAAAATAGCACAAAACCCCCCAAATGACCCCATTTTGGAAAGTAGACACCCCAAGCTATTTGCTGAGAGGCATGTTGAGTACATGGAATATTTTATATTTTGCCACAAGTTGCGGGAATATTACAAACTTTTTTTTTTTTTTGCCCAAAGTTGTCACTAAATGATATATTGCCCACACATGCCATGGGCATATGTGGAATTACACCCCAAAATACATTCTGCTGCTTCTCCTGAGTACGAGGATACCACATGTGTGGGACTTTTTGGGAGCCTATCCGCATACGGGACCCCGAAAACCAAGCACCGCCTTCAGGATTTCTAAGGGCATAAATTTTTGATTTCACTCCTCACTACCTATCACTACCTATCACAGTTTTGAAGGCCATAAAATGCCAAGATGGCACAAAACCCCCCCAAATGACCCCATTTTGGAAAGTAGACACCCCAAGCTATTTGCTGAGAGGCATGTTGAGCCCATTGAATATTTTTTTTTTTAGTCCCAAGTGATTGAATAAAGACAAAAAAAAAAAAAAAAAAAAATGTATTCAAAAAGTTGTCACTAAATGATATATTGCTCACACATGCCATGGTTATATGTGGAATTGCACCCCAAAATACATTTTGCCACTTCTCCTGAGTACGGGGATACCACATGTGTGGGACTTTTTGGGAGCCTAGCCGCGTACGGGGCCCCGAAACCCAAGCACCACCTTCAGCATTTCTAAGGGTGTAAATTTTTGATTTCACTCCTCACTACCTATCACAGTTTCGAAGGCCATAAAATGCCAAAATTGCACAAAACCCCCCCAAATGACCCCATTTTGGAAAGTAGACACCCCAAGCTATTTGCTGAGAGGCATGTTGAGTACATGGAATATTTTATATTTTGCCACAAGTTGCGGGAATATTACAAACTTTTTTTTTTTTGCCCAAAGTTGTCACTAAATGATATATTGCCCACACATGCCATGGGCATATGTGGAATTACACCCCAAAATACATTCTGCTGCTTCTCCTGAGTACGGGGATACCACATGTGTGGGACTTTTTGGGAGCCTATCCGCATACGGGACCCCGAAAACCAAGCACCGCCTTCAGGATTTCTAAGGGCATAAATTTTTGATTTCACTCCTCACTACCTATCACTACCTATCACAGTTTTGAAGGCCATAAAATGCCAAGATGGCACAAAACCCCCCCAAATGACCCCATTTTGGAAAGTAGACACCCCAAGCTATTTGCTGAGAGGCATGTTGAGCCCGTTGAATATTTTTTTTTTTAGTCCCAAGTGATTGAATAAAGACAAAAAAAAAAAATAAAAAAAATTTATTCAAAAAGTTGTCACTAAATGATATATTGCTCACACATGCCATGGTTATATGTGGAATTGCACCCCAAAATACATTTTGCTGCTTCTCCTGAGTATGGGGATACCACATGTGTGGGACTTTTTGGGAGCCTAGCCGCGTACGGGGCCCCGAAACCCAAGCACCGCCTTCAGGATTTCTAAGGGTGCAAATTTTTGATTTCACTCCTCACTACCTATCACAGTTTCGAAGGCCATAAAATGCCAAAATAGCACAAAACCCCCCCAAATGACCCCATTTTGGAAAGTAGACACCCCAAGCTATTTGTTGAGAGGCATGGTGAGTATTTTACAGCTCTCATGTGTTTTTGAAAATGAAGAAAGTAAAGAAAAAAAAATTTTTTTTTTTCTTTTTTCAATTTTCAAAACATTGTGACAAAAAGCGAGATCTGCAAAATACTCACCATACCTCTCAGCAACTAGCTTGGGGTGTCTACTTTCCAAAATGGGGTCATTTGGGGGTGGTTTGTGCCATCTGGGCATTCCATGGCCTCCGAAACTGTGATTGGCAGTGAGGAGTGAAATAAAAAAATTACACCCTTAGAAAGCCTGAAAGCGGTGCTTGGATTTTGGGGTCCCGTACGCGGCTAGGCTCCCAAAAAGTCCCACACATGTGGTATCCCCGTACTCAGGAGAAGCAACAGAATGTATTTTGGGGTGTATCTCCACATATGCCCATGGCATGTTTGAGCAATATATCATTTAGTGACAAGTTTTTGTAAAAAAAAAATATTATTTTTTTTTTTTTTTTCATTATTCAATCTCTTGGGACCAAAAAAAAAAAATATTTAATGGGCTCAACATTGCTCTCAGCAAATAGCTTGGGGTGTCTACTTTCCAAAATGGGGTCATTTGGGGGGGGTTTGAACTGTCCTGGCATTTTATGCACAACATTTAAAAGCCTATGTCACAGGTCACCCACTCTTCTAACCACTTGAAGATAAAGCCCTTTCTGACACTTTTTGTTTACATGAAAACATATTTTTTTTTTGCAAGAAAATTACGTTGAACCCCCAAACACTATATATATTGTTAAAGCAAAGGCCCTACAGATTAAAATGGTGGGTGTTGCATTTTTTTTTTTTCCACACAGTATTTGCGCAGCGATTTTTCAAACGCATTTTTTGTGGAAAAAATACACTTTTTTTTATTTTAATGCACTAAAACACACTATATTGCTCAAATTTTTGATGAAATAAAAAATATGATCTTAGGCCGAGTACATGGATACCAAACACGACATGCTTTAAAATTGCGCACAAACACGCAGTGGCGACAAACTACATACATTTTTAAAAGCCTTTAAAAGCCTTTACAGGTTACCACATTAGATTCACGGAGGAGGTCTACTGCTAAAATTACTGCCCTCGATCTGACCTTCGCGGTGATACCTCACATGCATGGTGCAATTGCTGTTTACATATGACGCCAGACCAACGCTTGTGTTCGCCTTTGCGCAAAAGAAGGGGGGGCAGGGGTGCTTTTTTTTTTTTTTTTTTTTAGTTTTTCTTTTTATTTAGCTTTTTTATTTTATTTTTAAACTGTTCCTTCCATTTTTTTTTTTCTTAGTTGTCATTTTTATTGTTATCGCAGGGAATGTAAATATCCCCTATGATAGCAATAGGCAGTGACAGGTACTCTTTTTTTGAAAAAATTGGGGTCTATTAGACCCTAGATCTTTCCTGTGCCCTCAAAGCATCTGACCACACCAAGATCGGTGTGATAAAATGCTTTCCCAATTTCCCAATGGCGCGGTGGGTATGCCCACCATTAGAATACCTCCCTTCATCCACCCACTTCTAATGATGGGCATACATGCACCATTTATATATGCCGAAGCATGGGGGCATCCTCCCGCAAAAAAAGTTATGCCACGTATACATGGTCGAACTTTTTTCGACCGTATGTACGTGGCATTAGGAGCAAAATCGCTCCTCCGCCCTCTGCTGCCCCCATGCTTCGGCATATATGCTCTTTTTTTTAACTGTGGTGGTGAAATCACCTCCTACAGCATTGGAGTCGCGGCTTTATGTATCGTGGGAGCAAACGCTGTTGCTGTCAAGATAAATAAATCCACGCTGCAACTGAATGGCGTACCTGCTAAGCAAATAATGGTTAACATTAAAACAAAGTAACATTACAGTATAACAGTAAGACCTTACCATACCATACCTGCAAAGCAAATACCAAAAAAAAAAACATAGTAAAAAATAAAACATTTTGTTAACGCAACCGGTGCCTAAAATATATATATGCCGAAGCATGGGGGCATCCTCCCGCAAAAAAGTTATGCCACGTACACATGGTCGGACTTTTTTCGACCGTATGTACGTGGCATTAGGAGCAAAATCGCTCCTCCGCCCTCTGCTGCCCCCATGCTTCGGCATATATGCTCTTTTTTTTAACTGTGGTGGTGAAATCACCTCCTACAGCGTTGGAGTCGCGGCTTTATGTATCGTGGGAGCAAACGCTGTTGCTGTCAAGATAAATAAATCCACGCTGCAACTGAATGGCGTACCTGCTAAGCAAATAATGGTTAACATTAAAACAAAGTAACATTAGAGTATAACAGTAAGACCTTACCATACCATACCTGCAAAGCAAATACCAAAAAAAAAACATAGTAAAAAATAAAACATTTTGTTAACGCAACCGGTGCCTAAAATATATATATGCCGAAGCATGGGGGCATCCTCCCGCAAAAAAGTTATGCCACGTACACATGGTCGGACTTTTTTCGACCGTATGTACGTGGCATTAGGAGCAAAATCGCTCCTCCGCCCTCTGCTGCCCCCATGCTTCGGCATATATGCTCTTTTTTTTAACTGTGGTGGTGAAATCACCTCCTACAGTGTTGGAGTCGCGGCTTTATGTATCGTGGGAGCAAACGCTGTTGCTGTCAAGATAAATAAATCCGCGCTGCAACTGAATGGCGCACCTGAAAACAAAAAAATGGTTAACAATAAAACATACCTGAAAAGCAAGCATGATAAAACATAATAAAACATTGCAGAATAGAATAGAGTAAAAAAGAGCAACAATAGAGAGAGAACAATAAAACGACAACTATTTTTGGTTTTTTATTTTATATTTTTTTGGGGGTTTTTTTTTTTTTTTTGTACTTTTTTTATTTTATTTTTATTTTTTACACTTTTTTTTTAAACTATAACTATAATTTTAACTGTAACGGTCGGGTCTCAAAATGCGATGGCATTCTTGAGACCCTGTAACTATAATTTGAACTGCAACGGTCGGGTCTCAAAATGCGATGGCATTCTTGAGACCCTGTGAAAGTGTATCCTAGCCTGTGAAATGCTGTACCCTACGCTAATACCTCACTAGTTCGTGGTAGCGTTCAAAGCATTCACCAACGCAGAGACCAGGATTGTCAGGACAGCGTGGACAATAATAACGGGTGTCACGCCTAAATCCGCGCTTGCTACAGACACGACATCTTCTTTGGGGGGCTCGTTGGGTAGGGGTACTCTGGAGGACATGAGGATAATGCCTCTCATGCAGCCGGCTTACTGCATTTGGTAGGGGATGGTGAGGTGTGGAATCGCCTGGATACAGGAGTTCCATGACAACCGCTCCCTGGAATTCAAGGAAGGGTAACGTCCCGCCTGAAGCTCCGTATAGCACATGAGCATTCAGCAAAGCCAATTGGAATAAATAAATAGACACTTTTTTGTACCAGCGTCTAGCCTTACGGACAACTAGGTACGGCGCCAACAACTGGTCGTTGAGGTCCACCCCCCCCATATTAAGGTTGTATTCGTGGATACAGAGGGGTTTCGTCACAACACCAGCCGCCGTACGAATTTGGACTGTCGTGTCTGCATGAAGGGAGGTAAGAACGAAAACATTCCTATTATCCCTCCACTTCACAGCGAGCAAGTTATTACACTTCAAGCAGGCTCTCTCCCCCAGCCTAAGACGGGAATCTACAAGCCGCTGGGGAAAGCCCCGGCGATTAGGTCGCACGGTGCCACATGCTCCAATCTGATGATCAAACAAGTGACTAAACAGTGGCACGCTCGTGTAATAATTGTCCACGTACAAGTGGTACCCCTTTCCGAATAAGGGTGACACCAAGTTCCACACTATCTTGCCAGCGCTCCCTATGTAATCTGGACAGTTCTCCGGCTCTACGTGACTATCTTTTCCCTCATAAACCGAAAAGCTCCACGTATAGCCTGTTGCCCTGTCACAGAGCTTGTAGAGCTTGACCCCGTATCTGGCACGCTTGCTGGGAAGGAACTGTTTGAAAGACAAGCGGCCAGAAAACTTAATCAGGGACTCGTCAACGCAGACAACTTGATTGGGCGTAAACAAGGCTGCAAAACATTGGTTGAAGTGGTTTATGAGGGGCCGAATTTTGTAGAGCCGATCAAATTCAGGGTCTCCACGAGGACGACAAAGTTCATTGTCACTGAAGAGCATGAACCGCAAGATCTGTTCGTATCGTGCCCTGGACATGGAGGCAGAGAACACGGGCATATGGTGGTGCGGTGAGGTGGACCAATAAGACCTCAGCGTCGGGAATTTGTGTATGCCCATGTTGAGGGAAAGGCCCAGAAAGGTCTTAAATTCGGAAACCGTAATTGGTTTCCAATCTCTGGCAAGGGAAGGCACTTGGGGATTAGCGGCGATGTGTTGACCAGCGTATATATTACTTTGGTCCACAATAGATCTATAGAGATCTTCCGTGAAAAACAGCGAATAAAAATCGGATTGGCTTAAAATCAGCTGTTTCCACCTGAATACCGGGTTGGCCAGTGAATGGGGGAAGTACGGGTTCTGCAGAAGTGGTGGGCACCCAATCAGGATTGGCGAATTCTGCAGGAAGGACACTATGTGATCGACGGGCCTGCCTTTGTCTTCTTCTTGGTGGCAGCGGGACACTACTTGTGCTTGCCACCTCGCCAGCTTGAACTGCACTTATGGGACTCGCCACGTCACCAAGTGTTACTGCAGTGCTGGTTTGACTACGTCCAGGGTGTACTAGGCCGCTGGTGCTTGCCAGTTCACCAGAAGGAATAGCGGCGCTAGTACTTCTCTGCTCCATACGAGAGACCTGCGGTTCCTGCACCTCAACAACATCAGAAGATCGGGATCGGGTACGCCTGACCTTAGCAGGGACCACACCTTCGTCGCCAGAGCTATCTGTCATGGAGCCGCTGTCGTCTACTGGATCGTATTCTGAGCCTGATTCTGACAGATGAGTGACCTCCTCTTCACTATCTGACATACTCAGAAACAAGTAGGCCTGTTCACTAGTGTACTTGCGATTTGCCATTTTGGGCTCTAAATTTAGTAGTACACTAGTGAGATTCACAGGAAAAAAAGTTCCTAGGCTGCTGGCGAATGAATCAAAACGCTACCAAAAAAAACTGTTAGCGATCGCAGGGATCAGGCCTGACTCTGCGAACGCTGCAGTTATGTGTGCTTAGTGTTTTGGAAGTGACAGTGATCGATCGATACTGCACTTGGGTGGGCTGGGCTGGGCTGGGCTGGGCGGGGGGGGAAAACGCAGGTGCTAGCAGGTATCTGGGCTGATCCCGCTAACAATGCGTTTTTTGGAACCCTAAACTGCTGGGACGCTAGTATAGATCTGATCAGATCAGATATTGATCTGTTCAGATACTATACCACTAAGGGAGGTGTATGCTTTGCGCGTGGGTGTTTGCGGTACTGGCACTAACCTGGGGCGACGCAGACCTTATTTGACCCTAACACCTAATTGATATCACCCGCCGGGCGATCAGGGGGTTAAACCGATAGTTGGGTAATAAATGGCGGGTGCCCTGACAGTATAAAAAAACAAGCTAACTAACCAGCGTCACCCGTAACAGTTATACGGTGATCACTGGTGAAAGGGTTAACTAGGGGCAATCAGGGGGTTAAAACCTTTATTAGGTAATATATGGGGGTACCTGACACTATATAAAAACCTGACGGGGAACCTAAATAACTAAATAACTAACTGGCTAACCAGCGTCACCAGTGACACTTATACTGTGATCACTGGTGAAAGAGTTAACTCTAGGGGCAATCAAGGGGTTTAAAACCTTTATTTAGGTTGTAATATGGGGGTACCTGACCTATAAACCTATTTATAATCCTATATAAACCTGGCGGTTACCTAAAAAAAAAACTGGCTACCTAGCGGCACCAGTGACACTAATAGAGCGATCAAAATAAACGATCGCTTAGTGAGACTGGCAAAAGGGGGTGAAAGGGTTACCTAGGGGGCAATCAAGGGGTTAAACCTTTATTGGGGGGGGGGTAGGGGGCTACCTTGGACCTAAAGGGGCCTAAAACTAACTGCCCTGACAGTTATTGCAGTCACACTGACACTAAATGCAGTGATCAGTAAAATAAATGATCACTGCAATCAGTGACACTGTGACAGGGGGGGCAGGGGGTGATCTGGGGGGTGATCAGGGGGTGACAGGGGGGTGAAATGTGTGCCTATGTGTACCTGGTGTCAGTGTAGTGTTTGTGCACTTACTTGATGTCTTCTCCGCTCGGCGTCCCGGTCAGAAAGACCGACACGAGGAGCGTGACATCACTTCCCCTTGCCTGTGTTTACAATTACACAGGAAGGGGAAGGAAGCGGACGAATCCTATTGGCCAGAGCGATCGGGAGGGGGTGGCCAGAAACGACTGGCCGTTACCTCGTCCCGCATCGCTTCTGAAGCCATCCCGACCGTCCCCGCCGGCGGAGGGGGGTCCGATCGGACCCCCCAACCGCCGGAAGAATGTCACGTACAGGTACGTGATTCTGCCTGTACGTGCCATTCTGCCGACGTATATATACAGGGGGCGGTCGGGAAGTGGTTAAATGTGACCACACACTGCAATCAGATCTTAAATAAATTAGATTTAGTGCAAGAGCCTGTTTGATTTCTTATAATTTGAATTAATTGTTCAACAATAAAACTGAAATATTCCTTTAAATATCATGCCCAGGGGTGTCCTTAGTATGCCTGTAAAGTAGCGCATCTTTCTCGTGTTTAGAACAGTACCACAGCAAAATGACATTTCGAAAGGAAAAAATGTAATTGAAAACTGTTTGCGTCCTAGCAATATAGATAAAAATCATTGAAAAAAAAGCTAGCCCCCTCCCCCAGTCCATTACCAGGCCTTTTGGGCCTGGTATGAATTTTAAGGGAACCCCGCACAAAAACAAAATGCGGGTCTGGTAAATATATTAAGGGAAACCCTGCGCCAAAATGTAAAAAAAAAATGGCGTGTGGGTCCCCCCCAAAATTCATACCAGACCCTTATCTGAGCACGCAACCTGGCAGGCCAGAGGAAAAGGAGGGGGGACGAGAGAGCACCCCCTCCTGAACCGTACCAGGCCACATGCCCTCAACATGGGGAGGGTGTTTTGGGGTTCTACCCAAAACACCTTGTCCCCATGTTGATGGGGACAAGGGCCTCTTCCCCTCAACCGTTGCCCAGTGGTTGTGGGGGTCTATGGGCAGGGGGCTTAACGGAATCTGGAAGTCCCCTTTTTACAAGGGGACCCCCAGATCCCGCCCCCCTATGTGAATGGGTAACAGGTGCATTGTACATTCACCCAAAAAAGTGTAAAAAAAGTAAAAATGACAGTAAACAGTTTGGAACAAGTCCTTTATTAAAAAATGTAAAAATAAAAATGTCCCGCGATGTCCATCCCTCTTCGATCACAGCGTCCGACGACCCGAGAAAAGAAAAACAAAAAAAAGGTGAAACTCTGCCTCCATGGGAGGCGTCTGGCTGACTGCAGGCTTTTCGCTTTGACAGCTGTTATATAGCTGAGGGTGGGGCCAACCGGTGACCCCGCCCCCTTCTGGCATCACATGACGTCACAGAACGTCATAGGGGGGCGTGTCATCCGTTTACGTCACCGAATGGCCCCGGATTTTTTCTTTTTTTTTTCTCGGGTCGTCGGACGCTGTGATCGAAGGTGGATGGACATTGCGGTGAAAGAATCATGTAAAAAGCCCCTTGTGTTTTGTAATCTAATATACGAACTGCGCCTTTTGTAATAATATGAATGAACCATCACTGTAATAATATGAATGAACCATCATGACTCCCTTTTGTATACCCCAGCCATCTTATGTGAAGTCTCTTATTGTGTAAGTTTAAGTCTGTGTAAGAATGCTTGCACAACACCCCCCTTTTGTGCTCACTGTGGTCAAGCCTGTTCTGGGAATGTATCCTGTTTAGCCTTAGGCAATCAGCTAAGATATGTGACTAATGACCAGATGTCCTATCTAACTGTTGATAAATATACATCAAGTAACAAACTGGTATAGCCCTAGACATGTATGCATTAAACTAACCACTCCCCCTCTTTTGTTCTATACGGAATATAAGCTACTTTTGTGCTCAATAAAGACAGACATCTTATGAATACACAACCTGCCTCTCATTCATTCATTCAGTGTCTCCAGATATCTGAGGGCACTGTTGGTTTACCTACAAGAAGGTTGGTTGTCCAGAATATCTAATATTTCCTTTCAAATGGGGGTCCCGGATAAGGCAATCATCCACGGTGGGTAGACCTTTGTCTATTTTAACAAATTGTTTCTTACACTGGCTCTGATAAAGTCTTAGCCTTCTAAATTTAAAGAGAAAGGAAGGACGGACCACGCCTTAATAGACACACTCACAGGAGTGTAACATTGTAGGGTCTTTGGGAGACCCAAGTCTTTATTTAAGACTCCATACATTAGAAACTGCAGTTCAGTATCCTTTTGGGAAGGGTATTTAGGTAACCAATAGCGCCCGCTAAATCTTTGCTTCTCTTTCTGTTGCATAGAAGTAATAAGATAATTTGTTGTGTAGATACACTGACTGTAAGGTAGGACAGTCAAAGTGGTCTACAGTATTTTGCATTATGGGTCAAAGACAAGGGAAAGGTATCCCCCCACCAAATCCAGGTCCAAATCCTTTATCCTTATAGGATAAATGCCTCAGTGTAGGAAGTTTGTGCAAATTAGTATTGCTACAATGGTAACATAACTTATGATTGTTTTGTAGCAGCTTGGGGTTTCTATAATGTTATGCCCAGGTTGGCTTTAAGTGTTTTGGGAACGCTGTGGAAAAGTGTAAATGCCCATTGGTAGCTGGGTGCTCCTGAAAAAAAAAAGGCTACCAATCAGGAATTTTAGACAGAAATAGAGACAAAGTAATTTGAAATCTCCCTTGCTTATATCCAAATATTGTGAGAGTGGTAAGTACTTTTGTATGTATGTTTATATAAATCTGCTAAAAAGTGAATTACTGGTTATTAGTTAAGGGAAAGTTGTTGTTAGTATGGGAAATTCTCTTCCACCTGTTAAGAGAGAAGTTCTTAATTTTATGTGCATGTGAATTTTTGTCTTGTCTTGGAATTCCAATTTAGAGTATTTAACTTGTTATTTAAGTTGTTTTTCTTCTGAATGCAAATAGATTGTTAGGTAGTTGATATATGTCCTCTGATCCTGGCAAGACGGAGAGCTTTGCTAAAGTGGACAGGTGAGAGGGACAGAGTAGGGTACTCATCTGTGTATGGTGCTTTAAGAGGATTGAATTTCGGATTTGCACAGGGACAAGTTATTATTTGAGTGATTCCTCCTATCCAAAGTATTGTTTAGCACAATACACAGAGGTACATAGTTTCATAGTTACATAGTAGGTGAGGTTGAAAAAAGACACAAGTCCATCAAGTCCAACCTATGTGTGTGATTATATGTCAGTATTACATTGTATATCCCTGTATGTTGCGGTCGTTCAGGTGCTTATCTAATAGTTTCTTTAAACTATCAATGCCCCCGCTGAGACCAGGGACTGTGGAAGGGAATTCCACATCCTTGCCACTCTTACAGTAAAGAACCCTCTACGTAGTTTAAGGTTAAACCTCTTTTCGTCTAATTTTAACCTCCCTGGTGGTAATCCTGAGTGTGGCTTGGGGTGGAACTTCAGTACCAAAAGCGGTAACCCTGAGCCACACTCGGGATCGCATCTCAGGATCCAGGTACAGTTACTTACCTTATCCCCAGGATCCTGCGATGTCTCCCCGCTGTGTGTGCGAGCCGTGTCTCTGCTCAATGTATCACAGCGCTGGGCTCCGTTCCCTGCGAGCTTTGCAACTCAAAAGCGTTTTTAGACCAGCTAGAAAACAGCGATAATAAATTAGAATCACTTGCAGATTTGAGCGATAGTGATTTGTGGGGAAATTCGTCATCAAATACTGAAAGTAATGACAGCGACAATTCTGCAACTGAGCAAATTTATGTGTTTTTGATTTGTTTACATTATTGAATAATTGTTATTATTATTATTTGTTATAATTATTTATAGTGATTTATTATATTATAATTTATGATTTCGTGTTTCAAACTTTATCATACCCGGGATGTCTACTATACTCTTGTTTGGACAGATTTTAGTGTGTTATTCCTAAGAATTACAGGCGTACAATATAAAAAAACGCCAAATTTCCATGCAAAACATTGTACCGCTTTGAGCATCAAAAATGTGAAATAATCATACTGCCAGGGAGGTTAATGAGTGGCCACGAGTCTTTTTAACTCCCTTTTGCAAAAAAGTTTTATCCCTATTGTGGTTTATTTAGAAGGTGGAACCTCTGGTAACAAAGGACCACTAGTACCCTCCGGTACAATTGGGACTTTTCAGGCGAAACAAAACAAAAGAGTTATGAAGTAGAAATAAAAGAAAAATGGATTAGGATGTATTTTAGATTATTTATTAAGAAAAATATATAGATAAATAAATACCAAAGAAGACAAAAGTAAACATTGAAAGGATATATATATACATACAAAATAGTTAAAAAAAAATGTGATACAACCTTTTTAGTTTACAAGTGTTACATATGGATATGATATATAAATGGAAAGGGAAAACATCCCTCGACTGCCTAACATGTTTCGGGAAAACAAAACGATCCCTTCTTCAGAGGCATTGAGTGGAGATTGGATGTGAGAAGAGGAGTCAATATCCAGGGGGATAAAAGTTAATATACGAAAGCCAAGATGGATTTCCACGTGAAATGAGATTTTAGAGGGGTAGAAAACTACTGCAAGGGGCTCTAGACAAAAAAGAAACGCCTGTTTCATCTCAGCAGGAGCATTAGCGAATGCTCCTGCTGAGATGAAACAGGCGTTTCTTTTTGCTGCAGTATACTTGGGGTCCCTATCAACAATACATCTTGATCACTGGGCTGGCTCTCTTCCCCTATGTGGAGACAGGTTGACAGGTTGATCCCCGTGTAGGCTTTACCCTTCGGAGACCACCCCCTTTTTTTAGAGGCGAAAAACCTGTTATTTTTGGGTCTAGAGCCCCTTGCAGTAGTTTTCTACCCCTCTAAAATCTCATTTCACGTGGAAATCCATCTTGGCTTTCGTATATTAACTTTTATCCCCCTGGATATTGACTCCTCTTCTCACATCCAATCTCCACTCAATGCCTCTGAAGAAGGGATCGTTTTGTTTTCCCGAAACATGTTAGGCAGTCGAGGGATGTTTTCCCTTTCCATTTATATGTGTCATATCCATATGTAACACTTGTAAACTAAAAAGGTTGTATCACAATTGTTTTTAACAATTTTGTATGTATATATATATCCTTTCAATGTTTACTTTTGTCTTCTTTGGTATTTATTTATCTATATATTTTTCTTAATAAATAATCTAAAATACATCCTAATCCATTTTTCTTTTATTTCTACTTCATAACTCTTTTGTTTTGTTTCGCCTGAAAAGTCCCAATTGTACCGGAGGGTACTAGTGGTCCTTTGTTACCAGAGGTTCCACCTTCTAAATATCTATTTAGGGATGTTGGCAACAATTTATCTTTAGGAGCTTAATGCCCCTCGAGAATGGTTCAGCACCACTTTTTACATATCCCTATTGTGGGGTCACCACTATGGTATTTGTATATTGAAATCATATCCACTCTCAAGCGTCTCTTCTACAGAGAGAGTAAGTTCAGTGCTTGCAACCTTTCCTCATTTCTAATATCCTCCAGACCCTTTATTAGCTTTGCTGCCCTTCTTTGTACTCGCTCCATTTCTAGTACATCCTTCCTGAGGACTGGTGCCCAGAACTGGACAGAATACTCTAGGTGTGGCCGGACCAGAGTCTTGTAGAGCGGGAGAATTATCGTTTTATCTCTGGAATTTATCCCCTTTTTAATGCATGACAATTTTCTGTTTGCTTTGTTAGCAGCAGCTTGCCATTGCATGCCATTGCTGAGCCATCTACTAGGACCCCCAGGTCCTTTTCCATCCTAGATTCCCCCAGAGGTTCTCCTCCCAGCGTATAGACTGTATTCATATTTTTGCCACCCAAATTCATTATTTTACATTTTTCTACATTGAACCTCATTTGCCATGTAGTTGGCCACCCCATTAATTTGTTCAGATCTTTTTGCAAGGTTTCCACATCCTGCAGAGAAGTTATTGCAATATTTAGCTTAGTATCGTCCGCAAATACAGAGATTGAATTGTTTACCCCATCCTCCAGGTCATTTATGAACAAATTAACCACTTTCAGACCGGACCAATTTGCAGCCAAAGGACCAGGCCCCTTTTTGCGATTCGGCACTGCGTCGCTTTAACTGACAATTGCGCGGTCGTGCGACGTGGCTCCCAAACAAAATTGACGTCCTTTTTTTCCCACAAATAGAGCTTTCTTTTGGTGGTATTTGATCGCCCCTGCGGTTTTTATTTTTTGCGCTATAAACAAAAATAGAGCGACAATTTTGAAAAAAATGCATTATTTTTTATTTTTTGCTATAATAAATATCCCCCAAAAATATATAAAAAAACATTTTTTTTCCTCAGTTTAGGCCGATACGTATTCTTCTACATATTTTTGGTAAAAAAAATCGCAATAAGCGATTATTGATCGGTTTGCGCAGAAGTTATAGCGTTTACAAGATAGGGGATAGTTTTATAGCATTTTTATTAATAATTTTTTTTTTATTATTAATGGCGGAGATCTGTGATTTTTTTTTGTGACTGCGACATTATGGCAGACACATCGGACATTTTTGACACATTTTTGGGACCATTGTCATTTTTACAGCAATTAATGCATTTAAATGCATTGATTTCTGTATAAATGACACTGGCAGTTTAGGAGTTAACCACAAGGTGGCAGTGTAGGGGTTAAGTAGGCCTAGGGGTGTTTTTTTTACTGTGGGGGGGCGTGGCTGTCAGCTAGTGAATGCTGATCTCTGCTCCAATCACAGGGAGCAGAGATCGGCGTCACTAGTTGCTAGGCAGAACGGGGAGATGCTGTTTATCTCGGCATCTCCCCGTTCGGCTGCTCCGTGAGACGATCGCGGGAGTCCCCGCGGCGATCGAGTCCGCGGGGACCGCGGCCGGACTCACGGGGGTCCCGACCGGCGCGGGATCGCGCCGCTCCCGGCGCGCTCCCGATGGCACGGACAGGCTAAAGGAGGGACGTATATATACGCCCTCCTGCCTGTACGTGCCATTCTGTCGACGTATATCGTCGTGCGCCGGTCGGCAAGTGGTTAAACAGGATTGGTCCCAGCACAGAACCCTGGAGGACCCCACTACCCACCCCTGACCATTCCGAGTACTTCCCATTTATCACCATCTATGTAACTATGTAAAAGTATATTAAGTGTTTGTTTAAAATGTACACAAAGAGTTGTCTCATATTGTGTTTTCTTGTTTTGGGAGTAGAGGTTATTAGGCCCATGTTCCTGATAATATATATTTCCCTAAAAGTTTGGGGTTAAATTAAAATTGATAAAGGGATTTTGGTAAAAACAAAGTGTGAAACTATAAATGTTTGAAGAGTTACTGAAATTAAGTAACCAGGACCAAAATAAATTGCTGCATGTATTGAGTCCACGAAATACTAAAATATTGAGGGGAAAGTTTGTTTAGATAACAGTCAGAGTGACTATTCTGGATATATTTACCTTTTGAATTCCCAGAGTGTCAATCGTGAAGTGTTACATAGTTAGTAAGGTTGAATAAAGATGCCAGTCCATCCAGTTCAACCTGAGTGAGTGTGGGTGCGTGTCTACAATTGTCCCTATCCCTGCACATTGTGTCTCATTAAGATGGTCATCTATTATATTATTATTTATTTAAGGTACTCCGATCACGGCGAGCTGTCGCCAGCTCATCAGTGCCCACCTGTGCCCCCTGCCAGTGCCACCTAACAATACGCAACAGTGCCACCCATCAGTGCCCACAGTGCCACCCATCAGTGCCTAAACAACATTGCTGCACCTCAGTGCCACCTATCAGTGCCCATCAGTGTCACCTACCACTGCCCATCAGTGCCGCCCATCAGTGCCACTTATCAGTGCCCATCAGTGCCATCTATCAGTGGTACCTATCAGTGTCTCCCATCAGTGTCTCCCATCAGTGCCACCCATCCGTGCCACCCATCTGTGCCACCCATCAGTGCCATCTTATCTGTACCTAGTGCCGTCTTATGTGTGCCCATCAGTACTGCTTATCTGTCCACATCAGTGCCACCTTATCTGTGCCTATCAGTGCCCATCAGTGCAGCCTATCAGTGCCCACCAGTGCAGCCTATCAGTGCCCACCAGTGCCACCTCATCAGCGCATATAAATGAAGGAGAAAAATGACCTGTTTGAAAAATGTTATAACAAACTATTAAACATGATTATTTTTTTTTAAATTTTGCATCTTTTTTTGTTTAGCAAAAAATAAAAATCCCAGCTGTAATTAAATACCACCAAAAGAAAGCTCTACTTGTGGGAAAAAAATTATAAAAATGTAATTTTGGTACAGTGTTGTATGACCGCACAATTGTCATTCAAAGTGCATCAGCGCTGAAAGCTGAAAATTGGTCTGGGCAGAAGGGGGGTTTAAGTGCCCAGTAAGCAAGTGGTTAAAATCCATACCAGACCTGAAGGGCCTGGTATGGATTTTGGGGGGGACCCCACAACATTTTTTTCAAAAACTTTGGCGCATGGTTCCTCTTAATATTCATACCAAACCCGAAGGGCCTGGTATTGGACTGGGAGGGAACCCATGCCGTTTTTTTGAATGATTTTTATCTTTATTGCCGGGATCCGACAATACATTACAGCGGCAAGCAGTTTTAAATTACATTTTTTCCCTTAGAAATGTAATTTTTCTGTGGCATAGTAAAACACATCACACAGATGCGCTACTTTACAGGCAGACTAAGGAGACCACCTAGACACGATATGTAAAGGAATATTTCATTTTTATTGTTTCACTTTAAGCATTATTAAAATCACTGCTCCTGATAAAAAAGGCAGTTTTTAAACCTTTATTTTTGCATTTATACATGTCCCCTGGGGCAGGACCCGGGTCCCCAAACACGCCTTTAAAATTAGCACTTTTGGTTTTTCATGTTCTGTCCCATAAACTTTAACTATTTGCACGATCTCGCCGTGCATTATCGGGCATTCTGCGGCACTCAAATTTTCCGCAAACGCCCCATAATGTTCGCTGTTCGGTGAACACCCGATGTTTGAGTTTAACTTACGTTCGACTCGAACATTGGGCTCATCCCTAATGAGAACACACCTTTTTTCAAGACATGCTAGAGTGATCAGGAATCTTCAAACTACGGCTCTCCAGCTGTTGTGGAACTATGTCTTATGAGGCATTGTAAAACTCTGACATTCACAGACATGACTAGGCATGATGGAAATTGTAGTTCTTGAACAACTGGAGGGCCGTAGTTTGAAGACCCCTGTGCTCAACCATTATTATGCCTCCAGAATTGGGAGTGGGGCATCTACCCAACTTCTCTCTGCTGGTGTACACAAGAACCTGCATCTATAGATATATATATACACACACAAACATTGGCCCAGAAGTGAACCTGTACACAGGAAGTAGGTGTGTGTTTTGAGGCCAAATCATTTAGACATACACACGACCCACACAAACACCACCCAATGTAGAAAAAAAAAATTATCTTAATTTGCAAATAAGGATCATCTCTTTCTCAGAAAACAGTGAGCAGGGCATGGTGGTGGGAAGAAATTAGCAGCAGTACAAGCAACTTCCTGTAGGGGCATGATGTCATTCCTGTGTGCTGGCCACCGCTTTCAGGAACCAGATATGTGCCACAGGGACATGCATCTAGGTGCAGGTCCATAACTTTATTGGCGAATAATAGGAAAGCAGATGCAGATTTCCAGAAATGGATTAACAAATGTTTGTTAGTGAAAGGCAACTGGTGTTTTCTATTAAACAAGGTCTAAATGGGCCATTGACATGCATCACAGTTGAACTTAGGAATGTGTCTTTGCAAAGTTAAACTAAATTTAATCCTTTCTTATTTTTGCGTGGAGATAGAGTGCAGAGGGATTTGAAGTCTTTTCAGTTTTTGGGGATGTCTGTACCCCTGATAGGGTGAAGACACCTCCTAAATTTTGCCTATTTCTCCTTCAAATGTATTCACTTCCGGTCACATAGCCAAACAGGAAGTGAGGGTGAAACCCTACCAATGTCTTTCCTTGGGGACACACAGGTCAATCTAACTAGTGTCCCCATTAGGCAAATTTCACTCTAGCACTTTGCTGTGTACACCCCAAATTATTATGTATCTTGGACTGTGGGGTTTATTTACTAAATGCGAATCCACTTTTCACTACAAGTACACTTGGAAGTGCAGTTGCTGGAGATCCGAGGGGGTCATGCAAGGAAAATAAAAGACAGCATTTTTTTGCTTCTACATGATTGGATGATAAAATCAGCAGCGCTTCCACTCAGACTTACAGCGACTGCACTTCCAAGTGAACTTGGAGTGCAGAGTATATTTGCCTTTTGTAAAGAAAGCCTGAAATGCATAATTTGGGGTGTACACAGCAAAGTGCTAGAGTGCAATTTGCCTAATGGGGACACTAGTTAGGTTGACCTGTGTGTCCCCAAGGAAAGACATTGGTAGGGTTTTACCCTCACTTCCTGTTTGGCTATGTGACAGGAAGTGAAGACAATTTTCAGAAAAGGGACACAAAGTCCAACCTAAAAAGACAAGCAGGGGTTCTAACACTCACTTGGTTTCCCTCAAATGCCCACAATTAGAATAGGATGGTCTTGAGCTAGATTTTAGCTCAGTGCTCTAAATCAGTGGTTCTCAACCCTGTCCTCAAGTACCCCCAACAGGCCATGTTTGCAGGTTTTCCTTCACCTTGCACAGGTGCTTTAAATCAGAGTCAATGGCTTGGCATTTTGGACAGCTATTTTAGCTAAGATAAATTCCCAAAACATGGCCTGTTAGGGATACTTGAGGACTGATAACCCCTGCTCTAAAATGGAAAATGCTTACCTTTCCATAATATTCCTTTCCTGGTGCCTATCCAGGGCAGCATATGCACAACCCATGTGTATGCTGCCATGAAGACACAAGGAAAGTAGCTTTTAGACAAATCACACCTTTTTTTTGTTTTGCCATGCTAATCAGCCTAGTTAAGCTGCAGCTGGGAAATCTGTTCCATGAAAAAATGTTTAGGAGGGAGTGTAAATTGCATTACTTGGATTGAGCATGCATCTGCAAAACAAATAATTAACAAAAAACACATAAAACAACATTTAGCTTAGAATTTTATTGGTCAACAAAACAGGACTTGGAAAAGAACAAGGAACGCAAAAAACACATGTATGTTAATTTGAGACACTTAAGCCCCATACACACGGTCGGACTTTTTCATGGATTCTGTCCGATCGGAACAATGTTGTTGAAAAATCAGACCGTGTGTATGCACCATCGGACAGTGTTCGTCGGTTTGTCCGACGGACAAAGTCTTATCTCCTGCTGGAAAGATTTGCCGTCAACCCGGTCCGATCACACCAAACCCGATCGTGTGTACGGTTGTCCGACCGGACAAAGTGCTACGCATGCTCAGATCACATTACAAGACCAAAGCTATTGGCTACTAGCCTCTACGTTGTCCCGTCGTAGGCAACAAACGTCACCACGTTCAGAATGATCGGATTTTCCGACAACTTTGTCCGACCGTGTGTACGCAAAACCAACATCGGACAAAGTACGACGGACATGATCCGACGGACCTAGTCCGCGGATTGTCCGACCGTGTGTATGGGGCTTAACAGTATATGGTTTTGAGGTCTGACCATTTTGCATAGAAAATTAACAGGAGTTAAAAGAACTGTGCCCACAGACAGACAGTCTCTTAAGTATTTAAACATTAGTCACAACATCTTGAAGAAGATTTTGCAAAGTAATGCAGCACAGTCAATTATATCAAAGTGAAACTAATAACCTACAAATGACACACATTGACAACATCAAAAGTATTTCAGGGAAAAATACCCCCCCCCCCCCAAAAAAAAATACAAACAAAAGTAAAAAATACTTGCTCTAAAACACATCTGTTTTGCAAAGACATAACAAACAAAATAAAAACTGAAAATACATGTGTTAGAAACTATATGTAGCACTACCACCGTAGGAGCTGCTAATGAAGGTTCAATTCTGCACCCTGCCTCTTAACCCCAAGAACAGTCTCGACCTCACTGGCACACCTGTATGGTAATAAGACTGTGGGACCCAGCAGTAGAGAGAAACACAGTAAGGATACACTATGCAGTATATTTACTGTAACCTTGGAACCCGTCACTTCACCAGCTGTAATAATAGATAGAGACTCACACAGAATATCAATTAACCATTTAGAAAGTTTACTAAAATTGAAATTTAACACAAGGAGCAGTGTGATAATTTGAAGGTAATAAATGACAACGGATAACAGTCAATGTATATGTGAAACCGTAGATTCAATGCTCACTATAGAGATGTATATGCAGACAGGCGCACAGTAGGACAAATGCTCAATATCCTCAAAAACTTATATTAGGCATCTTCCCACTGACCTCAAAGCATAATCACCAAATCTGCAGTAAATGTTATGAACATGCAATAGTACAATAGTACAAGATGAATAAAAGTCCCTTGTCTTCTTGATCTTCAGCTAGCTTATGGTATTAGACTGCTGTATTTGTAAATCCAAACAGGGAAACAAGTAGAAAGCAGATTGTAGGATAAATGATGCGCTGGTAATTGTGTACTTGCACATATAAAGCACTTATAACAGGGCTCAAAATTTCAAGTCCTGAGCTACTAGCCAGGCCTAAAGGGTTACTCGCCACCAGTTGCCCCGCCCAACCCTACCCTGCCCCGCCCCTAAACCCGCCCTCATAAATTATCTCATTAAATGACACCTTTAATGTTTTATGCAATTAAGTTATAAAAATATTAACAACCTTAATGTTAATGCAGCCTGTGTCCCCCCCATGTGCAGCCTGTGTCCCCCCAAGTGCAGCCTGTGTCCCCCCCCATGTGCAGCCTGTGTCCCCCCCCCCCATGTGCAGCCTGTGTCCCCCCCCATGTGCAGCCTGTGCCCCCCCCATGTGCAGCCTTTGTCCCCCCCATGTGCAGCCTGTGTCCCTCCCCATGTGCAGCCTGTGTCCCCCCCCCATGTGCAGCCAGTGTCCCCCCCCATGTGCAGCCAGTGTCCCCCCCCATGTGCAGCCAGTGTCCCCCCCCCATGTGCAGCCAGTGTCCCCCCCATGTGCAGCCAGTGTCCCCCCCATGTGCAGCCAGTGTCCCCCCCATGAGCAGCCAGTGTGTCCCCCCCCATGAGCAGCCAGTGTCCCCCCCCCCCATGTGCAGCCAGTGTCCCCCCCCCCATGTGCAGCCAGTGTCCCCCCCATGTGCAGCCAGTGTCCCCCCCATGTGCAGCCAGTGTCCCCCCCATGTGCAGCCTGTGCCCCCCCCCTATGTGCAGCCTGTGCCCCCCCCCTATGTGCAGCCAGTGTCCCCCCCATGAGCAGCCAGTGTCCCCCCCCCATGAGCAGCCAGTGTGTCCCCCCCCATGAGCAGCCAGTGTCCCCCCCCCCCCCATGAGCAGCCAGTGTCCCCCCCCCCCATGAGCAGCCAGTGTCCCCCCCCATGAGCAGCCAGTGTCCCCCCCCATGAGCAGCCAGTATCCCCCCCCATGAGCAGCCAGTATCCCCCCCATGAGCAGCCAGTGCCCCCCCCATGTGCAGCCAGTGTCCCCCCCATGTGCAGCCAGTGTCCCCCCCATTTGCCCATTTGCAGCCTGTGTCCTCCCCCCCATTTGCAGCCTGTGTCTCCCCCCATCTGCAGCCTGTGTCCCCCATGTGCTGCCTACCTGTGGAGGAGAAGAGAGGAGAGCTGCCACTGGGAGATCACAGCAGGGAACATTCAGACTTTTGTTTCATAAGCTGTGAGTGTTCCCCCGCGGCGCGCCGTCACATAAGCTCCTCCCCTTGCCCGGGGAAGTTTGATATAGGTCACCCGTCCTAGGATTGGACGGGTGATCTGTCTATCAAAGTCCCGGAAAAGGGGAGGAGCTTATGTGAAGGCGCACGGCGGGGGAACACTCACAGCTTATGAAACAAAAGTCTGAATGTTCCCTGCTGTGATCTCCCAGTGGCGGCTCTCCTCTCTTCTCCTCGCCAGCCCTCAAAAATCACTCGCAAAATGCGAGTGTGCGAGTGTAATTTTTGAGGGCTGACTTATAATACTTTCTCCTTAGCAGTGGATGTGATTCAGTATGGAATTTATAGCACAGAGGAACAAATTCTAAAGTACAACTGTATGCAGTCTGTGGATAAGTGAGATCACCTCCGTGGGTCTACAAGTCTCACCAGCAGTTTGTAGATGGCACACTTAGTTAATAATGTACTGAAATAGGCATGTGCTCTTCTCACCACATAGACCCAGAGGCTGTGAGGCTCCATCCAGGCTCTCCTCCTGGTATCTCAGTCTTATGAAAGATGGTTCTGCCATGCTGTACCACTCTTCCGGATAGCTGGGTTGCAGGAACTTTCAGATGTCCTGGACTGCATACCGATCCGCAGCTAAGTTGGCAGGGCTGTACTCTTGAATCCCTCAGAGGCTGGCGGTCCCGCCCCGCGCCGTGCAGGCCGTAATCTTTTGGTCATACAACACATACCTCCTTGCTGGCTGCTGAAAAGCGTCCCAAGAGGCCGAAAGATGGCCGCGCTGCTCCTTTTGTCTGCTTACCCAGCAGGCTGTTCTGTGACTTGGCATTGTGGGTAGGTGAACTTGGCATTGTGGGTCAGTAGTTCCCAGGCTGAGTTAAGCAAATGAGTAATTTCCTCATTAAACTACTAATCCCATAATGCATAACTGTTAGCCTCCAAATAAAGAAAAGGTCATGCCAAAGTTTTAGCGGCCACTAGAGGGAGCCAAACCCTTACTTAAGGAACAACATTGTTTAGCATGTTAACTTGGTCACATGCTCCCCCCGCTTGAAATATTTGGTCCCCAAAGACAGTCCAGTCCAAAGTTCATGACCTGTTACATGCTTTTACATACAAGCGGGAAAAAAATAGGTTAATGCACACATGACAACAAACAAGTTGCATTATCATAAGGAGAGTTTAAACTCAAACGGTTCATACCATGACACAGAACTGACAGAGGAGCCACCCACCAATTGTCACAAGGAGGGAGACTGTTCTGTCCACTTGCTACTGACACCAAGGTGTCCTGTATAGATGTGCCAGGGGGTGAGATGGGTTTGTCCTCCACCAAATCAGCGGTGGAAGGACCAGGCATTTCAGGAGTCCATTTTGAAGTAAAACAAATCTCCTAAGAGCATTCACCCAGAATGTCATAGGTTAGTCTCTTGGGTGGTTGAATAACTCTTTGCTCTCTGTTCTTTAGGTTGTGGTGCTACAGGCACACTGGTATCGTCTTCCTCCACGGCCACATCTTCCTCCTGCACGTCCACTTCAGCTTCCTGTATCTCGGTTTCTTGCATTTAAGCTTCCTGCATTTCTGCTTAAATGAAGGAAGAAGAACCCTCGGAGTCTGTTTCTAACAAGGAAGATTGGGGGTCTTCCAGATCTTCCAAAGGTCTATCCTGTGGCACAAACTCGGGGGCTTCTGGTTGAAGAACTCCACTGTCTGTCACCGTGGGACGAGGAAAAAGGGTGTTAGCAATCTCTGGTGTGGGAGATGGCCACAACCAGTCTATTCCTATTTCTTCATCCTCGCTGTCCTCATCTCCTTCAGCAAGAGGCACAAACTGAGATCTAGTCTCTGGTCGGGATCTCTGAGGGGTGGTGGATGTGGACGGTGAATCTTGCTGCGGTGGTACACGAACCGCCTCCGACAGAGTCAAAAGGTGATTGCGATGCCAGATTTTTAGTGGACCTGTGCATCCCTCTGATCGAATCTGGTACACTGGCAGTCATGGGAGTTGTTTGCAGATAACATAGGGCTGTGACTTCCAGCGATCAGCCAATTTGTGTTTCCCAGGTACGCCTAGATTCCTCAGCAACACTCTATCACCTGGTTGTAAATCCTGTACTTGTACCCTGAGGTCAAAATGTATTTTGTTCATCTGTCCTTGAGCATCTTAAGCAGCTTGAGCCTTATCATAGACAGTCTTCAGGCTTCTCCACAGTGGTTCCACATACCCTCTGTGGGAAGTTGCTGAGGTATGGTCTGGAGAGGTGACGAAAGCTAGATCTACTGGCAGCCGGGCCTCTCGCCCAAACATCAAGCGATAAGGGGAGTATCCTGTGGCATCATTTGCAGTGCTGTTGTAAGCGTGTACAATAGCCGCTATGTGTTTGCTCCAGTTTTGCTTTTGTTCCAAGCATATTCAAAATAGTTCTGTTGACTCTCTGGTTGGGGATTTCCTTGAATGGTACGGGGTGGTTCTAGATTTCTGGATCCCCAGCAAATCTAAACGTTTCTTAATGAGGTTGCTCTCAAAGTCTCTCCCTTGGTCTGAGTGGATACGCTAGGGCAGGTCATAAAGTATGAAGAATTTCTCTACTAGGATTTTGGAAACTGTGGATGCCTGTTGATCCCTTGTGGGAAATGCCTGGGCATAACGGGTGAAATGGTGGGTTATCACCAGGATATTTCCCTGCCCACTCAGACCAGACTCCAAGCACAGAAAGTCAATGCACAACAGGTCCAATGGTCCTTGGCTCTGGAGGTGGCCCATTGGTGCGGCTTGTTGAGGCAAAGTCTTTCTTTTGAATACATCTAAAGCAAGAGTGGAAGTAGCCCTCAACTTCAGTCCGCATGCAGGGCCAATAGAATCGGTTGCTCACCAGTTGGAAAGTCTTCTCGGACCCTAGGTGGCCATGATGGTCATGCAGAGCAATTAACGCTGTCTCACAATGTTTCTTTGGCAGGAACAACTGCCATTTCTCTTTGGAATCTTCAGAGGGGCCCCTTTGGTAGACCACCCCTTGTTGCAGCTGTAACTGATCCCACTCTCGGTGCAGTAAACGGCCCTCTTTTAGAGAGGCAGTAAAGAGAAAGTCAGGGCGCTGGCTCTCTAAAGCTTTTAATGCCAAACTACAGAGAGGATCTTCCAACTGGTCCTCAAGCAATGTCTTTCTTTGAAAGCATTGGCATACCTTCATCCCCAACTTGGGTGACGTTGCAATAGCACCTGGGCACCCCAGCGGCGGACACTCCAACTTCCTCAGCCCTGGCTCCACCTCAGGGGTCACCTGGGTCCATCCTTCTGGGGATTCTCGGGAACAATGGGGTCTTCTCGAAAAAGCATCTGCATCCTTGTTTCCGATCCCTGACCGGTACTTCAGGTTGAAGGTAAAGCCCGATAGGGCAGCCAGCCATTGGTGGCCCGTGGCATCCAACTTGGTGGTAGTGAGTAGCTATGTGAGAGGATTATTATCAGTCTTTATTACGAACTCTGATCCATATAGGTAATCCCTCAGTTTATCCACTACTGCCCACTTCAAGGCCAGGAACTCAAGCTTGTGTGTGGGGTAGTTCTTCTGCCAGACTCTGACTCACATAGGCAACTGGCATTAAGAGCCCATCATGTTCTTGACGCAGCACTCTGCCTAACCTGTCGAAGCTGGCATCCACATGCAGTTCGTATGGCTTAGCTGGATCTGCATAAGCCAAGACTGGTGTGGTTGTAAGGCTCCACTTCAGCTGCCTGAAAGCCTCTTCACACTGGGCGGTCCACTGTCCCTGGATGGACTCTTTGGGCTTCCTGGGCCCTCCTGCTGGTTTTATAGGCTTAACTGAATCTGGATCATCGTCTTCCTCTTCACTTTTCAATAGCTCATTGAGTGGGCGAGCTATTTTAGCTAATCCCTTGACGAATTTTCGGTAATATGAGCAGAATCCCAGAAATTACCTAAGTTCGGTCACATTAGTGGGTCTCAGCCAAGAGGTGATGGCTTCCAGTTTGAGGGTCTGTGGCTACTCCCTCGGCAGACACGATATGGCCAAGGTAATTGACCGAAGGTTGATAAAACTGTCACTTTTCCATGGAGAGCTTCAGGCCTTCGTCATGGAGTCTCTTCAGGACCCTTTCCAGTCACTCTTCATGCTCCTCCAAAGTCTTGCCAAACACGATGATGTCATCTAAGTACACCAATACTTCGATCAGGTTCATGTCACCCACGGTCTTCTCCATAAATCTTTGGAAGGTGGCTGGGGCGCCAGACAGGCCTTGAGGCATGCGGTCAAATTCGAAAAATCCCACTAAAATCGGTCTTCTCCCTATCTTTAGGGTGCATGGGAAATCCAGCACGCTAAACCATTTCACCCCTGACAGGCTCTGTAAGGCGTCTTCTATCCTTGGGGTGGTATATTGATCAGGAATGGTCTTTCGGTTTAGCGTCCTGTAGTCGAAACACAACCGCAGCGACCCATTCTTCTTCTGTACCTCCACTATTGGGGAAGCGTATGGACTCTCGGATGACACCTGTTCTCTTCAGCTCTGCCAGCTGTTCTCACGGTTCTTTCAAGTCCCCTAAAGGAATCCGTCTGACTCTCTCGGAAGGGCTTGTCCTCTTGAAGATGGATCCGATGTTGAGCACTTTTTAAAAAACATCCAACATCAAACTCGTTCTTCGAGAATGCAGCTCGCCATCTAAGATGCTGAGTCTTGGCCCTTTCCATCCAGGCAGGTGAGAGAGGAGTATTCTTTGGATAGAACTCTTCCACAGGGATTTCATATTTTCCTTCACCCCTCAAATCAGACGGTGAAACGGGGGTGGCTGGGTTTACTTGCCCCAACAACATCCGAGCTGGCATCTTCACAGGGGAGGCTGTTGTGTTGCAAACACTGACTTGAGATTTTCCCGTGACTTCTCTGTAATGCCCTGATTGAGATCACTTCTGGAATTATCTCTAACCCCCTGTCTTCTTTCTGCCTGTCTGCTTCTAGGACGATGAAAGGGCCTGGTTACTTCCAATTCAGCTTTACGGATGCTCGCAAACAAGCCACCTCACCGGGCTGTAACACTTTCTCATTCTGGTCCAATCGCCAGATCTTTCCTACTCCTTCAGCTGGGGCCTTCTTTTCTTGCACTAGGCGCTGATAGGCTTGTCTCAACATGGGGTGCACACTTTGAGTCGAGGTGCACTGCTCTTGGGAAAGAGGTGTTAACAGTCTTCTGACAAGATCAGTATTAGTCCCGATGATGAGGGAACTTTTACTAGCCCCTGGTGGACGAGGGCAGACCACTGCCAAAGTATCAAAAGTCTTAGCCTTCCCAGCTACGGAGGGGTCAAAGGTCAATCTGACTGGTAGATAGTCATCATAGGGGTAGTTCTGAGTCCCAATACCCCATATCTCTAGCTCCTCTAACTTCTGTAATGGCAGGTGTTTGAGGTGCTTGTCATAAAAGTCTCTATAGAGGAGGGTCACTTGAGCTCCAGTGTCCAGAAGGGCCTTGGTGTAGATTCCCTCCACTTGGATGGAGACAACAGGAGAAGGTCCTACTAACTTGGGAGGGAATTTGTGAGGAGTGGCAGGCTGGGCCTGTTTGATGGCTTGTATCTGTACTCCTTTATTATGGGAAGCCTGATTCGGTTTAAGTTTCCATTGGCCTCGGGGAGTCTGGTGTGCACTGACTTCCCGGCGCCAAACTGTAGGTGGCAAAAGGGGTGGATTTTTAGGTCGCTCAGAGGCTACAATGGATGCCCTCTGTAAGGATTTTGGCTTCCGCTGCTGTCTGGTTGCGTTGTCGTTTTTGGGGTGAGCCACTGTAGATGGGCACCCGGTTGGCTCCTTTAACCGGGGCCCCTTGAGTTTTCCACTGGCTTCCTGGCAGATATTTTTTTCAATGCTTTGGCAACTTCCACTGCAATATCTGCCAAGTTTTCCCCATTTGGTCATTGCGCAATAGAATGTCCTACCTCCCCACATTGATAACATTTCAGAGCTGGGGGAGAGGTCACATTTCTTCTTCCAACTGTAGAGGTGGGCATGACGTGTGTTTCACTTCTGAAAGTGACTTCGGCATATTCGCTTGGGCTTTCATCACTTCATCAACTTTCTGCTGAATCCCACTGAAGGTTTTTTGTAAAACAATCTGCGCTTGTGCCAGTTGAGCTACGGCTTGTACCAAAGTGTCAATGGGGTTGCAAATCTCTTCCTCTTGGCTGGTCTCTATTTCAGGTCCCGGTTGTATGATGCAAGCTGAGGCACCATGTTTGTGTCCCTTGGTAAGCTCAGGCCTTGGTACCTTAGCTATAATGAGTGCCTCCTCTTCTCTGATGTATTTTTTAATTTAGAGTAAGTGTGAAGGTTACTCAAGCCCTGGGCACGAAAGTGTAGCACAATGGGATCCAGTGGCTGTGCTCCTCTGATCATCTGAGATACTAAGTTCTTGGTTGCTACTTTGCCTTCCATTCCACCCTTCATTATGATTTGGTGTAAAATCTGATCTAGTCGCTTGACATAGTCTGATAGCTTCTCATCCTCCTGATAGGTGTGAGAGAAAAGATAGAGTAACTCTGTGCAGTCTTCAATTCCCCCATAGTTCTCTCGACGTGCTTCTAGACACTCAGATGTGGCACAGCTGGGCTAGTCTCTTTTCAGGTTCTGAATCACATCTGAAGCTGAATCTCTGTCTTTTTACTGTATCGGCTACCTCCATTTTCTTCAACTGCCTGGACAGCTTGATTAAACAAAGTGTCAAAATCATCCTCTCCAGAGGGAACGGGAACTCTCCCTGAGAAGAATCGTAGCTTCTGATAGTCAGCCCCAGCACAGACTATATTGCCCTTTTGGCATTTGGATACAAAGTCTCCCATGGCTGTAAAGAACTCTGGCCCCATCATGGCCAGAGGTCCTGAGGAGGGGGCTACTTCTTTAGCTCCCTTTGCTTGGCTGGAGCTTGTGGGACCCTCACCTTGAATTTTCGGAGTGGCTGGGTCCATTCTGGTGCATATAGGGGTGTTTAGGGGGGGTTTGCAAAGTAGCAGAAATATCCCGGACGAGCCCCCATGTGTAGCACTACCCCCGTAGGAGCTGCTAATGAAAGTTCAATTCTGCACCCTGCCTCTCAACCCCAAGAACAGTCTCAACCCCTCTGGCACACCTGTATGGTGATATGAGTGTGGGACCCAGCAGTAGAGAGAAACACAGCAAGGATACACTATACAATATATTTACTGTAACCTTGGAATCCGTCACTTCACCAGCTGTAATAATAGATAGAGACTCACACAGAATATCAATTAACCATTTAGAAAGTTTACTGAAAAGGAAATTTAACACAAGGAGCATAATTTGAAGGTTTGTGATAATTTGAAGGTAATAAATGACAACGGATAACAGTCAATGTATATGTGAAACTGTAGATTCAATGCTCACTATAGAGATATCCAATATGCTCAAAAACTTATATTAAGCGTCTTCCAACTGACCTCAAAGCATACTCACCAAATCTGTAGTAAATGTTATGAACATGCAATAGTACAATACCATATACCGTATTTATCGGCGTATAACACGTGCCAGCGTATAACACGCACCCCAAGTTTAGGAGGGAATATTAAAGAAAAATACTTTTAGGAGGGAAGTTTAGGGAAAAAAACTTACATTTAAATGCCCATCAATGCAGCCTTATCAGTGTCCATCTGCAGCCTTGTCCATCATTGCAGCCTTGTCCAGTGTCCATCTGCAGCCTTGCCCAGTGCCTTTGCAGGCTTGCCCAGTGCAGCCTTGCCCAGTGCTGCCTTGCCCAGTGCAGCCTTGCCCAGTGCCTTTGCAGCCTTGCGCAGTGCAGCCCTGCCCAGTGCCTTTGCAACATTGCTAGTCTAGTTGCAGCACTGCCCTGATTTAAAATTGGCGCCGACTGAGCGGAGAGGACAAGCACCGACAACATACAGAAAATACTTTCGGCTAGTCTCGGCTCCTTTTGCAGTTCCGCCCACCTCCACTGATTGCGAGAGGAGCGAGCGCTGACAACATACAGAAATCCGAGTGTACTTTCGGCTAGTCTCGGCTCCTCTCGCAGTCCCGCCCACCTCCACTGATTGCGAGAGGAGCGAGTGCCGACAACATACAGAAATCCGAGTGTACTTCGGCTAGTCTCGGCTCTGCTCACAGTCAGGGGCGGGACTGCGAGAGGAGCCGAGACTAGCCGAAGTACACTCAGATTTTTGTATGTTGTCGGGGCTCGCTCCTCTCGCAATCAGTGGAGGTGGGCGGGACTGCGAGAGGAGCCAAATAAAGCCGAAGTACACACGCCTTTCTGTATCCCGGCTCAGCTCACTCCTTTCTTCAGAATCAGCGGGAGATCGGCGGGGATCAGCGTATAACACGCCCCCACGATTTTCCCCTGATTTTAAGGGGAAAAAAGTGCGTGTTATACGCCGATAAATACGGTACATATCCTGTGCTTAAGGGCTCCCCCTAGGTTATAATGCAATGTTTCAAATGCAAAGTGAACTGTGATGCTTTGTAGAAGATGACTAAAAGTCCCTTGTCTTCTTGATCTTCAGCTAGCCTATGGTATTAGACTGCAGTATTTGTAAATCCAAACAAGGAAACAAGTAGAAAGCAGATTGTAGGATAAATGATGCGCTGGTAATTGTGTACTTGCACATATAAAGCACTTATAATACTTTCTCCTCAGCAGTGGATGTGATTCAGTTTTGACTTTATAGCACAGAGGAACAAATCCTAAAGTACAACTGTTTGCAGCCTGTGGATAAGTGAGATTACCTCCGTGGGTCTACAAGTCTCACCAGCAGTTTATATAGCTGGGTTTCAGGAACAGCTGGGTTTCAGGAACTTTCAGATGTCCTGGACTGCACACCAATCCACAGCTAAGTTGGCAGGGCTGTACTCTGGAATACCTCAGAGGCTGGCGGTCCCGCTCCACGCCGTGCAGGCCGCAACCTTTTGGTCATCCAAAGAGGCCAAAAGATGTCCGCGCTGCCCCTTTTATCTGCTTACACAGCAGGCTGTTCTGTGACTTGGCATTGTGGGTAGGTGAACTTGGTATTGTGGGT
Organism: Lithobates sylvaticus; assembly: GCA_028564925.1. Taxonomy (NCBI): domain Eukaryota; kingdom Metazoa; phylum Chordata; class Amphibia; order Anura; family Ranidae; genus Lithobates; species Lithobates sylvaticus. The sequence goes on from CM053032.1 coordinate 88,639,846, forward strand.
CAGTAGTTCCTAGGCTAAGCACATGAGTAATTTCCTCATTAAACTACTAATCCCATAATGCATAACTGTTAGCCTCCAAATAAAGAAAAGGTCATGCCAAAGTTTTAGCAGCCACTAGAGGGAGCCAAACCCTTACTTAAGAAACAACACATTGTTTAGCATGTTAACTTGGTCACAACACCTGCGTTACATATATATAAGGATGCCCAAATGTACTCTCTTTTCCACTTCAGAAACTCTTAAGAGAGACTATTCAGCTTGACACTCATTCACTGTCTCCAACAAGGTCTTACAACATCGTGGAAGAGACTTCATTTTTAATCAACATCCTCCATTTTTTAAACTTACACATTTTTTAAACTTAACATGAAAAAGAAGTATAGCTTGCTTAGCCATTATCCTATACATTGTTTACTGTCTAATGAAACCTTTTTATATTCATACAAGTAACGTGCATCCCACAACACTTCCTTTAATGCACATAACACTAACCACAGTACTCTCTATTTATCTTTTTCCAGTTTCACCAAGCCATACATCATCATTTTCCAATCACCTTCACTCCTGTTATTTCTTTCACCAGATCTTGACTCTTATTGATCACATCAAAAGAAAGGCCTGGTGCACATGGCACAGCCAGTACGCCTTGGGGATGTTTAGATAGATAAACCAGTCAGTATTAGACATGTGCGATTAGTTTCGTACGATTTTTTCGAAATTCGTACATTCGTACGAATCCGTAGTACGAATTTTTTCGAATACGAATTCTGTACGGAAAACGAAATTCCGTTTACGAATTTCGGCTCCGAATTATTGGAATCCAACTACCAAATATCGAATTTCAACTAGTATGAAAGAAATTATTATAGAGGATATAACAAATGAATTCGAATGAATTCGAATGACAAAGTGTCATTTTTGCAGGAAAAAAAGCTATTTAAAATCACTTAACACAGAGAACAGTCATTCATTAAAAGTCATTGATTAAAAAAAAGCATGGGGGTCCCCCCAAATTCAATAACCAGGCCCTTCAGGTCTGCTATGGATATTAAGGGGAACCCCACTTCAAATTTAAAAAAAAAATGACGTGGGGTCCCCCCTAAATATCCATATCAGACCCTTCAGGTCTGGGATGGATTTTAAGGGGAACCCCGGGCAAAAAAAAAATGGCGTGGGGTCCCCCTCAAAATCCATACCAGACCCTTTATCCGAGCATGCAACCTGGCAGGCCGCAGGAAAAGAGGGGGGATGAGAGCGGCCCCCCTCCCTCCTGAACCGTACCAGGCCACATGCCCTCAACATTGGGAGGGTGCTTTGGGGGTCTGAGACAAGGACCTCATCCCCACAACCCTGGCCATTGGTTGTGGGGGTCTGCGGGCGGGGGGCTTATCGGAATCTGGAAGCCCCCTTTAACAAGGAGACCCCCAGATACCGCCCCCCCCTGTGTGAAATGGTTACGGGGTACAAAAGTACCCCTACCATTTCACCAATAAAGTGTCAAAAATTGTAAAAATGACAGGAGACGGTTTTGAGAATTCCTTTATTAAAATCTTCTTTCTTCGCGCGGGGACATCATAGGGACTTCCCTATGGCTTTCCCCATGACGTCAGAGGGGGGCGGGGTCACCAGGTGCCCTCCGTTATAAAAGACCTGTCAGACGCAGCGAAGCCTCACACAGCGGGAGCCTCCCATTGCGAGGAGCGGCCCGACAGAAGAACAGACGCCGACGCCATAGAAGAAGATGCCGGACGAGAAGGACGAGAAGACCAGAGCAAGAAGAAGCGGATCGGAGGAAGAAGAAGATGGAAGAAGATGGAAGAAGATGCCGGAAGGAGAAGATGAAGAAACCGAAGGATGAAAAAAGGAAGAAGGAAGAAGACCAGAAGAAAGAAGATTTTAATAAAGGAATTGTCAAAGACCGTCTCCTGGAGGGGCCTGACTTCCGCTTCCGCAGACGCGACCGGATGTGACGGTCGGACGCGGCGTTCGGATGTGAACAGCGGGAGGTTTGAGATCAGCCTGAGTCTCCGACAGTATCCTGATTAGTCCCTGCTACCGAGACCCTAAACCCGCGAAAACGAACGCTTGGTGGTGCCCGAGTCTCCTATGGAACCCTGAGCAGCCTTTGCTACCGAGACTTTAAACCCGTGAAAACGATCGCTTGGTGCGATGAGCAATAGTAAGCAGTCGGCGGCCGATCGTCTTAAAGAATTTGCTCGAACGGATAAGCAAGACGGCGGGCGTAGCCCCCCACAGACACGGAGTGGTGGACCATCAGCGCTGGAAATCCAGAAGCTTAACACGCCCCAGCCGCAGTCCGGGAAAGCAGCAGAAAAACAGGAGAAACATCCCAAACTGACCCTGGAACAGATGAACTCCCAGATAATGGAGGCCATCCACTCGAGCAATACAGCCTTAACAGGTAAAATGGATGAGATTATAAATGATATAGGACTGATAAGGCATGATATGCAGAGTATAAGAGAGAGAATGATGGAAGTGGAAAATAGGACTGCTTTATTGGAAGAGACTGTTACCCCTATGCCTAAAAAGATAGCTACGATAGAAAAAACAGATTACCCTGTGGCATCAAAAATCTGATGATTTTGAGAACCGTATGCGCCGCAATAACCTAAGAATAGTCGGTTTACCAGAAAAGGCAGAAGGGTTTAATACTGGTGACTTTATAGAAAAATGGCTGAAAAATGTATTCCCAGATATGGAGGTATCAGCAGCATACGCAGTGGAGAGAGCGCATAGGGTCCCGGCAGTAACACCTAAACCAGGGCTTCCCCCTAGACCCCTGTTGGCACGAATACTAAACTGCAGAGACAGAGATACAATTCTGCGGAAAGCAAGACAAAAAGGAGAGATTCGCTATGAAAATAGCAAAATATCAATATTTCCAGACTTCTCTCTGGAGCTGCAAAAACAACGGGCAACATTTTATGAAATAAAACGAAAAATGAGAGAGGCAGGAATTGAATATTCTATGGCATACCCAGCGCGATTGAGAGTGGAGGAAGGGGGAAAGACTTTGTTTTTCAGCACACCTGAACAAGCTAAAGACTGGCTGGGAATAGTCAAGCCTATGCCTCGATAGGATAAACAGAGAAGCCCTGAAAGGATAAGAGACACCAAGAAGATCGGGACTTTGGGGAGGGGGGATGAGAGGGACACTCTCCCTACTTTATATTTACTTTTTATCTCCCCTTTTTTTTTTTTTTCCTTCTTTTCTTAGGTTAAAGGAAGAAGTTTTAATAATTTACTGATTTGGATTTCCCTTTTTTGGTGTGTTTTGGTTTTTTTTCCTTTTTTTCTTGTACTGTGCCTTTTCTTTTTTTTTTCCTTCCTCCTTTTTATTTTATTTATTTTTTTTTTCTTGAGGGGAGAAATGGGGAAAGGTAAAATGTTTATTTGTGTGTTCATTTGATAGGGGAGGGGGAGGGATGGGGAGGATGGGGGGGTAAATTGAGGGTGATGGGGTGTGTATAAATAGGAAAATGGAGCCAAAATCACAGTGAAACACATTGAAATAAGCACTAGTTATAAAGCCGGAAGGGAAGGGGAAGGGAAAGGATGGGAAAAAAAAAAGAGAGGGAAGAGAGAGAGGAAATCTCTCTCTTTTTTTTCCCTTTTTTTCCCTTTTTTTTTTTTTTTTAAAACACAATAATAAGGGAAGGTTAGGGTAAGGTAAAAACACACATTATAAACACTATAAACACAAATAAATGGGGGAAGGGGGAGGGATGGGGAGTGAGTAGATGAGACAATAGAGTTGTGCACAAGGAAGGAGGAAGGGAAGGGCAGAGGGAGGCTGTGCGGTGTTCCCTTTTTATTTTTTTTTTGCTGGGTGGTTGGCTTTTTTTTTTTTTTTTTAAAAGGGAGGGAGAGGGTGAAAGGGGGGGATGCCTCCTCCTCCCCCCTCCTTGGCGGCTCCCCCCTTGCCCCTCATATTTCCGATTAGGCGGGAAAGGGCAGGAGCAGACAGGCTGAAATCGAAATAAATTACCTATATAAGAGCAAAAATGCAATATGTTGGTAATGCCCTAAAAAAAATGATATGGATGAATGGAATGGAATGGATGAATGAGCGGAGAGAGGTAGAAAAGAGAATGGTCACGGAAAGGAAAAAGGGACATAGGATTTTTTTCCTTTTCTTTTATTTTTCGGGGGAATAATGGCTAAAATAAAATACAATAAATATGAGTAATCAGCACACATTTCTGTCATGGAATGTGAGAGGTATGGGAACGCAATTAAAACGAACACAGGTTTTTTCAGAAATTAATAAAGTGCAGGCAAAGATCATTTGTATCCAAGAAACGCATATGACTAAAGAGAGATTGAAGTATCTAGAAAAACCTTGGATACAATGGTCAAGCCATTCATGTCATACAACATACTCAAGAGGGGTTTCTCTCCTGGTCCACCGGGGGGTAACATGGGAGTGTATTAGAGAAAAAAGAGATCCCGATGGAAGATATGTTTTTGTCTTTGCGTTGGTGCATGCATTGCCTGTTGTAATCATGGGGATTTATAACCCTCCCCCAGCTACAATGCGAGTACTGAAAGAGGCAGTGATATTTATGTCAGAATATCCAGAGGGCAGGGAAGAGGATGACGTGAGAACGCCGTCCATCATGGTGGGAGGAGCCCGCATGTGACGCTCGCGGCGGGAGTCGGAGAACGGGACGCCGGGTGAAGGAAAGTGAGAGCTCCGGATCGGCGGGGAACATCCTCAGACTCCTCGGACTCCGCCGCGGCCCCTTCTCCCCCGGACACCCCGCAGTGGATGGGGCGGCGGGAAATACCACCGAAGAGCGCACCGCTGGTGCGGTGCATAATCTCCCCGAGGATCGGCTAACTAGCTGACCGGGTCCCTGCCGTCCCCGTGCTGCAGTGCTGTACCTTCATCGATTAGGACGTGCCAGACACAGGTGAGCCACAGAAGCCCTGATACTACCACCTCTCCCGGCGCTGCAATAGAAGGAGTCTCCTACAAAAGCTGTGGACCGGGAACCGGAAGACAAGGTAAACCATATAGAAATTTCAGATATACAGTAAGAAGGCAGCGGAGAAGGGAGGGAAGAGGAAAGATAAAAGGAACAGAAGGGCAGAACCCCGAGGTACCATTACAGTGTGTTATACTGAACTGTTTACTCTCTTGATATTGACATAAAAGAAACCTAGAATATCATAGATATAGATCATAGGCGGACTAATCGGGCGAGATCTGAGAATTAGCTAATACACTTTAAAGGAGAAGGCGAGGAGGGCCTACGGTCTCTTTCTACATCTGTGGATCTGTTTTCTTTTTTTAAAGAAGAAAAGCCCTATATCGGTGCATACACATGATATCGGGGGATCCCTAGGAGGTGGGCGGCACTTATCCCCTACAGATAATTTGACCTGACCCGCAGGTATTACGAGACAGCATTTAAATATACCTCTTATAGAGTGTGAAGGATAAGTCCTCATAACAGACCTAAAGCTAAACCCGGCCAGGAGAAAATCTTGATACAAAGGGCCAGAGGTGGCCTGGAGGCCTCACAACACAGTGGGGGGGACAAACAGCAAATGATAAAACCTACACACAACCTACACACAACCAGGCCTCTCAATATATGGACACTGTATCGGCAATTTTAGATCAAGGGACAGTAGGAGGAAGACGTCCTGTAATGCTTACTAATGAAGATAAACTAACAGCTGCATAAAGGCTAAAAAACGAGGGCCCCCGCTCCTTCCCTTACCGCCACCTTTGCCTTGCTGGACCTGGCATATAATCTCTATTCCGCCCTCTTGCTCCGAGGGGCTACCCAGGGGCGACCTCTGCCTTTCTGGACCTGGTACATAACCTCTATTCCGCCCTCTTGCTTTGAGGGGTCACCCAAGATTCGGGACTAAGTGTTGGGGTGAAGAGGGGAAACCAGGGACTAAGGGGGAACCTGAGGAGGTATTTTTTTCCCTCTGCTCCCTCCCCCTCCACCCTCCGCCAGGGGAGAATCAACGTGTAGGCTACACGACTAAGGAGCCCCCTGTAGACGGGACGTCATAGTTTGTGGGACAGGGACACTCAAAGCCGAAAGCGCTTAGGAAACCTCTACCTCATGCTGAGTAAGCAGAGGTTACGGGGAGAACAGTAACATCCCAAAAGAACCCCAACTTACAGGCTAGGCCTTGAGAACGGGGGAGTTAGAGCTATCCGTTTGCCTAAACACTACACAGGACTCGGTTGTAGGTCAGCAACTGGAACGACCTCAAATCAGAAGTAGAAGAGAGAGACGAAAAGAAAGTCCAAATACGCATAAATAAAAGAAGGTTGGTAAAAGAAAGCTGGGGAAACGGATAAGGAAAGCAAAAGAGGTCAACATGAGCAAGACCACAAGTAAAACAACAAAGGGGGGGCCCCCCAAACTCCCAAAGGAAAAGATTTCGGACAGCTCTATCAAGCAGTACATGACACAGGGTGCAAGCCCGAAAAATACGTAAGGGACAAATCAACATCAACCTAAAAGTACAAAAAAAAAAGGGCCAGACAAAAAAACTAGAGGAGAGTCTGGAGCTGTCTAGGGAAGACCTTACTACCGAAAGTGAACTAGAGATCAGCAAGATGGAAGAATCCAGGGTAGAATATCATATACCTTCCAAAAGAGAAATGACAGGAATGCTAGAGCGAGTGGAAATGGCGATAAAAACTGACATCGGCCTGTTAAGGACAGACCTAGGACAACTGCTGGGAAGAGTGGAAGCGGTAGAAGAAAGTAACGAAAAATTGACACAAGAAGTTGAACAACTTAAGGAACAGATCAGACTCATCCACCTCAACAAGCGGGGGCTGCAATATAAAATTGAAGATCAAGAAAATCGTAATCGCAGACAGAATTTAAGGATTAGAGGGGTGCCTGAAATCAGAGGAGAATATCTGAAAAGTATTATCAAAAAAATATTTGGCCACCTGGGGGGAAACGAGGAAGATGACTTCCCCAGAATAGATAGAGTCCACAGGATAGGAAAATTTAATGGAGCAAACGCAGAACGACCTAGGGACATAATCGTCCGTTTTAACTTATATGAAGAGAAAGCGGAGATATGGGCAAAGATCAAGGGTCCGACTCCGGTACAATATGAGGGACGCGAATTACAGGTGTTCATGGATCTTGCCCCAGAGACCCTCAACCGGAGACGACTGTTGAAACCGCTTCTGGAGAGAATGAAAAATAAAAATATAAGATATAATTGGAGATTTCCTGCCTGTCTGGTGGGCTTTGGGGATGGTTTCTCTGCAAGATTGACTTATCCTGAGGACTTAGAAGGCTTTTGCAAAAAACTGGAGATACAAATTCCAGAGCTACCGGGGTGGGCGGATGGATAGCAGAGGGGAGACCGAGGGGGGGTAGGGGGGGAGGGGGGCTAACTGCCCGCCCCCCCCCCAATATTCGGGGTCTAGTCCGGGAGGTAGAGGGGTTCACATGGGCTTGCCTCGAAGATGTGACTCGAGATGGTCAAGGATTTCAGGACCACCAACGAGTCAAAGGCCGAGAGAGGGCCAGAGGGGGGGAGGGGAGGGAAGGATGGGGAGGGAGAAGGGATAAGGGGGGGGGGGGGGAAGGGCTGAGGGAGGGAGGAAAGGGTGATATCACAGGGCTTGACCAAATAATAGATTTTTCCTGGGTTAGACGACCGACAAGTAAACCATCCAGCAGATCAAACTACCTATGACAACAAGCTTGAATTTTATGACATACAACGTTAAGGGACTGAACACACCTAACAAACGACACAAAATTATGAAAGAACTTAAACAATATAAAGCAGAAGTGGTGTTTTTACAGGAGACTCATATCTCACTTGACTCAAATATAAAATTACACTCAAAGGACTATCCCGACTGGTACTATGGGGACACTATTACAAAAAGAGCCAGGGGAGTAGCAAACGGCTTTGAAAAAAAAATGAGATTTAAATTAATAGATAGAGCAACCGATCCAGAAGGGAGATATCTCTTCCTGAAGGGAAAATTAGGAGATATGGAATGCACTCTCGCCAATATATATTCCCCTAACACCAACCCCGGGAATTATTTAGCAAAGATACTGGGGAAATTGATGGATTTTAAAAGTGGAATCCTGATTATGATGGGAGATATAAACTTTTGCATTGACCCTCTGAAAGATAGTACGTCCCGTGTACAGGGGATTAGCAATGTACAATTAAGGAAAATAAAACAAAAACTACATACTTGTCAATTGACAGACGTCTGGAGAAGTCAGCATCCAAAAGATAAAGATTACTCTTTTTTCTCCCCTGTACACGGGACGTACTCAAGGATAGACTACATTTTTTTGGAACATAGTGCCCTGGACAGAGTGGTAGATACTAGTATAGGTATAACCTCACTCTCGGACCACGCCCCAGTGATGATGAAAATACAGTCATCTGATGCTCAAACGAAACCCCAACGATGGCGACTAAATGAAACTATTATCCTGGAGGCAGAAGGAGAAAATAAAATAAGGGAAGAACTGGAACAATATTTCCTAAGAAATGATACGGAGGGAATCTCGGGACAGACCCTGTGGGAGGCCCATAAGGCCTACATAAGGGGGGTACTTATTTCCGTTGGAGCCGGGAGAAAAAAAGAGGAGAGCTCAAAAAATTAAAGACACAATAGAGGAAATATTCCGACTGAAACAACAACATAAAAGTGAGCTAACCCAGGATAAAAGTCTGCTCCGAGATTTAGTAACAAAAAGAGAGGAGTTGAAATTACTCATGGAACAGGACACTACTAGGACCTTTTTCCTTTTGGCTAGAGAGAAATACTACGGCAGTAACAAATCTCCTAAATATCTAGCTAAAATGCTACAAAAAAAGAAAGCCCAAAACTATATAGAGAAAATCCAGACAAGCAAGGGAGATATAGAATACACCACAAAGGGGATTGCACAAACATTTAAAGATTTTTATGCCGAGTTATACTCAGTTGAACAGAATAAGGGGAGTGAGGAAATGAGTAAAAACAGGAAAATAGATAATTTTTTGAGCAGGGCCGGCCTAACAAAAATCACAGACAGCGAACGTGAATTCTTAGAAGATAAAATAACAGAAGTAGAGATAAGTAAAGCGTTAAATGGAACTAAGTCGGGCAAAAGCCCGGGGCCAGACGGATTTACAGCCTATTACTATAAAAAGTTTAAAAATATCCTGATCCCTAGACTATGCAAGTACCTAAACGGTCTCGGTACAAACTTTGAAATGAGTAGAGAGGCCTTAATGGCCTCCATAACCGTAATCAAAAAAGAAGGCAAAGACGGGACGAGATGTGACAACTATAGACCAATCTCGCTGCTGAATGCAGATACTAAGCTTTACGCTACGATACTAGCAGACAGGGTGAAGACCCTAATGAACAAATTGGTGCACCCCGATCAGGCGGGGTTTGTACCCGGCAGAGAAAGCAGAGATGTTACTACTTCAGGAAAAAAAGAAGAAAGGGCCCAGTCTACTCTTGTCGACAGATGCCCAGAAGGCATTCGACCGAGTAGACTGGAGATTTATGTTCAGGACACTAGAAGAAATGGGCATAGGTCCCATAATGCGCCAACGGATTAGAACTTTATATCACCATCCGATAGCTACTGTAAGAATTAACGGAACGGAGTCCCCATATTTTGAAATGAAAAACGGGACAAGACAAGGTTGCCCTCTGTCCCCCATTCTATTTATCCTATCGTTGGAACCGTTACTCGCAAGGGTCCGAGGAGATCCTGGGATTGACGGATTCAAGGTAGGAGACGAAATCCACAAATTAGCGGCGCATGCGGATGACGTCCTGTTTTACATAGATAAACCCGACTCTTCCCTGCCCCGACTCATGAATATATTAAAAGATTATGGTGAACTATCTAATTTTAAAATAAACCAGGAAAAGTCGGAAGTCCTAAATATCAATACTAGTATTAGCCTAAAACACGAGCTCCAAAAAACCTATAAATTCCCCTGGCGAAAAAACTTAAAATATTTAGGTATTATATTGGCCCCCTCTCAAAAAAAAATATTTAATTTGAACTATATACCGTTATTAAATGAGATTAAATTGGAGAGTAGGAGACTGATACACAGATCATTGTCATGGTTTGGAAGAATACAGGCACTCAAAATGTTCATTCTCCCCAAAATCCTCTATAAATTTCAAATGACGCCTATAGACTTGCCAAAGTTTTATCTCGCCAAACTCCAAGCCCTGGTCACGACTTTCATTTGGAATAACAAAAAACCCAGGATAGCATATAACACGCTCAAACAGGAGAAAAACCGCGGAGGACTGGCAGCCCCGGACATCCATCTCTATTATAGAGCGATAGTTCTGTCTAGGATTGTGGAATGGACAAAAGAGAATAAAAAAGAAAAAAGATGGGTGAACGTAGAATATAGCCTCAGTAAAGCACAATTAAGTAAAATGATATGGAACCCCCAGAAGTATAGGAATATAGACAGAGATAGTAGCGAACTCACTTTAAATGCACTCAGGATTTGGGACGAAGTATATAAAAAAACAAATGGTCACTATAACTCGCCACTTATAGCTTTAAAAGAGAATATTTTTTTTGCACCGGGATTAAAAATAAATGGGGGGAATTGGTTGAAATTTGAAAGAGCACAGGTAAGAGACATTATAAAAAATGGTAAGATTAGGTCACTACAGGATTTAAAGACAAAGGAGGGATTTGAAGGATTAGATGGTTGGAGATACCACCAGCTCTCGCGCTTCATTGAGAGCCTGCCCCACCCGCTTAGAGAACCAACGGACCTAACGCCTCTAGAGCGAATATGTATAACTAAAGACAGTAAAGGCTCTATTTCAAGGTGGTACAGGCTCCTACTGGAGGGGGGGGGGGACTGGTGGTCCCCACATATATACACAAATGGGAAGGGGAATTAGGGACACAATGTGAGAATGACACAGTAAAAAAAATCTTTAAACTGACCCACAATTCTTCCAATGACAGTAAAGCAGCTGAAACAAATTACAAAATCCTATCTAGATGGTACGCCACCCCTGACAAAACTAGCAAATTCCATCAGAATGAGTCAGGGAATTGTTGGAGAGGATGTAGCGAACGAGGCACCATGACACATCTTTGGTGGAGCTGTCCAAAAATTAAAATCTTCTGGGGGAAAATTAGGTCTTATATAAAAGAAATAACAAATATAGAAGTGGCAGACGATCCATGGAATATACTTTTCCATGGCACAAAAGATGGCATCAAAGAATACCAAGGGTCATTACTCCCTCACCTACTAAATGCGGCAAAAAAAGTTATCCCCAAAAAATGGCGGGAGGCAGAAGCACACACAGAGGGGGGGTCCCAAGACCCGCTGCATCATTATTACCCACAAACCAAGTAGAAGCCAGCAAATACAGCAAGTACAGGAGGTGGAGAGCACCTAAGTTGGTGCTGAATGGAAGAAAGGAAATATTACCCACCTGGCTATGGGACATATGTTCTTTATGCTTTTTCTTCTTTTTTTTTTTTTTTTTTCCTCTTTCAAACCGAGCAGTAGCTCAGTAAATATAACAAGCACGGGAGGCAGAAGCACCTTCAATTTGGGATTGGATAGATGAGATTGAGTGTATATACAAGATGGAAAGGTCAGGCAGGATAATGTTAGTCCCGCCCGCATATGTAAACGCCGCTCAAACCACACATGTGAGGTATCGCCGCGTGCGTTAGAGCGCGTGCAACACTGTTTAAAAAAAAATATTAAAGTATCTTTTCTTTTCAGCGCCATTCCTTTAACCGGTTGTGCTTTACAAATTTTATTTTGGGGCAAAGCGTGACATGTTTGGTATCTATATTTACTCGGCTGGTAGGATAATACATCATGAAGGAGTTTCGGTGGATTATTATAGTAAAAAAATTGGGCTAACTTTACTGTCCAGAACTTTCTTATCCCCCTGTTTCCATTTTTTTGAATTCATTAGATTTATGAACCACTTGCCGACCAAGGACGTCATATGACTTTAAGTGGTGATACTCTTTCAGATATCATTTTTACCGGCCGGCGTTTCTGTTAAGAACGATCATTAAGCGGGCAGTTCCGCCGCCTGAGCGTTCTTTTAGGCAGCGGGAGGGGACGTCCCCCCCCTCCCGCCGACATCCGGCTTGCTTCTCCGGCTCTCCCGTGCCATCGGGGGCCCGGGGAGAAAGAATCGCTCGCCGCCGGATGAACGGCATAGAGATTTCCGGTGACCCAGATGGTCACCAGTCATCTCTATGACCGTCGGAGGTCCGGGCGCGACGTTATGACGTCACGCCCGGTAACCGGATGTAAACATGAGCCGCGATCGCGGATGTCTTGAGATCGGTAAAAAAATTTTACCGATCTCATGCTTTCCAGCCTGGAGGAGAGATGGGGTCTTAAACATGTACTAAGATTCAGGAATTGAATTATAAAATTCTAACGCGATGGTATTATACACCCTCCCTAATGAACAAATTCTCCCAAACGACATCGGATAGGTGCTGGAGGGGCTGTCAAGAAAGAGGTACTATTGTACATATTTTCTGGACTTGTCCAATAATTACAATTTTCTGGCAGGAAGTTCAGAGAATCATGCAACGATTCACGGATTATCGGATTCCATGGGACCCGGCATTCTATCTCTTACATTCCTCACAAATCCCACGGGAGAGATATAAAAACTCACTCCTGTGCCACACGGTAAATGTTGTATAACGGCATGCTGGAAGGATCCAGCTGCACCGCAGATTTCCATGCTTAACAAGGAGGGGACAATGGAAAATATGATTCCTACATCTATGACTAAAAAAGAACAAATATCTCAAACATGGGGAGTCCTTTCTGCAAACTGAGGAAGGTAAGAGACAGATCGGAGAGGAAAGTTGGGAGTAAAAAACATGAAAAAACATGGAGCTATATAGAACAACTAAGGATCTAGCAAAGGAGAAAATAGATATTGGAGAGTTTGGTCAAGCCCTGGGAGTGGGTGGGAGGGTGGGTGTGAGGGTGGAGGGGAAAAAAAAAAAAAAAAGAGGAGATAACCCAGCATATATGAATAAAGTTGATGTTGGGAGCTTTTTTTTTTCCCGTCCTTTCCCGGCCTCAGTAGAGAATAATGCCACAATGATGAAGTGATAAGAGAAAAGACAGATATGACTGGAAAGTTGATTATACGTCTATCTCGCGAGAATCTGCTGAGGTGGCAAAAAAATAAAAAATAAAAGAATATCCAGAGACACATGTCGTATGTATGGGAGATTTCAATATGTGTTTAGACCCAAAACTAGACAGGTTCGGAAGAAGTAAGCATAAAGGAGGGGAAGGGCCGAAGGTGTTGGAGAAATTTATGAATGAAGTAGGATGGGCTGACTTGTGGAGGATCAGAAACCCTGGGACCCGGGCTTATTCATGGCATGCACCAGGGAGAGGGCGCAAGTCTAGAATAGATATGGTAATGGGGAACGAAAAGATCCTGCCAATGGTTCGGTCTGTGGCGTACATGACAAGAGGGGTGTCTGACCATTCTGGATTAACCTTTGAGCTAATAATAGGCCCAAAAAGAATACGACCGGGTTACAGAATACAGGCTCAATGGTTAACCCAGATAGGATTAAACGATAGAATTCCAGAGCAAATGGGAATGTTCCTGGAAGCACATGGCAACAGGAAAATAGATGGAGTACTCTGGGATACATTTAAGGCATATTTGAGGGGGATAACAAGATCAACAATATCATACATTAAATGTACTAACAGACAGGAAGAGGAGGAAATGGAACAATTATGTGCACAGGCAGAAAATAGGTTTATAGGGGACCCCTCAAACATAAACTAAATAAGATGGGCAGCCTCATCACGGCAATATAAGAACCAATTAATAATTAACGCTAAGCGTAAGAAACTCCAATATGCACAAAAAAACTTTGAACAAGGACAGCAATCTAATAAGATGCTGAACTTTATGATAAAACGACAAACACCATCACTAGCAATATCAGAGGTGAAAAATGAAAAAAGGGAGATGGTAAACACATTAGATGAGATACTTGAGACATTCCAAAAATACTATATTAACATGTATACATCAACACTGACCTGTACACGAGAAGAGATAGAGGATTACCTGAAGGATTTGGACTTTCTTAAATTAACAGAGGAACAAAAAGAGGAGTTAGAGAGGGACATAGAGGAAGAGGAAGTACGAGAAGCTATCTTCTCTCTGGGAAAGGGTAAGTCCCCAGGGCCAGATGGCATACCACTGGAAATGGACCAGCGATATGCAGAGATTATGGTACCAGTTATGACCAAAATGTATGGAGAGGCGTTCCAAAGGGGAGAAATGCCTGTCTCCATGTATGATGCTACAGTTATATTGATACCAAAACAAGACAAAGACAGAACTGAGTGTGGGTCGTATAGGCCAATATCATTATTAAATATAGATTACAAAGTACTGGCAAAAGTGCTTGCCAAAAGGCTCAATCAGGTAATTTTGTCTATAATAGCAGAGGATCAAACTGGATTTATGCCAGGGAAATCCACCTCAATTAATATTAGAAGGACGCAATTTATGACACAAATGAGAGAGTTTATCCCGGAAACAAGTGCCTTGGCATCGCTGGATACAGCCAAGGCATTTGATTCTATAGAATGGGAATTTCTGCAGACAGTCCTGGAAAGGAATGGATTTGGGGAAAAATTTAGAAAATGGGTGAGAATAATCTATAAACAACCATGCTCCAATTTGCTAATAAACGGTATATTATCCCCTACAATAAAACTATATAGAGGAACAAGACAGGGCTGCCCAATGTCACCGCAACTATTTGCTCTGGCAATTGAGGCATTGGCAAATAGATTCAGACAATCAGATAAATATAAAGGGATTAAAGTAGGGAAAAAAAACGAACATATAGGCTTATATGCGGACGATATTATATTATATATGGGAGATGTGCAAGCATCTCTGACGGAAGCAATGAGAATAATAGAAATATATACGGGAGGTTCTCAGGGTTAAAAATAAATTGGCAAAAATCCGCACTGATGCCTTTGGGAACAGGTAATGAAAGGGGAGCTCAGACCCCATTAAAAATAGTTGAAGTTTTTAAATATTTAGGAGTAAATATTACGTTGAAACATGAAGACGAGATGGAAGCTAATATACTCCCACTAGTAGAACATGTTAAGAGAAAATTGGAAATATGGATAAAGCTACCAATATCAATGGCAGGCAGAATTCACCTGATAAAGTCTATTATATTACCCAAGTGTTTATATGTATTTGCACACTCCCCAGTAAAAATACCAAAACAGATATTTAAAAAATTAAACTCGCAGATGACTCGGTTCATTTGGGCATATGGAAGATGCAAATTAAAATTTAATAAATTACAAAGACCAAAGACAGAAGCGGGACTGGCCCTCCCGGATTTATATTTATATTATTTGGCAGGGCAACTGAAACATCTAAGATCATGGGTAGGACAGGAAAAAATAACAAGGATAGAGGAATATCTCCTTAGTAAAAATGCAAATAGATGACTTAATGATGGGACTAGAATTAAAAGATCTGAGGAGAGTGGGAGTAAAAATCCCCCTTTTGAAAGTAGCAAGGACAGTATGGAGAGAGGCTAAGAAACTGACGGGATTTGTTGGAATTCCAACAGAAACTGCGCTTTGGAACAATCCAAAATTTGAACAACTGGAAGCCTTTGAGGATAGTAAATTTTGGAAGCAGAATAAGATAATAACTTTTGGTCAGCTATATGACAAAAATGTGATACTAACCTATGAAAACCTATGTAAACAATATAATTTATTGAGTAAACAGTTTTACAGATACCTTCAGCTGAGGCAGGTGCTACAGACACAGTTTAGAAGAGAGGAATTAAAAATATCTAAATATCCCCTTATAGGCATCCTGAGATCACAGGGACCTAAGGGATTGATAGCAAAGATTTACACACACTTGCTACAGAAGAAAATAGAAGGCGAACCATTGAAAATAAGGGATAAGTGGCAGGAGGCTATTCCAGACATGAGCGATCATGAATGGGATGAAGCCTGCAATTCCCACTTGAAGGTATCCCCTGCAATGAATAACAGGATAATACAGATGAATATAATACATCAGACGTACTTGGCTCCAAATATATTGCACAAAATGGGGAGGATGACTGAACCAAGATGTACTAGATGTGGGCAGGGGGGAGCAGACTTCCTTCATGTAATGTGGTACTGTGGCAAAATAGGAAAATACTGGCAACAGGTAGCTAGGAAAATAGGAAAAGTCTTGAATAAACCTTTTATAGCTACGATGGAATTATTTTTGTTGGGGACATTGAGGGAAGAGAGAGATAACAGAGATAATAATACCTTCTTAAGGGAGGTACGGTTTCTGGCAAGAAAACAAATAATAGAAAAATGGATTCAGCCATATCCCCCGACAGTAACCCAATGGGTGAGAGCAGTAAACCAGGTCCTACCCTATGAAAAAATAATGTACGAACAAAGGGGAAACGAGCGAAGGTATGAAAATATATGGGCAAAGTGGAATAGAACATGGCTAACAGTGGATAGAGGAATATCTGAAAATATAGTATAAGGTGACCATAGAGGGTGAGAGAGGAAGGAATGAAAGAGAGGAGAAAATGTAATTATAATTTGTATTATATAAAGAAATGTAAAAGTATATAAAAATGTATAATGTAAATTATTATGTAAGGAAAAATTTGGAATAAAGAGTTTTGAAAAAAAAAAAAAAAAAAAGACCGTCTCCTGTCATTTTTACAATTTTTGTCACTTTTTGGTGAAATGGTAGGGGTACCCCTTACCATTTCACACAGGGGGTGGCCGGGATCTGGGGGTCCCCTTTGTTAAAGGGGGTTTCCAGATTCCGATAAGCCCCCCGCCCACAGACCCCCACAACCAATGGCCAGGGTTGTGGGGATGAGGCCCTTGTCCTCATCAACATGGGGACAAGGTGCTTTGGGGGGTCTCAGACCCCCAAAGCACCCTCCCAATGTTGAGGGCATGTGCCTGGTACGGTTCAGGAGGGAGGTGGGGCCACTCTCGTCCCCCCCTCTTTTCCTGCGGCCCTGCCAGGTTGCGTGCTCAGATAAAGGGTCTGGTATGGATTTTGAGGGGGACCCCACGCCATTTTTTTTTTTTGGCCGGGGTTCCCCTTAATATCCATAGCAGACCTGAAGGGCCTGGTTATTGAATTTGGGGGGACCCCCACCCTTTTTTTTTATCAATGACTTTCAATGAATGACTGTTCTCTGTGTTCAATTCATTAGCCGCCAGTGATTTTAAATAGCTTTTTTTCCTGCAAATATGACACTTTGTGCAGGGACAGTTCTCGATATTAGATATACTGAATCTCAAATTCATTCGAATCATTTGTTATATCCGCTATAATAATTTCTTTGGTATTAGTTGAAATTCGATATTTGGTAGTTGGATTCGAATTGTTCTCTGTGTTACGGGAACCGGCAATTTATTATCCGCGAGTGAATTTAAATAGCTTTTTTTCCTGCAAAAATGACACTTTGTACAGAGACAGTTCTAAGCACGGGAAACATGCGCCCCTTCACAGACATTCTATAGAGTTGTAACGTTAATACGTTTTTGGATAATTCGTTATTATTCCAGTGTCATTTTTACAGGAAAAAAAAAGCTATTTAAAATCACTCGCGGCTAATGAATTGTCGGCTCCCGTAACACAGAGAACAATTCGAATCCAACTACTACCAAATATCTAATTTCAACTAATATGAAAGAAATTCTTATAGCGGATATAACTAATGATTCGAAAAATTTGAGATTCTGTATATCTAATATAGAGAACTGTCCCTGCACAAAGTGTCATATTTGCAGGAAAAAAAGCTATTTAAAATCACTCGCGGCTAATGAATTGTCGGATCCGTAACACAGAAAACTGTCATTCATTGAAAGTCATTGATAAAAAAAAAAGCGTGGGGGTCCCCTCAAATTCAATAACCAGGCCATTCAGGTCTGCTATGGATATTAAGGGAACCCCGGCCAAAAAAAATAAAAAATAAATGGCGTGGGGTCCCCCTCAAAATCCATACCAGACCCTTGAGGTCTGGGATGGATTTTAAGGGAACCCCGGCCCAAAAAAAATGGCGTGGGGTCCCCCTCAAAATCCATACCAGACCCTTTATCCGAGCACGCAAACCTGGCAGGCCGCAGGAAAAGAGGGGGGGACGAGAGCGCCCTCCCCTCCTGAACTGTACCAGGCCACATACCCTCAACATTGGGAGGGTGCTTTGGGGGTCTGAGACCCCCCAAAGCACCTTGTCCCCATGTTGATGAGGACAAGGGGCTCATCCCCACAACCCTGGCCATTGGTTGTGGGTGTCTGCGGGCGGGGGGCTTATCGGAATCTGGAAGCCCCCTTTAACAAGGGGACCCCCAGATCCCGGCCCCCCCTGTGTGAAATGGTAAGGGGGTACAAAAGTACTCCTACCATTTCACCAAAAAAGTGACAAAAATGGTAAAAATGACAGGAGACGGTCTTTGACAATTCCTTTATTAAAATCTTCTTTCTTCTGGTCTTCTTCCTTCTTCCTTTCTTCATCCTTCGGTTTCTTCATCTCCTCCTTCCGGCATCTTCTTCCATCTTCTTCTTCCTCCGATTCTTCTTGCTCTGGTCTTCTCGTCCTTCTCGTCCGGCATCTTCTTCCATGGCGTCGGTGCCTGTTCTTCTGTCGGGCCGCTCCTCGAAATGGGAGGCTCCCGCTGTGTGAGGCTTCGCTGCGTCTGACAGGTCTTTTATAACGGAGGGCACCTGGTGACCCCGCCCCTCTCTGACGTCATGGGGAAAGCCATAGGGAAGTCCCCATGACGTCCAGACGCAGCGAAGCCTCACACAGACCCTCTCCTGTCATTTTTACCATTTTTGTCACTTTTTTTGGTGAAATGGTAGGAGTACTTTTGTACCCCCTTACCATTTCACACAGGGGGGGCCGGGATCTGGGGGTCCCTTTGTTAAAGGGGGCTTCCAGATTCCGATAAGCCCCCCGCCCGCAGACACCCACAACCAATGGCCAGGGTTGTGGGGATGAGCCCCTTGTCCTCATCAACATGGGGACAAGGTGCTTTGGGGGGTCTCAGACCCCCAAAGCACCCTCCCAATGTTGAGGGCATGTGGCCTGGTACAGTTCAGGAAGGGAGGGCGCTCTCGTCCCCCCCTCTTTTCCTGCGGCCTGCCAGGTTGCGTGCTCGGATAAAGGGTCTGGTATGGATTTTGAGGGGGACCCCACGGCATTTTTTTTTTTTTTTTGGCCGGGGTTCCCCTTAAAATCCATCCCAGACCTGAAGGGTCTGGGTATGGATATTTAGGGGGGACCCCGTGTCATTTTTTTTTTTAATTTGAAGTGGGGTTCCCCTTAATATCCATAGCAGACCTGAAGGGCCTGGTTATTGAATTTGGGGGGACCCCCACGCTTTTTTTTTTCTTTTTATCAATGACTTTCAATGAATGACTGTTCTCATTCAATAGCAGCGAGTGATTTTAAATAGCTTTTTTTTCCTGCAAAAATTACACTTTGTCATTCGAATCATTTGAATTCATTCGAATCATTCGTTATATCCGCTATAATAATTTCTTTCGTATTAGTTGCAATTCGATATTTGGTAGTTGGATTCAAATTATTCTATGTGTAACGGGAACCGGCAATTCATTAACCGCGAATGATTATTAACGATTCGTAACCATTCGTTTTTACGAAACGGAACGAAACGAAACAAATTTTTTGACGGTTCCCATGTCTAATTGCACAATGAATATATTTACTAAACAAACATGTCAAACATTGTAAAAGTAGTTTTTTTGTACAAAAATGCAAGAACATCAGACATAAACAATGTTGTCACATGTACATATATGGTGCAGATATATGAGAAGGAACTTATCACATGTGATGAACATAGGACGACGCCGACATGTTTTCGGACTATTCGGTCCTTTTTCATAGGTGATTTATAATCCTCTCAAGCACAAGCAATTTATGGACAAATAAATGTCGTAATGCCCTGAGTACTGTAAATAATAGTGGTAAAGATCAATGTTTACCTGGATAAGCAAGAGTAGACGGCGTACCTTCACGGCCTGAGTCTCACAGCATACTAAACGCCATGGGTACAGGCTGTATATAACTGTGCAGGTGAGTGGTATCAGCTGTGAATAGGCGCCAAAGGCAGCCTTCACAGCTGAGGCCGGTGAGACGGACCGCTGCACCATTTACTGCAGGCGGTCCGTCTGAGGAGATCCCTGGTGCGGTGGCGCTGGGCGGGGCCCTGCCCAAATTGTGCGGGGCCACGTCAAGCGCCGCCGTTTCACTGGTGCACGTCACAGGCCCCTCCCGTCCGCGCTTCAAGCTGGAGCGCAAACAGGAAATGGGCGCAGTAACATACTGAGCCCAAGGGCAGGAAGTCCACATAATCTGCGGATGGTAAGAAGCGGTTCTGTGGGTCTCCTGCGCGCCGGGCAACATTAGCGTCCAACTTGATGCCTGAGCTAAAAATATTTAGAGTTGTAGTCTGAGCAAAACGGACCATGTATACAAAAGTATATGATAAATAAAGTATTATCCTGGTGGTGAACTGGGGGATCACCAAAACATGATGAAGTGACCAAATCTAAAATGACAAAGAATCCAGTAATGATAGGGATGACATTGAACATACACAGGTCATATTACAAATTATTTGGTGTACAAGATTAGAAACTGTCAGAGTGGATCATTATATTAAAGGCAAAGGTAAGTACTGGGTGTGGATGGAAAATTTATCAAGACCACAAAAAATCTGAGATTTTACAGATAATATAACATTAAACAAATAATATAGGAATTTCCACCTCAAGTCCACCTCACCCCCAGGCCTTTCAATCCGGTGTTTGTGAACTTGATTTATAAATTCCTATATTATTTGTTTAATGTTATATTGCCTGTAAAATCTCTGATTTTGTGTGGCCTTGATAAGTTTTCCATCCACACCCAGTGGCATGTTATACTTAACTTTTCCTTTAACCACATGCCGACCGCGCTATTGACAAAAGACGTCTACAGCGCGGTCGGGTTTCCCTGAGTGGACGTCCTACGGACGTCCTCGGGAAGTCTCGCTCCCAGCGCGCTCTGTAGAGCGCGTGCATGGAGCTGTCAGTGCTCGCCGGGTTCACCGGACCCTTCGCAACAAGGATCGCGGTGAAGGGCCAATGACAGCGGCCCTTCACCACGTGATCGCCCCCTCCAATGAGGGAGCGATCATAATATCAACAAAGCAGGGTCATGTAAAGGTCCCAGCTCTCTTCTCTCCTCACACCGATACAGCGTGAGAGGAGAGAAGAGAGAGACAAGTGAGTTCATAATAGTACAGTGCCCAGCAGTGCCCAGCAGTGCCACACAAGTGCACATCTGTGCCATACAGTGCCACCAGTGCCCCTACACTAACCACCAGTGCCACTACAGTACCCATCTGTGCCACCAGTGCCACTACACTAACCATCAGTGCCACTAAAGTACCCATCTGTGCCACCAGTGCCACTACAGTACCCATCTGTGCCACTAAAGTGTCCATCAGTGCCACTAAAGTGCTCATCTGTGCCATCAGTGCCACTATAGTGATCAGTGCCAGATCAGTGTCACTATAGTGCTCATCAGTGCCACCTCTGCCACTTCAGTGCCCATCTTTGCCGCCAGTGCCACGTCAGTGCCACAAAAGTGCCACGTGCCACTACAGTGTTCATCAGTGCCACCAGTGCCACATCGGTGCCAGTGCCCATCAGTGCCACCTGTGCCACTACAGTGCCACATCAGTGCCACGTCAGTGCCACGTCAGTGCTCAACCCGTGCCACGTCAGTGCTCAACCCATGCCACGTCAGTGCTCCATCCGTGCCACGTCAGTGCTCCATCCGTGCCACGTCAGTGCTCCATCCGTGCCACGTCAGTGCCACTACAGTGCCACATTAGTGCCAATACAGTGCCATCAGTACCACATCAGCATCACAGTGCTCATCTGCACCACTAGAGCACTCAACAGTGCCACAACAGCGCTCATCTGTGCCACTACAGTACCCAATAGTGCACATCAGTGCCAATAAGTGACTGCTCATCAGTGCCACTATATCAGTGGATCCTCATCAGCGCCCACCAGTGCTACCTTATCAGTGCACATCAGTGCCAGATAATCAGTGCATCCTCAGTGTGGTGCATTACTGTACATCAGTGCACCCTCATCAGCACCCAGCAGTGCACCCTCATCAGCACCCAGCAGTGCACCCTCATCAGCACCCAGCAGTGCACCCTCATTAGACCAGCCTCATCAGCACCCATAACTTTTCAAGTGTCCCTACCACAGCTAGTTTGTCACCACAGCCCACAGTCACCAGTATGGCGAGAAAAATGTTTTCCGCTGAGGAGGCCTACCAACAGCTAAGCTTGACCGACGAGAGCAGCGGGGAGCTCTCTGCAGCTGCATCTGATTCTGGTTCAGAATATGAACCTGTTGTCAGCAGTGGGACTGGTATAGAATCAGAGGAAGAGCAAAGTCCGCCTGTGAAACGAAGGCGTTCTGGCCTGGAGCAGCAGGCTACCACAAGTAGTGCTGTGGCATCAACCAGCAGCTCAGTGCCATCCACCAGAAATACAGTGGCATCAACTAGAAGCTCAGTGCCATCCACCAGAAGAAATGAAGTACCCCTGCAGCAAAGGCCAAGACCTAGCAGGGTGTCAACTCTGCCCCAAAGCGTTAGGACCCATGCCGGACTTCCCTATGCCCTTGAAAACCCTCTGTGGCTTCCCGCTAATTCAGCAGCAGCAAACATCCCCCCTTTCACCGCCCAGCCAGGTGTTCAGGTGAACACAGAGAATTTTGCCCCTATTGATTTTTTTAATTTAATTTTTACCCAAGACCTATTATCCTCCATCGTGGCCCAGTGCAACCTCTATGCACAACAATTCATAACAAGCAACCCTGGTTCAAGTTATGCCCGTCCCTATGTGTGGAAATCATTGACAGTGGAGGAATTTAAATTATTTTTAGGCCTAACATTTAACATGGGTCTCACAAAAAAAAATGAACTATACTCCTATTGGTCCACCAACCCGATTCACCACATGCCACTCTTTTCATCCATCATGCCAAGGACAAGATACCTCATGATAATGCGCTTCCTCCATTACAATGACAACACCCAGTGCCCTCCCCGAAATGACCCATCACTTGACAAATTATTCAAAATTCGGCCACTTCTAAATTTTTTCTCAGAGAAATTCCCCCAACTATTTATCCCTGACCAAAATATCTCCGTGGATGAGTCATTGGTCCACTTCACAGGCAGGCTTGGCTTCAAGCAGTTTATCCCCAGCAAAAGGGCCCGATATGGGGTTAAGCTCTACAAGCTATGCGACAGAGAAACAGGGTATATCTATGCCTTCCGGGTGTACGAAGGGAAGGACACCCAACTGCATCCCCCAGAATGTCCAGAATATATCGGAGCCAGCGGAAAGGTTGTTTGGGACCTTGTATATCCACTCCTGGGAAAGGGTTACCACCTTTATGTGGATAACTATTATACGAGCTTGCCCCTCTTCCGCAATCTTTACCGCAAGGACACGCCAGCGTGTGGTACAGTGCGAGCCAATAGGAAGGGCTTCCCGCAAAGGCTCATTACGGAAAGACTAAGACAAGGGGAGACGGTGTCTTTGCGCAATGAAGAGATATTGGCTCTCAGGTGGAGGGACCGACGCAATGTCCACATGCTTACAACGATCCACGACGACACCTACGTGGAAATCCCCAGACGAAATGGCCCAATCCAGAAACCAAAATGTATATATGACTATAATTTGTTCATGGGGGGAGTCGATTTCAATGATCAAATGATCGAACCCTATCTTCCCACAAGAAAAAGCCACTTTTGGTATAAAAAGGTCTCCATATATCTTTTCAGTTTGGCCATTTACAATAGTTTTGTTATTTACCGTAAATCTAAAGAGAGCCCCGTATCTTATCTTCAGTACCAAGAAGAAATTATCTCCACCCTTTTGTACCCTGAAGGCCCACCAGAAAGTATTCGCTCGGATTCAGTGAGCAGACTCCATGAACGCCACTTTCCTGAGAAACTCCCTTACCATGACAACGGCCGGAAACGCCAGAAGAAATGCCGGGTGTGCGCCAAAGGAGGAGTTAGAAAAGACACCGTGTTTTATTGTCCTGATTGTCCTTCCCAACCAGGCCTTTGTATTGAGAGATGTTTCCGCCGTTACCATACTTCTCTACATTATTAGGGAAGTATGGTAAATGTAATTGTCATTTACCGCCACACCCCTTTATGCCACTGTACATACCGCTGCCTTCTCCGGAACTGACCCTGGCCTGCTAAACGACCACGCTTCTGCCTAACGCTAAACTGTACCTACCTCTGCCTGCTCTGGAACTGACCCTGGCCTGCTAAACGACCACTCTTCTGCCTAATGCTAAACTGTACCTACCTCTGCCTTCTCTGGAACTGACCCTGGCCTGCTAAACGACCACTCTTCTGCCTAATGCTAAACTGTACCTACCTCTGCCTGCTCTGGAACTGACCCTGGACTGTTTGACCACGTTTTTTGCCTGCCTCTTGGATTGATCTTTTACCCTGCTATGCTAGTGGGAACACAGGGGTCTCACATATGTGAGGGGCTCCAGAATAGTTTTTCTGGATGAAGAAAACTAATTTTTTAGTTTTCTCATTCCCGGATTAGGGTCTGGAGGCTCGGAGGCTTCAAAGAGATTTGGGTGGGAGAAGCCTCTACCCCTGTCCCCATTCTTTCCTGGCCTGCTACTTGGACTATGTTCCTGCTTACTACCAGGACCAATATTTTGGCACTGCAGGCAATGTCTCTACTTGCACTGACCCTGGGCTGTAAATGGACAGTATCCCTGCCTGTACTGACTATGGACAATATTCCTGCCTGCTGCCTGGACATTTCCATTCACTGTCGCTGACCACGTCCCTGCCTGCTGCCTGGATCAGGGCTCTTCTCCTGTGGACAACTGCACTACTAAAACCACAGGTAATCTTTTGTTTACCCTTTGCTCAGCAGAATGTATTTTAGGGTGTAATTCTTGGTATGTTCATGCTATGTGTTAGAAATATGAAGGGCCTTCAAAAATGTGATAGATTGTATGGAAATTAGATGTGTAATTTATGCTCCTAGAACGCCTGAATGTGCTACTTCAATGTTGGGCTTCTGTATGTGGCCAGGGTGTGTAAAAGTCTCACACATTTGGTATCGCCATACTCAGGAGGAGTAGCAGAATATATTTTGGGGTGTCATTTTTGCTATGTACATGCTATGTGTTGGAAATATCTTAGAAATTGACAACTTTGTGTAAAAAAAATGCGTTTTCATTTTTTTCCCACATTTTCCAAAAACTTCTGGAAAAAAATGAACCATTCAAAAGATTCATTATGCCTCATAGATTATACGTTGGGGTGTTAGCTTTCCAAAATGGGGTCACTTTGTGGGCGTTTCCATTGTTCTGGTGCTCCAGGGCCTTCAAAAGTGTAATAGGTGGTTGAGAGATTAGATATGTAATTTATGCTCCTAGAACGCCTGAATGTGCTACTTCAATGTTAGGCCTCTGTATGTGGCCAGGCTGTGTAAAAGTCTCACACATTTGGTATCGCCATACTCAGGAGGAGTAGCAGAATATATTTTGGGGTGTCATTTTTGCTATGTACATGCTATGTGTTGGAAATATCTTAGAAATTGACAACTTTGTGTAAAAAAATGCGTTTTCATTTTTTTCCCACATTTTCCAAAAACTTCTGGAAAAAAATGAACCATTCAAAAGATTCATTATGCCTCATAGATTATACGTTGGGGTGTTAGCTTTCCAAAATGGGGTCACTTTGTGGGCGTTTCCATTGTTCTGGTGCTCCAGGGCCTTCAAAAGTGTAATAGGTGGTTGAGAGATTAGATATGTAATTTATGCTCCTAGAACGCCTGAATGTGCTACTTCAATGTTAGGCCTCTGTATGTGGCCAGGCTGTGTAAAAGTCTCACACATTTGGTATCGCCATACTCAGGAGGAGTAGCAGAATATATTTTGGGGTGTCATTTTTGCTATGTACATGCTATGTGTTGGAAATATCTTAGAAATTGATAACTTTGTGTAAAAAAAATGCGTTTTCATTTTTTTCCCACATTTTCCAAAAACTTCTGGAAAAAAATGAACCATTCAAAAGATTCATTATGCCTCATAGATTATACGTTGGGGTGTTAGCTTTCCAAAATGGGGTCACTTTGTGGGCGTTTCCATTGTTCTGGTGCTCCAGGGCCTTCAAAAGTGTAATAGGTGGTTGAGAGATTAGATATGTAATTTATGCTCCTAGAATGCCTAAATGTGCTACTTCAATGTTAGGCCTCTGTATGTGGCCAGGCTGTGTAAAAGTCTCACACATTTGGTATCGCCATACTCAGGAGGAGTAGCAGAATATATTTTGGGGTGTCATTTTTGCTATGTACATGCTATGTGTTGGAAATATCTTAGAAATTGACAACTTTGTGTAAAAAAAAATGCGTTTTCATTTTTTTCCCACATTTTCCAAAAACTTCTGGAAAAAAATGAACCATTCAAAAGACTCATTATGCCTCATAGATTATACGTTGGGGTGTTAGCTTTCCAAAATGGGGTCACTTTGTGGGCATTTCCATTGTTCTGGTGCTCCAGGGCCTTCAAAAGTGTAATAGGTGGTTGAGAGATTAGATATGTAATTTATGCTCCTAGAACGCCTGAATGTGCTACTTCAATGTTAGGCCTCTGTATGTGGCCAGGCTGTGTAAAAGTCTCACACATGTGGTATCGCCATACTCAGGAGGAGTAGTAGAATATATTTTGGGGTGTCATTTTTGCTATGTACATGCCATACGAGAGAAATAACCTGTTATAATGACAATTTTGTGTGAAAAAAAAAAAAAATCTTAATTTTGCAAAGAATTGTGGGAAAAAATGACAACTTAAAAAAACTCACCATGCCTCTTACTAAATACCTTGGAATGTCTACTTTCCAAAAAGGGGTAATTTTGTGGGTATTTGTACTTTCCTGGCTTATTAGGGTCTCAAGAAATGAGATAGGCCTCAGTACATCAGGTGTGATCAGATGTGATACATTTTCAGTGATTGGCACAATAGCTTGTAGACTCTATAACTTTCCCACAGACAAAATAATATCCACTAATTTGTTTTTTTTTTTACCAAAGATATGTAGCAGTATAAATTGTGGCCCAAATTTATGAAGAAAAATTACTTATTTGCAAAATTTTATAATAGAAATGAAGAAAAATGTATTTTTTTTTTTACAAAATTTTCAGTCTTTTTTCATTTATAGCACAAAAAATAAAAAACCCAGAGGTGATCAAATACCACCAAAAGAAAGCTCTATTTGTGTGAAAAAAAGGACGAAAATTTCATATGGGTACAGTGTTGCATGACTGAGTAATTGTTATTCAAAGTGTGAGAGCACCGAAAGCTGAAAATTGGTCTGGTTAGGAAGGGTGTTTAAGTGCCCAGTTGTCAAGTGGTTAATATAAAGATTCACTCTCTTTGACAGTTTCTAATCTTGTACACCAAATTATTTGTAATATGACCTGTGTATGTTCAATGTCATCCCTATCATTACTGGATTCTTTGTCATTTCAGATTTGGTCACTTCATCACGTTTTGGTGATCCCCCCAGCATTTTTTAATATTCATGGTGTTGACCTGAGAGGGATGTCCCATACGTGAGTATACTCAACAATTTTGTTTATTTACTATCAATGTATTCAGCTCTTCATCACTGTGCTCTATTATCTTGTGACGTTTTACTTATGGCAACATTTATTTGTCCATAAATTGCTTGTGCTTGAGAGGATTATAAATCGCCTACGAAAAAGGACCGAATAGTCCGAAACATGTCGGTGTCATCCTATGTTCATCACATGTGATAAGTTCCTTCTCATATATCTGCACCATATATGTACATGTAACAACATTGTTTATGTCTGATGTTCTTGCATTTTTGTACAAAAAAAATACTTTTACAATGTTTGACACGTTTGTTTAACCAGTTAACAACCGGCCCATAGCCGAAAAACGGCTACAGGGCGGTTGCTTAACTCTGAGAGGCCGTTAATTAACGGCCTCACAGAGTTCCCCTCTTGCGTGCCCCCTGGGGCGCGCACTCGAGAACATACGTGATCTGGACCCAGACCCGGCGGATCACGGTAAATGGCCGCTCATCGCTCATCAAATGACGGACTGATCACATGTAAGCAAACCGGTGTCATTTGATGACGCCGGTTCCTCTCTCCTCCTCTCTGTACAGATCGGTACAGTGTGAGAGGAGAGGGGGAGGGATCGGTGGCAGCAGTGCTGTGGGCAGGACACAGCCACAGCCTGCTCTGCAGTCACCACCGATCCATCCATCCATGCTCAGCCATCCCTCCATACCCTGCAATACACAGCAATAGCCTGCAGTGTATTGCTGGGTATTGCAGGGTATGGAGGGATGGCTGAGCATGGATGGATGGATACCCAGCGATACTCTGCCATACCCTGCGATACCCAGCAATACTCTGCCATACCCTGCGATACTCTGCCATACCCTGCGATACTCTGCCATACCCTGCCATACCCTGCCATACCCTGCCATACCCAGCAATACTCTGTCATACTCTGCGATACCCTGCCATTCCCTGCCATATTCTGCAATACCCTGCAATACCCAGCCATACCCTGCGATACTCTGCAATACCCTGCAATACCCAGCAATACTCTGCCATACTCTGCAATACCCTGCGATACCCTGCGATACTCTGCCATACCCTGCGATACTCTGCCATACCCTGCCATACTCTGCCATACCCTGCCATACTCTGCCATACTCTGCCATACCCTGCCATACCCTGCCATACCCTGCAATACCCAGCCATACCCTGCGATACTCTGCAATACCCAGCAATACTCTGCCATACCCTGCAATACCCTGCAATACCCTGCAATACTCTGTAATACCCAACAATACTCTGCCATACCCTGCGATACTCTGCCATACTCTGCCATACCCTGCGATACTCTGCCATACCCTGCGATACTCTGCCATACCCTGCCATACTCTGCCATACTCTGCAATACCCTGCAATACCCAGCAATACTCTGCCATACTCTGCAATACCCTGCAATACCCTGCAATACTCTGCCATACCCTGCGATACTCTGCCATACCCTGCGATACTCTGCCATACCCTGCCATACTCTGCCATACCCTGCCATACTCTGCCATACCCTGCGATACTCTGCCATACCCTGCCATACCCTGCCATACCCTGCAATACCCAGCCATACCCTGCGATACTCTGCAATACCCTGCAATACTCAGCAATACTCTGCCATACCCTGCAATACCCTGCAATACCCTGCAATACTCTGTAATACCCAACAATACTCTGCCATACCCTGCGATACTCTGCCATACTCTGCCATACCCTGCGATACTCTGCCATACCCTGCGATACTCTGCCATACCCTGCCATACTCTGCCATACTCTGCCATACTCTGCCATACCCTGCCATACCCTGCGATATTCTGCGATACCATGCAATACTCGCTATGATCGAAGCCAGGATCATTTTTTTATTTTATTTCAGGCTTTCCAGCCTAGAGGTGAGATGTGGGGTCTTATTGACCCCATATCTCACTGTAAAGAGGACCTGTCATGTCATATTCCTATTACAAGGGATGTTTACATTCCTTGTAATAGGAATAAAAGTGATCAAAAAAAATTTTTGGGGGAAAAAAAAAGTGTCAAACTAAAATAAATAAAGTAAAATGAACAATAAAAAAAAAAAAATTTAAAGCGCCCCTGTCCCCGTGTGCTCGCATGCAGAAGCGAACGCATACGTAAGTCCCGCCCACATATGAAAACGGTGTTCAAACCACACACGTGAGGTATCGCTGCGAATGTTGGAGCGAGAACAATAATTTTGGCCCTAGACCTCCTCTGTAACTCAAAATATGTAACCAGTAAAAATTTTTAAAGCGCCGCCTATGGGGATTTTTAAGTAGCGAAGTTTGGTGCCATTCCACGAGCGTGTGCAATTTTGAAGGGTGACATGATGGGTATCTATTTACTCGGCGTAACTTCATCTTTCACATTATGCAAAAACATTGGGCTAAATTTACAGTTTTGTTTTTTGTAAAGCACAAAACTTATTTTTTCCAAAAATTGCTGCGCAAGTACCATGCTAGATAAAAAGTTGCAATGACCGCCATTGTATTTTCTAGGGTCTTTGCTAAAAAAACATATATAATGTTTTGGGGTTCTATGTAATTTTCTAGCAAATAAATGATGATTTTTACATGTAGAAGAGAAATGTCAGAATTGTCCTGGGTGCTCCAGAACACCATGTGGTATCGCCGTACTCAGGAGTAATAGCAGAATGTGTTTTGGGGTGTAATTTGTGGTATGCATATGCTGTGTGTGAGAAATAACCTGCTAATATGACAATTTTGTGAAAAAAAAAGAAAAGAAAATCTTGATTTTGCAAAGAATTGTGGGAAAATATGACAACTTCAAAAAACTCACCATGCCTCTTTCTAAATACATTGGAATGTCTTCTTTCCAAAAAGGGGTCATTTGGGGGGTATTTGTACTTTTCTGGCATGTTAGGATCTCAAGAAATGAGGCCGTCAGTACTTCAGGTGTGATCAATTTTCAGATATTGGCACCATAGCTTGTGGACTCTATAACTTTCACAAAGACCAAATAATATACCCCAATTTGTACTTATTTTTACCAAAGATATGTAGCAGTATAAATTTTGGCCAAAATTTATCAAGAAAAATTACAAATTTGCGAAATTTTTTAACAGAAACGAAGAAAAATTCATTTTTTTTACCAAATTTTCTGTATTTTTCTTTTATAGCGCAAAAAAAAAAAAACCCAACGGTGATTAAATACCACCAAAAGAAAGCTCTATTTGTGTGAAAAAAAGGACAAAAATTTCATATGGGTACAGTGTTGTATGACTGAGTAATTGTCATTCAAAATGTGAGAGCACCGAAAGCTGAAAATTGGTCTGGTTATTAAGGGTGTTTAAGTGCCCAGTGGTCAAGTGGTTAATAAATATATTCATTGTGCAATACTGACTGGTTTATCTATCTAAACATCCACAAGAGGCACTGGCTGTGCCATGTGCACCAGGCCTTTCTTTTGATATTTAACATAGGGATGAGATAGACCGGCCTCTGTACACACCGCCATTCCTGCCTAACATACTTATTGATCACATCTTTCGCTACACCACACCCCCAGAACACATGCTCACTGTCTTCTACACCCCCACAATTAATTCTTGGACAAATATCAGACACACACAAATCCCTCCTTTTCATAAATAGCCTTGTAGCTAGACGTTTATGCAAATTCATCCATACCGTCTGTCTATGCACATTTGTCACCCCATATACACTCATTTTCTTCCATACTTCCCCAGCCACTGACAAATGAACTCCCTTAAGGTTACACACATACTCCTTCTCTATCAACCACCTTCTCACCTTCACTTTATCCCTCTCCCCTTCTCCTAAATCTGCCAAGTTAAACTCTACCCTAAACTTTTCTAATACCCAGTAGTCGTGTGCCACCACGTAGGCCCCCGGTATCCTTGAATCCCTTCCCACCCACCCCCCAAACAACTATTCACCCGAAAAAGATATCGTCCTAGCACACACTCAACCATTCCTCAAAATTTTCACCACGCAAAACCAATAATGCATTAACAAAAACACTCTCACATTCGGAAAACCCAGCCCACCAACTACATTCATGTCTACACACATATACTCTTGACTCTTTCCATTTTCGACCCCCATAAAAAAGTAAACAATAACTTCTTAATTTTCCTCAATCTTATCTCCCCAGGAGGGAAGATATTGCTTGCATACAAAATTAAAGGTAAGATTACTGCCTTGACTACTAAAACTTTCCCATAAATCAACAATTTTCTTAAACACCAAAACCTCAACTTTTAGGCTATCTTTTCTCCCACTTCATTCCAGCACGCTTCCCCTTTTATTTCACGGTCAAACACAATACCCCAAATCCTCAATCCATCCTCAACCTTCCCAATCTGATCATCCACACTTTCCACTTGTCTCTCATACAAACCCAAACTACACTTATTCCAATTCACACTCATTCCTGCATATACACAAAAAATAGACAAAAGTAACTTCACCCTTCTTATGCCCACCACCGACTGACACACTGCCACCCCGTCATCCATATAACCTAAACATTTCACAATTTCCCCCCCACTCCCAGGCACAAAAAAGCGCTTAACAAACATGTGTCCATATAAGTGAAAACAAATAAACAATGATATATAATATGTAACAAAAGTGAACCGTGAAAGTAATATAGAATCCAAAAAACAACTAAATAGGTGCTTCACATCCAAAGTGTAAAGTTGCAGGGGATATTTCACATCTAATAGACAAAAAAGAAAATCGCAGACAAGTTCAGGCGTGACAAAACACCCCCACATGTGTCCCCACTCACCGGATCACGATGACACCCAGCTTTTCAGTCTGGGGGTCGGAACAGACTTGTAACAGTATCCACCGGGAATTACTGGATGCCAGGATTGGCTGATGAAAATTATGAAACGAACGATCCTTCCACATTAATTCTCAGTCATGAATAAAACAGGTACCCATAGAGAAAAGAAAGGGACCAATAGTGAAGTATGCTATGAAAGGGGATTTATTGCACATACAAGGGCATACTTACAAACGTAATTTAAAAGTAGGCATTGGAAATGGTATAAAAACTGCAGCAAACGCTGTTATCGGCATTCCACAAGACCGGAAGTGATGTCCCTCAGGACCTCAAAGGGGTTACTTGTTTCAATTCCAGCTGCCTCTACTTTCAATTTCTTAGCCCTTCTCTTCTTAGGGCTCTCCAAAGTGTCCACCTTGGTCTTGGCACCCAGTGTCTCCATCTTTTCCACCTCCTCTTCTTGGGCTTCCTGGACCTCCGGCTCCCACTGTAAGGCTGCTGCCAACTCCTCCATAGCCTCCTCCACTGCCCTCTCCACCTCTGCTCCACTGTCCGCTGTTAATGGCTCCACACTGGTGGGTGGCACTTCTACTCTCTCCTCCACTCTCTCCTCCACACCCTGGTGTCCACTTTCTTCCTCTTCCACCTCCACCACCCCCTCCTCTCCCTGTCTTTCGGGAGAGTCACCTTTGTGGATACTGGTTGTCCACTCTCAGCAGTGCGCCTGACAGCTTCAGCATAAGAGACATAGGCCCTTCTTACTTTTAGACAATTCTTCACTGTGTGATCACGCTGTCCACATATATCACAGGCCCGCTTAACCCAGCAAAACCCCAGCCTCATGTCCCTCCTCCCCACAGTTCCAGCAGTGCGTCTCCACATTACATTCATCTCTGGTATGCCCAAACTTATGACATCTCCTGCAGTATGTTGGTTGACAGTAGAGAAACCCTCTATTTCCTGCTATTGAAAAATTAGCTGGTGGATGCCACACTACACCAATCCCTTCAGAATCCACCTTCAGTTTGACAAAAAACTTAAATTTGCCATTAAAGATCCCCAGACAATTAGTCAGCCTGAAGCCTTCCTTGACTGAAGAGCAGTATCTCTTCAAAAAGGCCACTACCAAGGCAATGTCCGTGAAGGGGTTAAACAGGTGAACAACCAAAGGCTTCTCTCCATAGCATACAAGGGTTCCACTATGAAAGGCCTTAAACTCATGGTTAGCTTTTTCTAACTCCTTACACTTCTCAATAACTCCTGTGCAAAAATTGATACGCACAAAATAAACATCATAGTACCTTGGTGCTGCATGGTCCTGGATACAATAGATGTGTCATGGTTCCACTCCAACCGATTTCACCAGCAAATCCTGCACAAGGAACTCCAAACTCACTTTATGCAAATGACCAGACATAACCTGAAACAGCAGGGTGTTCTGAATCCCCCTTCGCTCCATCGAGCTCAGCAAAGAAAATTCAGGCCATCAACCAATCTTGCCTCTTTGCAGGGCAAGGTAAAGAATGCTATCTGCAAGCTTTATATAACATAGGTTTGCGTGCTAATGAGGCAATTGAAAACACATTCACAGACCATGAAACACACAAAATACAAGTTCACCCAGTGTCAAGACATTACTTCAAAGTGGGTACATCTGTTAAGGATGTCCTTAAATTACTAACCCAAAAAACACACTCTCTGATCATTCCCAGAAAAATCCAAGTGCTGTTCACACACAAAAAGCACAAAAAATGAACCAAAGTCCCTGAGCATGCCCAGACCAACCCAAATGTATTTCACACACCAAAAGCCACATTAAAAAAACAAAGTCCCTGAGCATACCCAAACAAATCCAAATGCAGCTATCACATAATAAGCCACCCCTGTCCAAAATTAAGCACATCATCCAGCATCCTACAAAATTACAGATGGGACATACACCCCCCGGTCCGGGGAGCAAGCAAACATCCTAACATGGGCAAAAGTTGTACAATAATTACCATTGCAGTATATGGGAACTGACCTGCTAATTTGGCTAGTCCCCACTTGGCTGGCTTATATTCTAGTTATTGGCCTTAAAATGGGTATGGGGGCCCAGGACCCACCCTGAGGGACATATATCAATGTCACCAATTTTGACAACCACAAAACTTAAACAAGGAGAAGTGCCTTTAAAAATGCAAAATTCTTTAAAAGCTAGCAAATAAATAAACAAACCCCTAGCCAAACACACAGCAAGCCAGCCCATGAAGGGGGGGGGGGTGGATGCTTGGGGGCAGGAGGGGCTCGGGCACCCCAAAAGTCAACACCTTGTTCCCATATTCAGGGGAACAAGGGCCTCTTCCACACAACCTGAGGCTGGGGTTGTGGGGGGCTGCAGACAGAGGGCTTTATGGAATGTGGAAAGCCCTTTTAAACTAGTGGGTACAAGGTGCTTTGTGGCTGGTATTGGAAAGAGCCCAACATGCCCCAAAGGCAGCCAGCTTAGTAGCGTGCATGTGGCCTTTTATGGTTCAGGAGGGGGTTGGGCGCTCGCTCTTCTTGTCCCTTTCCTAGCTGGCTGACTGGATGTGGTTTGGATTGGCAAAGGCTGCTCATGGCTTTTTGAGAATGGAGTGGAGTGTGGAGTTTCCCTTTAAAAGCAATAGCTAGCCCAAGGAAATCCAAGGGATTAGAGGGGGGAGACAAGAGCATTGGAGAATGGAGTATGGAGTGGGGAGTTTCCCTTTAAAAGCAAAAGTTACCCCATGGGAATCCAAGGGAATTGGAGGGGGGGAGACAAGCGCATTGGAGAATGGAATGTGGTGTTCCCCTTTAAAAGCAATAGTTAGCCCAAGGAAATCCAAGGGATTAGAGGGAGGGACAACCGCATTGGAGAATGGAGTATGGAGTGTGGAGTTCCCATTTAAAAGCAAAAGTTAGCCCATGGAAATCCAAGGGATTACAGGGGGGAGACAAGAGCAATGGAGAATGGATTGTGGAGTTCTCCTTTAAAAGCAAAAGTTAGCCCAAGGAAATCCAAGGGATTAGAGGGGGGGGGGGGACAAGAACATTGGAGAATGGAATGGAATGTAGAGTTCCCCTTTAAAAGCAAAAGTTAGCCCAAGGAAATCAAAGGGATTAGAGGGGGAGACCAAAACATTGGAGAATGGAGTATGGAGTGTGGAGTTCCCCTTTAAAAGCAAAAGTTAGCCCATGGAAATACAAGGGATTAGAGGAGGGAGACAAGAACATTGGAGAATGGAGTGTGGCGTTCCCCTTTAAAAGCAAAAGTTAGCCCAAGGAAATCATATGCATTAGAGGGGGAAGGTTAAATGCCCTTTTTGGCTTTAAAAAAGGAGCTAGAGGAGAGGAGAGTCTTTTTACATAATTTTAACAAGGTATATGTCACATGTTGGCAACGTAACGTGCTAACATGACCTGTGTGCAAATCTCCTTAAAAAAAACATAAATGTGAACCAGCTTAAAAAAAAATTGTCAAGATTAGAGGTGTGCCCGCAATTGCATGTACGTTGCTTAACATTTACTATGATTTTGGCCATGCAATAAACAAACTTATGTGAACGAGTGCAAGAGCTGCTTGCGCACTGCTTACATTGACCTCATGCAGTTCTAAATGTACTTGGAGGCCCAGCAGGCTATCTCTGGAAAAAGTTACTTTCTCATTCTATTTTGGGCATATTTGTTACTTGGGCAGTTGTTACTAAACTTCCTCACATCACCCCATAATATTGGCACCTCCATTTTCTGTTAATATTGAATTGGAGAAGCCGTGCCCCATGTCAATAGTGGCGCACAGATTGCATTCTCCTGTGAGCCGAGATCGCTATAGTAAATGGGGGATTCGAGCTCTGTTAACGGCGCACCATGTCATAAATATGGAAATGTACGTTGCGCCTCGCCATGCGCCTCTACTGATGGCGCTTGGCTTTAGTAAATCACCCCCAATGTGTGAGTTACTGTGAGTTACCCCCAATGTGTGAGTTATTAGCTATTTTTCTAACACACCTAAACCTAACAGTCCGACCAATTGTCACTATGTAAAGAACTTGCCCTATAACATTGAAAAAAAAGAAGGGCCCTATAACATTGAATATCAAAAATCCATCTCGTTGCTCTACATGAGATATGTCTTTTAAGGTTATTTCCCCTCCAATGAGGGATGTACCTCTCAATAGCAATAACCTGAAGAAGCCTGAAGAAGGGAAGGGTCCCTCTCATGATGGAGGTGAAAATGTTTAGAAACACTGTGTCCTATGAACCCCTTCTAAATGTTGGCCAGGTGTTCGCCTATTCTGGCGTTAAGTGCCCTTGTGGTCCTCCCCACATACTGGAGGCCACACGGACACCTGTAGATGACCCCTACAGTTCCACATGTAATAAGATCAGTGATGTTATATACCTTTGAAGTAACTTGTGAAGAAAAAGATGAAGTCTTAATGGTTTTAGATGTGCATACAAGTGCATTTTTTGCATGGGAAAAAAACCCTTTAGGTTCCCAAATATACTGACTTTCTGGGGGAGGGGTTTATTGCACTAGGTGCAAATGTATCTTTCAGGGTTTGATTTTGTTCTGCATATAACATTGGGTTTCTCTGGAAATTTGGGTCCCAAAATTGTATCACTTTTTAGAACCTGCCAATGCTTTTTAATTACTTTATTCACCTACCAATATTGGGATGAGAAGGTTGTGAAAAAGGACTATTCAAATTTATTCTAATTTCCCTCCACCCTATTCTTAGGGGCCAATAAGCTCTCTCTATTTAAGAATGACACTCTTTTTAGGTTCTAAGTCTAGTATATTAGCCTGAGATTCAAAATCTTCTAACAAGGAACAGTTCCTCCTAAGACATTGGAACTGTCCTTTTGGTATGTATAGCTTTAAGCCAATTGGGATGGTGGCAACTATCTATCCATTGCGATCTGTTGGCTTAAAATAGGTTTTGGTTAATAGTTGATTATGTTCTTTAAAAATCACCAAATCTAAAAAGTTAACCGACTTTCTGCTATGTTCAGTAAATCTAATCCCCCATTTATTGTTATTAAGACTCAACATGAATGTGAATGAATGTAACAATTCTTCCCCCTTCTACAGAATAATGCGTCACTAAACTAATGCCATTTAAAGATTAGCGAGGCTGGGCGCAAATTTCACCCCCATCGCTACTCCGGTACTTTGTAAGTAGTACTGTCCTCCATAGTAAAAATAAATGTGCTCCATAGCAAATTGTAAAAGTCACAAAATAAAATCCAAAGTGGGGGTATTCAAAGACTGATCCCTAGTTAGATTTTGCTTCCCGATATCCCAACTCATGTGGGATAATGGTATAAAGAAAGGAGACATCCGCCGTTACTAGCATGACATCATCCTCAATCTTCCATTGTGAGATTTCATTAATAATTTAAGCAGAGTCTTTCAGAAAAGCTGGGGTCCTGATTACTAAGGGTTGAAGTTCCCTATTTGTGAGGTAAGGGAATCTATACCACTAACTATAGGGCGACCTGGTGGACACAGCGGGTTTTTATGCACTTTCGGTATATAATAAATGCTAGGTCTCCTAGGGGCAAGCGGTAATAAAAATTCTAGTTCTTTTTTTTTAATCCCCTTTCTATGCCCATCCTGAATAATACTATTTAGAAATATCTTATACACATTTGTGGGGTCCCTTTTAAGAATGGTATAAATATCCCTATCAGATAGAATACAATCCATTTGATCTAAGTAGCTGTTTTTTTAAAAGGACAATTCCACCTCCTTTATCGGTTGGCTGAATAATTATGTTTTTCCTTGCACATAATGATATACATATATTTTGTATGTTCTTTTGTTGTTCCTTTTTAAAATGCACCTGCAAATCCTGCAAAACTAAATCTTTAAACACTGTAATGCTGGATGCTGGTTTGCAGGGGGATTGATAAAGAAGCGTTCCTCAGATTGGTTCCTTTATTTGTGTCATTTGCTATACTATACATATGAATATTAGTAGAAGTAGATAGGAAATGTTGTTTTATACTTAACCTCCTAACAAATTTTTGAACATCCATGAACATTTTTTGGGAGCCTATTTGAAACCTTGATTGAATGTGATTTTATCTGATTCCGTCAGTTCCTCTCCACTTGGATTAAAAATTCCTTCACATTTTAGCTGTTTCTTTTTTGGGGAGTTTCTCTGCTTCCCTTCCCTGCGACGGAAAATGTCCGATCGGACCATGTTGAAAATCCGACCGTGTGTGGGCTCCATCGGACTTTTTCCGTTGGAAAATTTGAGATCCTGCTCTCAAATTTTCCGACAACAAAATCCGATCAGACTAATGCCGCGTACACACGAAGGGACTATCCCGCGGGATTATCCGCTGGACTCGAGTCCGGCAGACAATCCCCTCGTGTGTGGGCCTTCGACGGACTTTTTTTCCCAAAAAGTCCGGCGGACTAGGTTTTAAGTTTTGTTTTAAAATTATCCGCTGGACTTGGCAGTCCGACGGACAATACGGCCGTCTGTAGTATGGTCCGGCGGACCAAAAAGGACGCATGCTCAGTAGCAAGTATTTTTCTAGTATTTTTATTTTTCTAGTCCCGTTGCACGCGATGTACGTCATCGCATGAACCGCCAGACTTTTAGCGTGATCGTGTGTGGTCAAGTCCGTTCGCTTTCAAGTCCGCCGAAGCCCAGCTGGAAAGTCCGGCGGATTGTCCACTGGACTAGGTCCGGCGGACAAAGTCCCTTCGTGTGTACGCGGCATTAGAATTCCGACGGCAAAAGTGCCACGCATGCTCAGATCAAATTAGGAGACCAAACCTATTGGCTACTAGCTTCTACGTAGTTCCGTCGTACGCAACGAACGTCACCACGTTCAGAATGATCGGATTTTCCGACAACTTTGTCCGACCGTGTGTATGCAACACCAGTGTCGGACAAAATCCGTCGGAAAAAATCAGACGGATTTTGTAGTCGGACTTTCCGACCGTGTGTACGGGGGATAAGTCTTCCTCCATCTCCTAAACCTACATCTCCTAAACCTACATGGTTTAGGAGATATTTAGAAAAGAAAAGGCACCGCTATTGTAATGGAAATTTGTAAGATCTGTATATAATTGTATTCTATTTTGTATGTATTGCACACTGCCCTCACTGTGCACACGGCACTAATAATGTTTTCAGTACATGTTTACATTCTTTCGAGTCTTGATTAGAATAAGCCTACCTATGATACGCCCCTTGTTACCATAAATGAACAATTGTAATATTAATGTGATACCTACGTAATCATGTGTATAAAACCCCATGAATTGCGTCATAATAAAGGAGAACGGTTATTTGGAAAGATGCTGAGCGTATCTTTTGTGTCTGTTCCCTACTGCAGTAGTTATTATTAATTTGGAACCACTAATCAATATGAGGATAGGAGTTGCCTATCTATAAATTTCCATGACACATGGCGAGCCAGCCAGGTGGGGTTAAAAGGTGACCCTGAGTATCCGAAACGAGGAGCTTGAGACGTTCCGGGAATTTCTGATAATCAGCCGGCTGAGGTAAGCCTTTTGCTTACATTTGAGTTATCAGACTTCCTTGATCGGTAAGGCATTTTCGGGACAAAGGGTACCTATCTTACTCCCCTTAATCGAACTGTATTGATTGGTGGTTATATGTTGTCACTGTCTACTGTCCATCGGAGTGTTATAGATAAGAAAGGGAAGAATAGTGCTGTTCACAGGTATATGTAGTACATCTGCTAGAAAAAGTAGTTTAGAGGCAAGAGGGTATAGGCACACGTAGAGAAGACTGGCCAGTCATTATGGGCATTAAATTAAGTAAGAGAATGAAGGGTAAGAGACCCTCAAAAATGCCCAGCGCAAGAGGAGCGCTATATATGAACCGAAGGTGCGGTTCCGCCTATACTGAGCCCCTAGATTAATGGTTAAAGTGGACAGGGATCCACAATGGGTAACTGGGTTACCACCGAAGTCCACAGGGACTAAGAATCATGCAGAGTACACAGCTAGAGAAACAGCTATCTATGTGAGCAGGATGGATGAAGGGTGACAATTAACACTAGACAGAAAGGGACATTTTCATGTTAAGTTGTGGGATTAATTTGGGGTTAGGCACTACAACTAGTAAAGCCAAGAAATAGAGACATGAGAGTTAAAACAGAATATTGTATATGTTGTCAGAGAGTGAAGATGGGATGAGCACTATGGCTGCCCGTCTGATCGTAGAAGGTACAGTATGTGAAGTATGGTATTACAATACATTGGATGTAAAGGATATCAGAACAAAATAAGGAAAGCAGAAATTTATCAAGGAAGTATTTAAAAGAGTTAAAAGAATGTGAGAGAATGATATGCATGTGTTGTGTACAAATGGGAAAAATGTAAGCGATTTTAGAGAGATATTTGTGTGTGTGTGAATGCTGGAACCTTTAGTTCTATCACTTGTGTGTGTCATGTACGCAGATGTGACCCCCTCCTTTGTGCTCTCCTGAAAGAATGTAGCTGGGATGAGAGGTCGGTGATAAGCTGGAAGGACACCATGCCAATTTCAGTTTTTAGACAAAACATTTATAACTTTATGTGCCGGGTTAACGAATCTAATGATAAACAATGTGATCACAATTATTTTTGAATCTGTTTTCCAAACATGGTAAAATGAAGGTTACATTTAACCGTGTATTACACAAATTGAATATCCTTTGATAGTGGAAACAGTGCATTTAATAGGGAATTAAGTAGAATTAAGTAATATGTCCCCCTTTAAGGAACGTTATCTGTGGATATATACTAGGGTGTGATATTGAAATTACCATTTGAGTATTAATTTCTAATTGGAGTTTAACAATTGTATTAATAATATAGATATATTGGTTTAGACAACCTTTGATTGGAAATGAAATCCAGGTTAATGGGGAATTTATAAAAATGGGATTAGTTTAGTTTAAGATAACAATTTTGTAATTTTACATTTATTGAGTGGAAAGAAAAAGATTAAGATGAAGTTGTTAATTGGAATACAGCTGCCATAATGTTTAACAAAGCCAAGATGGATGGGATACATAAGAAGTTTTTCTACAAAAATTAAATCTTAAAGTCTGATAATAAATTGATGTGCGGTCCATAATGTGAGAGTAATAATAAATAAAATGTAAATATGACAGACCCATCACATCAAGTCCACACACTCTGTTAGGATAGATCCCACCTGCAGACAGTTGTTTTATAGTTTTTGATGTGGCTGAGCGCTTTGTTTGTTTTTATTTATTTTTATTTTTGAATCCAAAGCAGAATGTGTGGATTGTGAAATGATGCGCCCCTTTCCTTGTAAGTACAGTGGGTATAAGCAGAAGAATATTTTGGATTTATGGACATCTCTGCATGACCGCAGGGTATTGTTATCATTTATTATAATATTGCCAGGAAAAAGTTGTCTTTTTGAAACATGAAACTGGAGTTCTTACACAAACAGCATGATAGAAAACAAGCCATTGTAATATATTTATGCAAGCTGGACCCAGTAATGAAGGGTTCACCCTGATATATCAGAGCTGTACCTTTATGCAAAGGTGCTATTAGACAAAGTTAGACATTATTTTGGTCAAATATTTTATTTTTAATGGTCCGACATTTTGCGCAGCAAATATACAGCTAGCTAAATGTTTGTCTAATGATGGGTTTCAAATATGAGTTTGTTTATGTACAAATCCAACAATGAAAAATGTGTACATTTTAATCCAGCCACCTTATTGCCCCTATTGGAGGAGGCTGTAGATGGGGGAGACCACATGTCATAGGAATCAGCTGCTGTGAGCCCAGTGCAGGACACACTCCCTGAAGACCCAGTTACTTAATTTTTTGTAGAGTTATTCCCGGTTTTATACTGAGTATGCAGTTTATCACCCAGAAGGATACTCTGTATTTAGAGTCATTGGATCCTTTTTCCCCAGCACAAGAAGCAGAGCTCCATGTTTTAGCAAAGCCTGTGAGCTATAAAAAGAGTGTATATTTATATAGATAGTAGAGATTAGAGAGCTTTTGGTTCCATTTGAAGGGCCAGAAGTTTGTTTTTACTTCGGCAGGTAAACCAATCAAGCATGCTAAGTTAATTTGATCGGCTGTTTTCAGCCTTCCCGGTTCTTGCTGAGGTA
Organism: Lithobates sylvaticus; assembly: GCA_028564925.1. Classification (NCBI taxonomy): domain Eukaryota; kingdom Metazoa; phylum Chordata; class Amphibia; order Anura; family Ranidae; genus Lithobates; species Lithobates sylvaticus. Next base: position 88,682,641 of record CM053032.1, read on the forward strand.
GCCATACTAACATTAAAACTCACATATGGAAGCAGACCGACTAAGGATGCTGCATTTACAGCCCCGGACACTTGCTGGGTCTGTGCAACTCACAGATTCCACCCTAGTTCTGGCCCAGTATAGCTGGGATTAATTATTCAACTTTAAGGACCCCAGAACGAGAAGAACAAGTGGTCCACAGTGGGCAACTTCTTATGAAACAGGACATTGGAAAAGGTGATCATTTATGTCTGCCAGCCACTCTTTTCCCTCCAGCTTGACACATGGACCGTGTCATCAGTCACAAGCAGTTATGGCTGCCTTAGTAAATGAGCATGGGATAGAGCCAGGGCTCTCCACAGTTGTTTTTATAACATACCACTTCTTGTTTTACCTGTTACCAAAGGTGTTACCAAAAGCTGAACATCCCTTCCAGAGATTACAAAAAGATATATCCAGATGCCCAAGTCAGGATCTTATGAGTATGCATTTTGTCTGTATGGACATGTTTTTTGGATGTCCAGTGGCCAATGCTACTGCAAAGGCCACAGTAAAAGGTGTTATCAGAAGTAGTTTGTAAGTACAGAGTACCAGAGTACCATTTTTATAGGAGAGTCCTTACTAGAAGTTTTGAGGTTTTATTTTTACACTCCCTACTGTCTACAATGTAGCGTTCAAAGTAGAGTAAGAAACTTTTGCCTGAGTGTTTTCTTATAATTTATCAAGCCCCTAAGGGGATGTTGGACTCTCTCCCTATGGGATTTGGTTTGGGAGTGTGTTATTCACCTGCTTATATTTTGTCTCAGCAGCTGAAGTTGTCCATTCGGATCTCACAGAGAATGTTGCTGATCTTTTAAGGTTTTTGACAAACTCATTTATGTGTTTTCTCCACAATTCCAGATCCTAAAAGTTTGGAAGGATCTAAAACTAAAGCCATGTGACTTGTGGATTGTTAAGAGACATTTATATATAAGGAAATGTTTGGAGACTCAATACAACATCTATTTCATGTACAGTTTTGCAAAACTTGAAGGAAAAGTCACCTGGATCCACCCCAGACACTGCAAAAATTACTAAATTAAAGAAATCTGAGTTTGATTTGTTTCCCTTTTGCAATCACAGTCTAGGGTACTTTTTGATTCAATTACTTTAATTGTAAGAGATATATATTTGAAAAGTTGTTTAGCCATGTTGAAGTCATATTTGTCTTTTGTACCTCTTCCATTTTATGTAGAATTGTCTGTGTTTACATATGCTGATAAGTCAGCATACCAACAATTAAGCTAGAAGGCCATTCTGGCCACAGGAGTGTACAGCCAGTACTCTGTAAATATGTCTTATCAATCATTTGTTTTTCACAATGAAAAGTCATTTTGTAATGAAAAAAGCTGCTCAGCTATTATTTTCTCCACAATGGAGTTTTTGCCTCTTTGGCCAGGACTACCTCCACCTAAGCGTGTGGAGGTTCCAGGTTAAAGGTGATAGCAGGTATGGTCAGTGATCAAAATATTGATCAAAAGAGAGGAGATGGAGGCACTAATCAATATGAGGATAGGAGTTGCCTATCTATAAATTTCCATGACACAATCTACGGCGCATGCGCCGTAGACAGCGGCGCGCAGACGCACTGAACATGCCGAGATCACGGCGATATGACGCTCTCGTGCGCATGCGCGGGAGTGACGTCAGCGCTGCTCCAGCGAATGACAGCGATGGAGCGGCGAGACCCGGAAGTCACTCCGGGTTTGATGGCGGCGCAGAAGATCGTGGATGAGGGACGCTTCGGGGGCTTCGTTCTCAGGTAAGTCATTCATAATGAGCTAGTATGCTATGCATACTAGCTCATTATGCCTTTGCCTTGCAGGTTCCGTTTTTTTTTTTAAATAGGCTTTACTTCCTCTTTATTCTCATTTATCTCTTACTGAAGTTTAGCGACCTTGGCCCTCTTTTTGTTGAAACTAAGAACTCTAAGGCGGCGTACACACGGTCGGAATTTCCGATGGAAACAGTCCGATGGGAGCCTTTCATCGGATTTTCCGACTGTGTGTATGGTCAACGGTCTTTTTCTGTCGGAATTTCCGACGGACTTTGAATTGAGAACCTGTTCTCAATTTTTCCGACGGAAAACCTTTCTATAGAATTTTCCGATCGTGTGTAGGCAATTCCGACACGCAAAATTCCGACGCATGGAAACAATTCGACGCATGCTCGGACGCATTAAACTTCCCTTTTATAGTGCTGTCGAACGTGTGTTATGCCGCTGTGTTATTGACCGTCGGAATTTGGTGTGATCGTGTGTAGGCAACACAGCTTGAGCGGAATTCCTTCGGAATTCCGTTGGAAAAACCGTCAAGCCCCATACACACGGTCGGACTTTTTCATGGATTCTGTCCGATCGGACAATGTTGTTGAAAAATCAGACCGTGTGTATGCACCATCGGACAGTGTACGTCGGATTGTCCGACGGACAAAGTCTTATCTCCTGCTGGAAAGATTTGCCGACAACACGTTCCGATCACACCAAATCCGATCGTGTGTACGGTTGTCCGACGGACAAAGTGCTACGCATGCTCAGTTCACATTACAAGACCAAAGCTATTGGCTACTAGCCTCTACGTAGTCCCGTCGTACGCAACGAACGTCACCACGTTCAGAATGATCGGATTTTCCGACAACTTTGTCCGACCGTGTGTACGCAAAACCAACATCGGACAAAGTACGACGGACATGATCCGACGGACCTGGTCCTCGGATAATCCGAGCGTGTGTATGGGGCTTAAGAGTTTTTTCTGAGGAGAATTCCGATCGTGTGTACGCGGCATAAGAAAGTCAGATCAACCCCATTGAAATATAGGAACTATTTATTAAAGAGGAGGTCCACCTGAAATTTTTTTTTTTAAAGTCAGCAGCTACAAATACTGCAGCTGCTGACTTTTAATAAATAGACACTTACCTGTTCCAGGTTCAAGCGATGTCGGCAGAAGATGACGAGCGATCGCTCGTCTCTCGGCTGCCCCCACCACCATCCTCTGTCAGGGAATCAGGAAGTGAAGCTTGCGGCTTCACTGCCCGGTTCCCTACTGCGCATGCGCGAGTCGCGCTGCGCGTCGTTATTGGTCCCCGTTGTGTCCTGGGAACTGTGTTTCCCAAGACACAACGGGGCATCTTCGGATATGGGCGGGCCAGCTTCGGCTATCTAGTCACGGAAGTGGGTGAGGATACCTGTATTATACAGGTATCTGCACCCCCCTCCCCCCTGAAAGGTGCCAATTGTGGCACCGGAGGGGGGGAGGAATCCGATAAGCGGAAGTTCCACTTTAGGGTGGAGCTCCGCTTTAAGTTCTTTATTACCTTTATCAGGATATACATGGCTTCTCGGGATAATTTTTTCTTTCTAAAAAAAAAATATCCCACGATGTATGCAATTCGGCTATAAGGACATTTTTAAGTCTCATAAATATCACCTAAATGCCATCTGTTTCTGAACTGGTTTGATCAAACACCTCATCAGGGTTAATTCTCCTAGTTTTGTGATATTCAAATATATCCATGGTAACTAAAACTAATTAGTGAACCTAGAATTAAATAAAAAATAAAAAAAACAACAAAACACTGGGCGGCTGCACAATAAAAAATATATTCTAAGTGCTAAAAATGTATAGTGAAATCACTGCGCTGCCCCTAACCTTTAAAAAAAATATATATATATATAAAAAAAAAATGGTGAAAACAAAATCAAGTGTAACCATATACCAGGTGCTGCAACTAAAATAGCCTGAATATTCAGCTCATAAAATTGTGGATAAAGTAAAATTGTGCAACCAAATACAATGATATATAAAAAACATGTTGCAGCAAGTCAGGGCCTCGCTTAATTTCCTGATTGGAGGGCATCAAGCAACATCTAGGACAGGGGTATTGAATTAAAATTCAAGGAGGTCCGGTCGCTAACTTTTTCAATGGGCTGAGGTCCGAATCTCAAGTCTGTGCTATGGCTCAGAAAGATTGTAGTCACTGTATGTCTATCAAAAAATGAGAAATGTACAATTTCCATAGCATTTCAACAATATTTATTGTCAAGTTTCAGTTGACGTTAAACGTGTGGACAGTTGGAACTAGGATAGCTTTACATTTGCTCTTGTCTTTGTATGGAAAACAAACAACTATCTTTAATAGAAACAACATGAAAACAAAGGTAAGGCTGACCGCAGGTCAGCCTGTGTTTGTAGGAGGAGTCAGGCTGCATAAAGCCTGCCCTCCTTTACCTCCTCCTCTCGTGGTCGGAGGCTCTCGTGTGAGCCGACACGTCATTTCCTGGTCAGGACAGGGTCACGTCTCCACTTCCGGTTCAGAGCAACAGCGCGGTCGGCTGTTGAAGCTTGCCGGTGCACGCTCCCGGTGGTCGCGGTTCACGGAATGCGTGGGCGGGTGGCATCTACGAAGGACCCGCTGCGGATGCCACCTGTCCCGCTCAGGTACCTGCCCGGGCTTGGGGGTGGTGCAGTCCGTTTCGCATGGGGCATCGTTGCTCGGGGGGGCAGTCGGTTCACAGGCAATCAGTGTTACCGCACGGTGGGGGCATGGTGGCTCGGGGGGGGGCAGTCTGTTTTCACATGGAGGCATGGTGGCTGGGGGAGGGGGACAGCATGTCCACTTGGTGGCTGGGGGAGGGGGGCAGCATTTTCTCAGGGGGCATGGTGGCTGGGGGGGGGCAGCATGTTCACATTGGTGCATGGTGGCTCAGGGAGGGGCAGTCCGTTCACAAGAGGGCATGGTGGCTCAGGGGGGGGGCAGTCTGTTCGCAGAGTGGCTTGGGGGGGCATCCGGGTAGTTTTGCAAGCTGTCATCACTGTCATTGGCGTCTTTGCCTGTCAGTACTCCGACGGTACAGACATCACACAGCCATTCGCCCCCCCTCATGTAAGGCTGCGGATGGGGGTGTCCGTGGTAGTACGGTTAGCAGTCAGGGCGGCCCGCGGTGGGCTGCCGTTTCACCTGTTTGGGGCCACGCTGTTAGTACCCTGTCACATGGTAAGTAGGGGTTTTCAGAGGTAAACTCAGGCTGCGGGATTGCCATGACACTTGCTCGTCACCTGTCATCTCATTGTCTCTTCAGGGGCGGCAGGGTTCTAGAACGTTTCTCATGCAATTGTCACGTTTCTCATGTAATTTTACGTTTCTCATGCAATTTTACGTTTCTCATGCAATTTTACGTTTCTCATGCAATTTTAAATTTCTCATGCAATTTGACGTTTTCTCATGCAATTTGACGTTTCTCTTGCAATTTCACGTTTCTCATGCAATTTTACTTTTCTCATTCAATTTTACGTTTCTCATGCAATTTTACGTTTCTCTTGCAATTTCACGTTTCACTTGTTTCTTACGTTTCCCATGGTTCTCACGTTCTTATGTTTCTCACGTTCTTATATTTCTCACGTTCTTATGTTTCTCACGTTTTCTTGCGTGTCTCACGTTTTCTTGCGTGTCTCACGTTTTCTGCGTGTCTCACGTTTTCTGCGTGCCTCACGTTTCTTGCGTGTCTCAGGTTTCTTGCGTGTCTCACGTTTCTTGCGTGTCTCACGGTTCCCATGGTTCATGTCATATGCCTTTTCATGTCATTACCTTTCGTTCGCTACGTTGCCGTTAGTTTGTGCTTACATCCAGGATCTGTCACGTCTACAGATCCATACGGGCTGAGGTTTCGTTTTTAATTGATTGTCGTCCCACAATCTTCTCGTCTGTAGTCCATACGTCATACAGGCACGTTCACCGTTACACCTTTACTTCTACCCACCACGGTCTGTGGGTACCTTAGCCCTGAGTGTTTCGTTTTTAATTTCCTGTCTTGGCGCTGCAGGTTGCTCGGGCTCGCTTACTGCATACGGTAGGGTGGGGTGGTCTTTAGGTTCACATTCATGCGCTGATTGGTCTTGTCATTTCTGCACCCACATCCTTATACTTGTTAGGTACCAGGGGTATTGTAATATCAAGGGCTTGCATCCAGGATCTGTCACGTCTACAGATCCATACGGGCTGAGGTTTCGTTTTTAATTGATTGTCGTCCCACAATCTTCTCGCCTGTAGTCCATACGTCATACATGCGCGTTCACCTTATCTACTACCCACCACGGTCTGTGGGTACCTTAGCCCGAGTGTTCGGTTTTTATTTTCCTGTCTTGGCGCTGCAGGTTGCTCGGGCTCGCTTACTGCATACGGTAGGGTGGGGTGGTCGTTCACATTCATGCGCTGATTGGTCTTGTCATTTCTGCACCCACATCCTTATACTTGTCAGGTACCAGGGGTATTGTCATGTCATGGGCTGGTTGTCTGTCATGTTCTCTGGTTTACACAGCGGGGTTGTCCATATTCTTTCCACTGCAGGGTACCCATCACGTCTATGGGTTTTTTTTTTTTTTTTCTTTCTTTTCTTTTTTGCCACTTCAGCGGGTATCTCGAGGTACCCATCACGTCTATGGGTTTTGAGTATCTCGCTCTCTGACATTATGCAAATATATTATGCAAATATATTATGCTCTTTATTCCTTATCTCCCCTTCCACCCTCCCCATTTGTCTATTTTATCTTCCTCCTTATTTCCATTCTTGCCTCTTAGCCTTTCCATCTTATATATGTCCTCAATCTCGTCCCAATCCCAGATTGAAGGGGCCTCTAATTCCTTCCATTTCTTAGGGATCGTTTTTTTTGCAGCATTTAGGAGAAGTGGCAGCAATGACCTTTGGTATTTTTTAATGTTTTCTTTTGTACCATGCAATAAAATAGTCCATGGGTCGTCTGGAATTTCTACATTTGTTATATCTTTATTTTATTTTAATTTTGGGGCAACTCCACCAGATGTGTAACATGTTACCTATTTCCTCACAGCCCCTCCAACATTTCCCAGATTTATCTTGCTCTTAGTTCCTCAATCTCGTCGATCCAATCCCAGATTGAAGGGGCCTCTAATTCCTTCCATTTCTCCGTATAGGGTGGGACAGGCTCTCAATGAAGTGGGAGAGCTGGTGGTATCTCCACCCATCTATTTCTGCAAATCCCTCTTTCATCTTTATTTCTTGAAGTGATCTAATCTTTCCATTTTTTATAATATCCCCTACTTGTGCTCTTTCTAATTTCAACCAATTTCCCCCATTAATTTTTAATCCTGGTGCAAAGTAAATATTCTCCTTTAAAGTGATGAGTGGTGAGTTATAGTGGCCATTTATTTTTTTGTATATTTCATCCCAAATCCTCAGTGCAGTTACAGTGAGTTCACTACTATCTCTGTCTATATTCCTAAACTTCGGGGGGTTCCATATTATTTTACTTAAATGTGCTTTACTAAGAGTGAATTCTAGGTTTACCCATCTTTTTTCTTCTTTGTTTTCTTTTGTCCATTCTAATATTCTTGATAACACGATAGCCTTATAGTAGTAAGGTATATCTGGGGCTGCCAATCCTCCGCAATTTTTTCCCTGTTTAAGTGTCGAATATGCTACTCTTGGTTTTTTCCCGTTCCAGATGAAGGTCGTTACCAAGGTTCTAAGCTTAGCTAGGTAAAACCCTGGTAAAGCGATAGGCATCATCTGGAACTTGTAGAGTATTTTAGGTAAGATAAACATTTTGAGCGCCTGTATTCTACCGAACCATGATAATGGTCTGTGTGTCAGTCTATTGCTTTCTGTTTTAATTTCATTTAATAACGGGATATAATTTAAGTTATATATTTTTTTAAGTGAGGGGGCTAATTTGATACCTAAATATTTTAATTCTCTGCGCCAGGGGAATTTGTATGTTTCTTGAAGCTTTTTTTTTATAGTGGCATTTGTATTGATATTTAGGATTTCCGATTTATCTTGATTTATTTTAAAATTAGTTAAATCTCCATACTCTTTAAATATCTGCATCAGTCGGGGGAGGGAGCTCTCGGGGTTTTTTAAATAAAACAAGATATCATCCGCGTACGCCGCTATTTTGTGGGTATCTTCTCCTACTTCAAATCCTCTTATTTCTGGTTCTCTTCTAATTAAAGAAAGTAAGGGTTCCAGGGACAAGATAAAAAGGATAGGGGAAAGAGGGCACCCCTGTCTTGTTCCGTTCTTCATTTCAAAATGTGCCGATTCAGATCCATTTATTTTCACAATGGCCGTCGGATGGTGGTACAGGGTTCTAATTCGCTGGATCATTTTAGGGCCTAGGCCCATTTCTTCTAATGTTCTAAACATAAAGCTCCAGTCGACTCGGTCGAAAGCCTTCTGGGCATCTGTCGACAAGAGCAAGTCTGCTCCTTCTGGTCCTTTCTTCTTTTTCTCCTGTAGAAGAAGCAGCAGGGTTCTCACCCCGTTGTCTCTACTTTCTCTGCCAGGTACAAAGCCCGCTTGGTCAGAGTGGACCAATTTGTTTATTAGAGTTTTCAACCTATCTGCTAGTATCTTCGAGTACAATTTCGTATCCGCGTTCATAAGTGCGATTGGTCGATAGTTGTCACATTTTGTCCCCTCTTTACCCTCCTTTTTGATTACCGTTATAGAGGCCATTAAGGCTTCCTTACTCATTTCGAAATCTACACTGAGCCCGTTAAAATAAGCACACAGTTTGGGAATCAGGATATCTTGAAATTTTTTATAATAATAGGTTGTAAAACCATCGGGTCCCGGACTTTTCCCTAATTTAGTCCCCTTTAAAGCTCTAGTTATCTCGGCTTCTGTTATCTTCCCTTCTAATATCTCTCTTTCACTATCAGTAATTTTTGTTAAAGCCGCCCTGCTTAAGAAATTATTCATTTTCCGATTTTTCGTTATGTCTTCTCCTCCCCCATTTTGCTCAACTGTGTATAGGTCAGCGTAGAATTTTTTAAATGTCTGTGCTATCCCCTTTGTGGTGTATTCTATATCTCCCTTCTTCGTTTGAATTTTCTCTATATAATTTTGGGCTTTCTTCTTCTGGAGCATTTTTGCTAAGTATTTAGGTGATTTGTTGCTTCCATAATATCTTTCCCTTGCGAGCAGATGGAAAGTCCGATTAGTATCGTATTCCATAAGTCGTTTAAGCTCCTCTCTTTTTTTTACTAAATCTTGGAGTCTCTTCCCATCGTGGGTTGGGTCTCTTTTATGTTGTTGTTCCAATCGGTATATTTCTGCAATTATATCTTTAATTTTTTTGGGCTTTCTTCTTTTTTATCCCTGCTCCTATCGAAATTAACACACCCCTTATGTAGGCCTTATGGGCCTCCCACAAGGTCTGCCTCGAGATTCCCTCTGTATCGTTTCTTATAAAATATTGTTCCACTTCCTCCCTTATTTTGTTTTCCTCTTCTCCCCCCTGAATAATACTTTCATTTAGCCGCCACCGTTGGAATTTCATTTGCGGTTCCCTCGTCTGTATTTCTAACATCACCGGGGCATGGTCTGAGAGTGAAATTATTCCTATTTTAGTATCTACTATTCTGTCTAGTGTATTATGCTCCAAGAAAATGTAGTCTATCCTAGAGTACGTCCCGTGTACAGGGGAGAAGAATGAATAGTCTTTATCTTGTGGGTGTTGACTTCTCCAGACATCTATCAATTGGGATGTGTACAGTTTTTGTTTTATTTTCTTTAATTGTACATTACTAATCCCCTGCACACGGGACGTACTGTCGTTCTGGGGGTCGAGGCAGAAATTTAAATCTCCCATCAATATTAGAGTTCCACTTTTAAAATCCATTAATTTACTCAATATCCTTCCTAGATATGTTCCAGGGTTAGTGTTGGGAGAATAGATGTTCGCGAGGGTATATTCTACATCTCCCACTTTCCCTTTCAGGAAGAGGAACCTTCCCTCGGAGTCAGTTACTCTGTCTAATAGTTCAAACCGTATTTTCCTTGAGAATCCGATTGCTACCCCCCTAGCTCTTTTTATAATAGTGTCCCCATAATACCATTTAGGGAAGTCCCTTGAATATAATTTTGTCTTAGAGTCAATGGCTATATGTGTCTCCTGTAGAAAGACAACTTCTGCTCTATATTGTTTGAGCTCTTTCATGATTTTATGCCGTTTATTGGGAGTATTTAGCCCCTTGACATTGTATGATAAAAATTTTATGTTTTCTGTCATAGTAGATTTATGAATAATTTGCTTGTCATTTTCCTGATCTCTTGATGTTCTATTCTTTGGTCAAGTCCTGTGGTCCCTCCCTTCCCGCCTCCCTCCCCTCCCTCTCCCTCCCCCAGCCCCCTCCACCCCTCCTCCCTCCCGACCCCCTCTAAACTCCTCCCTCCTCCCTCCCCCTCCCCCCCCCCCACCCCACCCTCCTCCGCCCGCCCCCTCCTCCTCCCTCCCCCCACCCTCCCCCCCAACCCCCCCTCCCCCCAACCCCCCTTGTGGCCCTAACTCGGCCCTCGACCCGAAAGTGGTCCTAGTTTCCTTGACCATCTCGAGTCGCATCTTCGAGGAAAGCCCGAATGATCACCCGTCCCCTCCCCCCCTCCCCCGGCCCGTCCATGTCCGGGACAGGGGGGGGGCAAGGCAGGGGCAGTTCTTCCCCTTCCCTCCAGCTCCTATCCATCGGACCACCCCGGGAGCTCAGGAATCTGAATGTCTAGTTTTTTACAAAATTCTTCCAGATCTTCTGGAAATGTCAGTCTGGCCGTGACCCCATCTCCAAAGCCCACCAGGCAGGCAGGGAATCTCCAGTTATATCGAATATTTTTGTTTTTCAAGCTTACTAGCAATGGTTTCAAAAGTCTTCTCCTAGTGAGAGTCTCCGGGGCGAGGTCCATAAACACCTGTATCTCCCGACCTTCAAATTGTAACGGAGTCAGGCCCCTTATTTTTGTCCAAATTTCTGCTTTATCTTCGTATAAGTTAAAACGTGCGATTATGTCTCTGGGTCGCTCTGAATTCGTCTCATTGATTTTCCCAATCCTGTGCACTCTATCAATTCTGGGGAATTCCCCTTCTCCCTTTCCAAGTAGGGGGCCGAATATTTGTTGAATTATATTCTTCAGGTCCTCTCCCCTGGTCTCGGGGACTGCTCTGATCCTTAAATTCTGCCTCCGATTGCGATTTTCTTGGTCTTCTATTTTATATTGCAGACCCCGCTGATGAAGATGTATTTGTTTAATCTGTTCTTTAAGTTGATCGACTTCTTGAGTCAATTTTTCATTTTTTTCCTCGACCACTTCCACTCTACTTAGCAAATGACCCAAGTCTGTCCTCAGCATTCCAATATCTGCTTTTATCGCATTTTCCAATCGTTCTAGCATCCCCATCATTTCTCTTTTAGAGGGTAGGTGGTCTTCTGATCTAGGATCCTCCATATTACTAACTTCCCGTTCACTTTCGGAATTTAAATCTTCCCCGGGCACTTCTGGGGTCTCCTCTGATTTTTTGTCGAGTCCCTTCTTTTTGGTGTTTCTAAGTTGCTGGTGACTTGTCCCCTCCGAGGTCCTCGGGCTTGCGCCCTGTGTCATATAGTGTTTGATTGAACTATCTGAAGTCTTCTCTTTTGGGGTTTTTGGTGGCCCACCTTTTGTTGTTTTATTAGTGGACTTGCTCATGTTGGCCTCTCCCCTTTTTCTTATTCGTTTCCCCAGCTTTCTGTCCTCAGCCCGTTGAGATATATATGTCGGGGTTTCTTCCCAAATTCCTCTCCTCCTCCTATATGATGCTACCCTGATATCAGGGTGTAAAGCGTCAGTTATTTTGTCCCCTCCTCCCTCACTCAGTTCGAGCACTGAAGTTCTGTTATGGTGATACTGGGAGTTGGGGGCTTCCAATTAATCGATTAGGATCTCCTGGTAGTCTACTGGCCCTGGTCACCTTTCACTTAGACCGTACGGGGGTATCCTCTTTGTGAGGGCACCAATTCCATTTGGTCCGCAGATTAAGTGTCCGGTTGATTACCGGGGGTCAGTGTCCTCCGCTGGGGGGTTTATCTCCCCTTAGATCTGTGTATCTCAAAAGGGCTCGTGGGGAGATGCGGGCATACCCAAGGGTGATATAAGTATCTCACGGGCCGTATCGCCAAACAGAGAGGGACCAAGGGAAAGGGACCCGGGAAAAACAGTAAAAAGGATAAAGGCAAAAAAAAAAAAAAAAAAAAAAAGCTTTACTTATTAAACCGCGGTCTCTTCCTATTGGTCAGGCCTCAATCGGCCGTTTCCAACGTTTATATGTAGGCAATACTCCACAAGGCAGATGTTTTTTAAATTGTATTGGATTTACCTTCATGGGCCATCCTGTACCCGTGTCATTTGTGACCTTGTAGCAAGTAGCACTAAATATCCCCTTATTTCCACTTATATCCTCTTATATCTCTTGCTGTTGTACCTCAGTTTTCTGCTTTTCTCTTATATCCCCCCAATCTAAGACAAAGTACTATTACTAAGGTTCAATTACTCTATTGGTTCCATATTTCTGCTTAAATTTTCATGTAAGTCTTTCAATGTGTAGATGTTACAACATGGAAACCTAATAGCGGGAGAGGGTACGGCACTTTCATCGAGTGGTGGAAACTTCACATTGGCCGTTCCTCGGCAGATGGGGGGGGCAGAGAGAGAAACAAAAAAAAAAAAAAGAAAGAGTAAAAAAAAAAAAAAAAAAGGGGAGAAGCGATCGAATGAGAGCAACAGGAAAAAATAAAAAATAAAAAAAAACAGACAAAATAGGGAGGGAGAGGGACAGACGGAGAGGGGCGGGGCAGCTCCCTTGATAATAATCCACAATCCCTCCTAAGGTCAGGGATAGGTCAAAAGGTCAAAATATTTGTGTAAAACTTTTAATCCGCAGCACATACATTTGGTTTATATCAGATTTGCTTTTATTATCCTTACCCCTCTCTTCGGTATCAGTTCCACAGAGAGACAGGAGAGAGAGACAAAAAAACAAGAAAAAAAACACTTGTATCTCTCACTATTATATCTCCATAGTCACAGTCTCCTTCTATTGGTCAGGCATAGGTCAGACATTTCAGACATTTATGCATGGTAATGTTCCAAAGAACAAGTATTTGACTTATGTCAGGCTTATGCTCATCATGCACTGACCTTCTCCAGTGTGACCCAGATCTAATGCACGGTATTTTCAATCTTAAACTTATGACAATTTTACCTCCATGTTCTTGCCCATCCAGCTCCCAAGTATCCTTCAGGTAAGAGGAAAACTATAGAGATTACCTGGTGTGAAGCCTTACGGTCTATCTCTCTTGTGGTTCTCAGCTGTTGCTGTAGCGTGGAGAGCGAGAGAGAAGGGGGGAGGGGCGCGCCAAGCGCCGTGTCCTCTCGTTGATGGTCTATACTGGCCGCTTGTGGTGCAGGGTCCGGATAGGAGGGGGGGGGGAGGCACCGGCGCCGCAGTCACGGTACGTTCTCATGCACTTCTATAAGGGACGGAGATCTGCGGCGGGGTCGGGAGCGGTCTCGGCACTGGTCAGGAGCTCTCGAGCTCCTCCGTTTACGTTTCTCATGCGATCTACCATCCCCTCTCCATCCACGTCTATGGGTTTGACAGATTGAGGTGATCGTTTTTAATTGGCTTGTTTCAGTGGCAAGTCTCCTCATCTGTTCTTGCGCTGCTCACACATTTCGTACAAACTCTTACGCACTTTACGTTTCTCATGCACTTTACGTTCTCATGCACTTACATTTCTCATGCACTTTACGTTTCTCATGCACTTTACGTTTCTCATGCACCTTACGTTTCTCGTGCACTTTACGTTTCTCATGCACCTTACGTTTCTCGTGCACTTTACGTTTCTCATGCACTTTACGTTTCTCATGCACTTTACGTTTCTCATGCACCTTACGTTTCTCGTGCACTTTACGTTTCTCGTGCACTTTACGTTTCTCGTGCAATTTACGTTTCTCGTGCACTTTACGTTTCTCATGCACTTTACGTTTCTCATGCACTTTACGTTTCTCATGCACTTGTTTGTTTCTGTGCCAACTCACGTTTCATGTTTTTCTTGTTTTCCCAGGTTTTCTTTCGTGTTCCTAGGTTTTCTTTCGTGTTCCCAGGTTTTCTTTTGTGTTCCCAGGTTTTTCTTTCGTGTTCCCAGGTTTTTCTTTCGTGTTCCCAGGTTTTCTTTCGTGTTCCCAGGTTTTCTTTCGTGCTCCCAGGTTTTCTTTCGTGCTCCCAGGTTTTCTTTCGTGCTCCCAGGTTTTCTCTCGTTTTCATCAGTTTACGTTCTCCGGCAACCAGCGTTTCTTTTGCAGGTTGTTTTGTTCTTGCTGCCTCGGTTCTTATGCTGCTCACGTTTTCGTCAGATCGCGCTACTCGTCCAGTCATGTTCCTTCACGCAGCTCACGTTCCTGTCACAGGTTCTCAGTCAGCTCACGTTTCTCTCGCAATTTATGTTCCTGACCCAGTTGTGGGTCTTTTTCACGCTACCTTCAATTTCCTAGCTCTGTCCGGCCAGGAGTTGCGCAATAATAGGGAACTATTGGTAAGTCAGCCTATTGCAGCTCCAGCAGCTTCTACTGGCTCAGGGGCTTTAGTGGATTCCGCAACCCTCGCTGTGCCTGGGCCGGTATCAGTAGGCCCAGGTCTCGGACACAGAGGTCGGCGTCACGCCTTCTCTTCGGGTTCCAGCATTTGTGATGGATTAAGTTTCCTTTGGGCTGACGCATCGGCCTTGATCGATAAATCTTTGTTTTGTATTCCAGGTAGGCTCGTGACATGGCTTGGGATGTTTTGCAGGCTTTCCGGTCTAGGTTCTTAGTCCTGATGGTTGACATCCAGTTCCTATTTTGCTTTTCTATTTGGTTTTTTTTTTTTTGCTGGCCTCTTCCAAACTCGTATCGGCCTACAGCACTATCGGAGCGCATCTGGTGGAGACTCAGCATTTCATGGTATTGGCATACCCCGACAGGCCTTTCTTAATTTTCTGCGCACTCCATTCAAGCCATCCTCAGGGATCCAGAAGAGTTGCCCTCCTGCTGTACTCGGCAGACTTCCCATCGTTTGTTAAATTCTTCATGACATATCCGACATGGTCTCCTTTTCGTTGTGAACCGGCTTGATGTTTAAGGCAGCACTGTATCTGACCTTTATGGTTCCAAGGCCAGGGGAATTGCTCTTCTGGCCAGGGTCTCGCATACTTCTGGTCAATCAACTGGTTTGGCACCCCGGTCTTTTCCGTTACATCTGCATGCTCGCAAGACGCAGCATTCGGGAGGCGGCACGTCATCAGGATTCTTGGAGCTTGGCGTTGGTTTTAAACAAGCCCGTCAGTGCCACTTCTGATATACCCAGTGGGGTCCCGGTTGCCTTTTCCTAGTGCTCCCCTCTCTGCAGCTCTATGCATACTTCATTACCGTCCCCTTTTGGATAAATCGGGTTCTGGACCCCAAAGCATACTTTGGCTATTTCATTCAGGATAGGAGTGGCTTCCGTGACTTTGCGCCAGGGGGTCCCGACCATTATCATTTGGGTAGGTGGAGGTCGTCTTGTTTTCTCTGGGTACGTCCCAGAGCCACTTGTCAATTTCAGCAGTTTGAACGGCAATTCTGTTGGTAAGCTTTCATCCTACTGTGGTTATTTTTGCCCCCTTTTAGGCATACTGACCACGTGACCCCTGGCACACCGCAGGTCAATGTTCTCATTTGCTCTTTGTTCCTTTCCCATACTATCCACAGATTGACTCTGAGTACAAAGGTAAGGCTGACCGCAGGTCAGCCTGTGTTTGTAGGAGGAGTCAGGCTGCATAAAGCCTGCCCTCCTTTACCTCCTCCTCTCGTGGTCGGAGACTCTCGTGTCCCACCCTCCCATTCCCTTTTTCTTTCATTCCATTTCATTTCATACTTGGGTATGCCCCCTTTTAGGCATACTGACCACGTGACCCCTGGCACACCGCAGGTCAATGTTCTCATTTGCTCTTTGTTCCTTTCCCATACTATCCACAGATTGACTCTGAGTACAAATCAATATATAATATAAATAACGTGCGGACAGTATATCCGTATTTCATCCATCCGTTTTTCCGGATAAAATACGGACATACATGCATCCCTATGGGATAGCGGGTGTCAGCGGATGAACATCTGCTGACACCCGATATCATCCGTCCCCGCTATGGTCCGATTCTGCAGACGGAGGAAAATCCTATTTTTCTGTCCGTCTGCAGAGCGGATCAGATGAACACGGACAGACGGCCCGTGTTCATCCGATCCCCCCATAGGGGCGGAACATCACGGATCCGTCCCGTGCGAAAGGACCCTAAAACATAAAAGGCACATCCATTTTTCAAGTAAAAGAAGATAGCACCTTCTGACTTAAATAACTTAGGGTCCTTTCACTAGGAAAGTCCGGCCCGCGGCCCCCGCTTTTCTCAGCGGGTGATCGCTCTGCTGAGTAGGCGGATGACAGATCCATCTCCGCTCACTGTGTGGAGACGGACCTGTCAGAGCCCCTCTCTCCTCTATGGGGAGATCGGTTATAAATGGACCGCCTGTCCGTTTTCATCCGATCTCATCCGCCAGGTGGATGGAAAATAGGATCTCCATCCATCTGGATTTTGCGGACATGATCGTATCTAATAGCAACGGGTGTCAGCGGACATGTCACCGCTGACATCCGCTGCTCCATAGGGCTGAATGGAGCGTCCGATCAGGTCCGCCTGAAAAACTGACCTGGTCGGAATGCCCATGTGAAAGGGGCCTAAAGGTGTCAATTTGAAAAAGTGCACAAATTATCCTTTGTTTTATTTCTATTTTTTTCCCACCCAAAAACCTTCCTGTCTAGTGAGAGAAATGGGCTTTTGATTGTCCTGCCAGTAGTTTGAATCTTGGCTCAAAGGGGCTGTAAACCCTCATGTTTTTTTACCTTAATGCAACCTATGCATTAAGGTAAAAAAACTTCTGACACTTACCAGCCCCCCAGCCCCCCAATTTTACTCACCTGAGCCCATTCGTTCCCATTGCGGAGACGCACTCTACCTCTCTGCCTGTTGTCTCGGTTTTTGATTGAATAGATTGATAGCAGCGCAGCCATTGGCTACCACTGCTGTCAATCAAATCCAATGACGGGGGCGTCGGGGGCAGGGCCGAATCCTGCACTCTGTGTGAATGGACACAGAAGCAGGACTCGGGAGCGCGCCCACATGGGTGTCCACCTTAAGAGAGCCTTCTCCAATGTGGGCACTCGATGCGGGGTGGAGCTACCAGCGTCGCGGGGGGACCCCAGAGGAGGAGGATCGGGGCCACTCTGTGCAAAATGAACTGCACAGTCGAGGTAAGTATAACATGTTTGTTATTTTTAAAAAAAACAAGGTTTTACAGCCCCTTTAACCACTTCAACACCGCCCGCTGTCATATGACGCCCACAAGGTGGATCTACCATCCTGGGTGGGCGTCATATGACGTCCTCGGATTCCGGCCGCCTGGGGGGCGCGCGCGCGCCCGCGGCATCGCTCGGGACCCGGTGCGAGTGCCCGGCGGCCGCGATGTCCGCCGGGCACCCGCGATTGCCCGTTAAAACAACGGGACCGGGCGGGACCGTGGAGCTGTGTGTTTAAACACACAGCTCCACGTCCTATCAGCGGAGAGGAGACCGATCATGTGATCCCAGTACAGAGGAACACATGATCGGTCTTCTCCCCTTGAGTCCCCTCCCCCCACAGTTAGAATCACTTCTATTAGGGAACACATTAACCCCTACAGCGCCCCCTAGTGTTCAACCCCTTCCCTGACAGTCACATTTACACAGTAATCAATGCAATTTTATATTACCGTACGAATCCGAATTACGAATTTTTACGAATACGAATTCTGTACGAAATACGAAATTTCGTTTACGAATTTCGGATCCAAATTATCCGAATCCAAACTACCAAATGATGAATTTCATTAGATTTTTATTATAACAAAGTAGAAAAGAAGTGCATATAAACATTAAAAAAAGGAAAACATTCATTGAATGTATAACATGCATGCAGACATGGTAAATTACATTGATCATTCAGATATGCTGGTTACAGGGTGGTTGACGCGTTTCGCCTATGGCTTCATCAGAACCAACGAGCAGCAATTCTAATATCTGTATTCTTTACTAAGGAAGAAGAATGAAAATTACTTGTGAGCCATTAAGTGTTCTCAAATGTATATGATAATATACTTAGTGGTAGCCTATTTTCCCAGGTAAAAACTATATAAATCAATGCATACCTTACAGGCTTGTATTCCTGATTAAGGATATCCACTCCAATGGTGGAGATGAGATTTAGTGTTGTCACCTGGTAATGAAATCCCTTATTGGATGTGAAAGCCAAATTAATTGCTGAGAGAATTGAATCCGATGGAGATCGTAGCACTTACTAGGGAAGGAAAAGGAGAAAAAAAGGGAAAGAGGGGGAGGGGGAGGAAAAAAAAAAAAGATCATAAGTAAGAATAGGGAAAGAAAGGGAAAGAAAGAAAGAGGGGAGTAGGGAGACACAGATGAATAAAATAGGATAAAAATATGGTGGGTAGGCTCGTATGCTTCAGCAGTGGGGATAGATGAATACTCACATCTGGTAAATTAGTATGATTTGAGGGACAGAATTATTCTCTGTAACACACCTCTGTAAAACCGGTACAGATGAAGGTAATGAGCAGGTATTTCCCACCTTGGGGTACTAAGTAAAAAGAATTATTCAAACAGGGGTCCTATTCATCTAAATTTCTGGTAGTTCATAATTGGTTATATCCTACCTGATGGAGCCTGAAGAGGATTTCTTAATCAGAAATCAAACAGCCTAGACCCATGGTGAAAGTATCCTTCAAGGGGAGGTACTTTTTGGAATTCTAATAGTAAAGGAAGCAAGAGCATTCGTATAGTGATAAGGTATTAGATAGTCATAGGACTTTTCTAAAAAGTAAGACACAAACCCAAAATTAATAATAATAATATGGACAAGTGGAACCTACCCTGAAGTCTACCTGTGAGTGTGTATCAGGAACTTCCCTGCCTGGGAAGGGCAACCTGGAGACTGTGGGAGTGATCCCACTAGCTGGAAAATCCAGCGATTAATCTAAGAAAACAGATAAAAGATGTCCAGTGAACATAGTATCAATATATCATACTCCCCCAGGTGGCCCACTAGTACAACTCACAAGGGGCCACCTGAGGGGATAAGAATGGCTAAACAATATGCCCAAGGATAGATAATGATGGATACCTCAGCGTGGTGGATTGATTCAAGCCAGCTTCCCAGCACTTCATGCTGCAGGAGTGCTGGTTATATAGTGGGGATTGCCGACCTATACGGACGGATACTAATCAATCAGAATGTGTAACAGCTGGCTATAGAGCCAGCTCCACACATCAACTAGGTGTATAATTGCATCCAAACGCCATCACCAGGTACTCGAAGTGCCCAAATCGAGACCGAAATGCCGTCTTCCATTCGTCCCCATCCTTTTATACGTATCAAATTGTATGCCCCTCTGAGGTCCAGTTTAGAAAAGATGGAGGCCGTGCCAAGCCTCTGAAACAGTTCAGGTATCAGGGGAAGCGGGTAGCGATTTTTGACTGTGACCTCGTTTAGGGCACGGTAGTCCACACAGGGTCTGAGAGAATGGTCCTTCTTTTCTACAAAAAAATATTCCAGCACCTGCAGGAGACGTAGATGGGCGGATAAACCCTTTTTTCAGGTTATCATCAATATAGTCCTTTAATTTTCCCTGCTCCACCTCTGTTAATGGGAAAACCCTACCGAAGGGAATCTTGGCCCCGGGAAGGAGCTCAATGGGACAGTCATAGGGCCGATGTGGTGGCAGCACATCTGCCCTTTGTTTACTAAACACATCCAGGTATGCATGGTAGACTTCAGGGATGGACTGACGTAGACCTGCCTCGTTTTCGAGGCAGAGCAGAGCAGAGGGTCCTGCGGGGGCCACGGAGCCGCAGGACCTTTGGCAGTAGGGAGAAGAAAAGGCCACCTCTCCTGTGGACCAGTTGATGACCGGGTTGTGTGCTTGCAGCCAGGGGATCCCTAGAATGACTGGAAACAAGGGAGAAGAAATTATGTCCAAACATAACAGTTCTTGATGTGACTCTGAGATCACTGTGTGCAATGGGGCAGTCTCCTGAGTCACTGGGCCAGATTTGATGGTGGACCCATCCGCCAGGTGGACAGACAGGCCTTGTTTTCTCAGACGGAGAGGAATTCGATGCCGGGCATCAAAAGCAGAGTCCATAAAGCAACTGCAGGCACCAGAGTCAATGATAGCTGTGGTTTGTAGGGTCCTTCCTGAGAACTGGAAGGAAACAGAAAGGGCAAGATGAGATGAAACCCCGGTCACAGGATCCACATAACTGGAGAGAATAGTGGGGAACTTACGGAGTTTAGCTGGGCAATTCCGAACATAATGACCAGGCTCTCCACAATACAGGCACAGATTGTTGCTGCGGCGTCTCTGACGTTCTGCTGGGGTGAGAGAGGCCGCAGGAGTCCAAGTTGCATGGGTTCGGATGCTGAAGAGGCATGAGTAGGTTTAACGGGGGGAGCAGTGCGGAAGTGACTAGGACCCCTGGGGCGCATCCAGGTAGGTCTTGGGGACCCCAAGGTTCGTTCGGCCCTACGCTCCCGTATGCGCCGGTCAATTTGGATGCTTAGGTCTATGAGGGAATTCAGGGTCTGGGGTACCCCCACTCTGGCGAGCTCGTCCTTGAGTGCGTCTGAGAGGCCCATGCGGAATTGATGACGGAGGGCAGCATCGTTCCAGGCCCCGTTGGGGGTATTGCTGGGTGAGGAGTTCCTTGGGTACTGGATGGACCAGACAGGGCCAGTACCCGTTCCTCCAGCCGGGTATAACCCTGCTGGAGGTTCTTCACCGCTTCGGTCAGAACCTGCCAGGTATAACCCTGCTGGAGGTTCTTCACCGCTTCGGTCAGACCTGCCAGGTGTTGGCATAACCCCTCCATGGCGGGGGCTCCCTGCTCGGGCTCAGACATGGCTGTCTGCTACTGTCACGTACCTGGTGGTGCGAGCCCGAGTTTGCAGGGAGAGGCCTCCCTTGCGTCTCCCACTCCTGGTCCCCTGGTGTGGGAACAGGAGAGCCAGGAGTGAGGAGGAGCACGGGTGCCTGGCAGGATCAACAGACCGGTGGGAAGGAAACTGGTTAGCTGAGCAGGCAGGATCTCTGGGAAGCAGGCTCACAGGGAAACCGGATAGCAGAGCTGGCAGGATCACAGGAAGCAGGCTCACAGGTAAACTGGATAGCAGAGCTGGCAGGATCACAGGTAGCAGGCTCACAGGTAAACCGGATAGCAGAGCTGGCAGGATCACAGGAATCAGGCTCACAGGTAAACTGGATAGCAGAGCTGGCAGGATCACAGGAAGCAGGCTCACAGGTAAACTGGATAGCAGAGCTGGCAGGATCACAGGAAGCAGGCTCACAGGTAAGCTGGATAGCAGAGCTGGCAGGATCACAGGAAGCAGGCTCACAGGTAAACCGGATAGCAGAGCTGGCAGGATAGCAGAGCTGGCAAGATCACAGGAAGCAGGCTCACAGTAAACCAGGATAGCAGAGCTGGCAGGATCACAGGTACAACAGGCTCACAGGTAAACTGGATAGCAGAGCTGGCAGGATCACAGGACAGCAGGCTCACAGGTAAACCGGATAGCAGAGCTGGCAGGATCACAGGAAGCAGGCTCACAGGTAAACCGGATAGCAGAGCTGGCAGGATCACAGGAAACAAGGCTCACAGGTAAACTGGATAGCAGAGCTGGCAGGATCACAGGAATCAGGCTCACAGGTAAACTGGATAGCAGAGCTGACAGGAACTGGACAACGGCTTGGCATGGCCGACCCCGTCCGTGACAGGGAAAGGCCCGCCGCGCTGGAGTGTGCGCGTACCTCCCGACAAGTGCCAGTGCGCATGCGCATTCCACTGACATCAATAGCGTCTCACCATGGAGACCAAATGGAATAGAAAGTAAGACCCTTAGTGCGCATGCGCAGAAAAGAAAATCACGGACCAGTAGCGTCGCCAGCGTCTCACCATGGAGACCAAATGCTGACGATCGTGCCGTCCATAGTAATTTAGCGCATGCGCAGAGGGAAAGAATACGGACTTAGACTGATAGCTACAACCATGGTAGCGAAGCCCATGGATAAAATATATAGGCAGGTAAAGAGTTTAGTGACGAGGTTTCTTATCAGTTGGACAATCAAACTATATAAAAGCTGACAGCAAACCTCCATTATGTGATGGAGGTTGACCTTGAGTCGAATATGTTAGAATGTTTAAGCTAGATATCTACCAAGTAGGGATTGTGAATATTATGGCAGTTAGAAAAGCCTTAGGATATTGAACATCCAGGGTAAGTTTTGATAGTGCCTACCACGTAAGGTAAGTAGGTTTCCCATTTAACACAGAACTGACAAACAAAGGGAAGCAGGAGGGTGGAAAGAACTTTAGATCGTGCCACAATTGCAGAGAGGCAGGATAAGAGAGACAGACCCCTCCGACACCTCCACCGCAGCGCCAACCACCATGGGAGGGAAAGACGGAGTGGAAAACCACCACTCAAACCCTCCCGATCTTGTCCACGCCAGAGGGGGTTGTATCAAATCCCTGCCCCCCATACGTGATTTCCATCTGATTCAAAAATATCTCAGCCACAGAAAAAAAAAAAAAAGAGGGGTTATTTTGTAACAAAAATACATCCAGGGATTAATAATAGGAGGTTACTTACAGCTCACTTTTTGCAATTTTCACATCTGTCCTATATTTAGAGCATGTAAATATTCAATAAACATAAAATAATATATACAAATATACAAACATAGCAATCCTAATTTCATTGTACTTTTTATTGTCATCAAAACTGCTTCATGTTCACAGACTAAAAGAAAACATATTCCATTACAGCCCATCCTGTTTGCCGTTATCGGGCAGAAACAGGGGGAGTGTTAAGCTTGGGCTCCAACTTGATTCATTTACCCGTCATAAGAAGGGACGGAAACTTAGTGAATCGTTGAGGCCCGGTGCTTTCGTGGCGTTTAATTTGAAAATCCATCTGGCTTCTCGCTGTAGCAATTTACGGTCAATATTTCCCCCTCTAGGGTCCTCTTTTATCCTCTCTAAGGCCGTAAAGCAGACCATGGATGTATTGTTCTTATGATAAAGTGCTACATGCCTTCCTATTGGAGTGTAAAGTAAGTTTTTCCTGATGTAATAGATATGGTCATATATTCTCCTCCAAAAATTTCTAAAGGTCTTCCCTATGTAAAATACTCCACATCTACAGAAGGCTATGTATACTATTCCTTTGGTCTGACAATTAGCTGAGAATTTAATGTTATGCATGTCCCCGTTAGGGAGTAAAAAGGAGGAACCTTCCAGTATCCAACCACAATAATCACAATCATGACATCTAGACATCCCCAAGGGGGCATTCTCTTGTTCCAAACATCCCTGGAAGTGAGTATGTACTAATCGATCCTTTAATGACTGGCATTTCTTATAGGTGATTTGGGGGACCAACATATTTACTCACAATTCTATCTCCTGTTAGTAGATGCCAATGTCTGCCGATAATATTGCGTATGTCTTCATGATTATTTGAGTATGTGGTGATTACTCGTGTTACATTATTTTGTTTGTTATTCCGTCGCTCCCCAAAAAGTAAGTCAGTTCTCTCCTTATCTATTGCCTTTTTGAAAGCCTTTTTCAAAATGGTTTTACTGTAGCCCCTAATTTGTAATCGTGTTCGTAGTAAATTGGCTTCTGCTCTAAAGGTGTCTTCTGTTGAGCAATTTCTTCTAAGGCGCAAATATTGGGAATAAGGGATACTCCTAATTAAAGATTGGGGGTGCGAGCTGCTTCCATGGAGAATAGTATTCCCAGTGGTTTTCTTTCTATACAGAGAGGTGGTGATAAGACCATCCTCCTGTTTAATGATGGTAAGATCCAAAAACGGCAACGACCTCAGGTTGTGTTCCATCGTGAACCTGAGGTCTAAGTCATTGATGGATAGTACCTCCATGAATCTAGTTAGATCCTCCAAGCTCGCATCCCAAACTAGAAAAATGTCGTCGATATATCTGTACCAGCATGATATGCTGGCCAGATATATCGATAAGGAGGGATTAACACTCCCTGTCAGAGAACTCACGTTTCCCATGCCCGTCTTCGTTCAGCAGGAGTGAATCCTCACTCTGCGGGTGCCAGTACCCATGCGCAGTCTCCCCAACGGAACCGAACGAGCTCTGGAACGTGCGGGCGTACCCGCGTACCAACGCGAACTTGTGCGCGTCCTCGCCTTCCAATACGAACGGGTGCACGCACTCGCACGTCAGTGCGAACGTGTGTGCGCAATCGCGCACGGACGCTCACCTCCACCAATCCCAGCACAAGGCGCCCTATATAAACAGGGCCTTCACATGGTGTCAGTGCTGGATCGTCTTCAGTCTATGCCCTGAATACCTGCCTGAATTACCTGCTACCTTGTTCCTGATTTACCCGGATTACCTGATTACCTTCCTGGATCAACCCTGCTTATTGACTGCCTCTACTGAATTGACCTCGGCTTGGATTCCTTGACTACGGCTCTGCTCTTCGATTTTGTACCTCATCACCTGCCCGTTGCCAACCTTTGCCTACTTTTGACCACGAACTTGCCTTCCGCTTTTGTACCTCGTTTGCCAGCCAGTTGCCGACCCTTTCCTGTCTTGACGTCGCAGTGCCTACACCCACCTGTTCGGCCTTCACTGGATACAGCCTTGGTTACCAACCTATACACCTGCCTTCCAGAAGAACCGGTACCTCCAAGCACCAGTCTCCCAGCCGCAGGCACTTGCACCCTTTCGTGCCCCAGCACTCCCTGTTCCCACCACCAGGGGTGTTGGGACCGGAACCGTGCACGAGGCCACCCCCAGCATCCAGACTCCACTGTAAGGTACGTGACAGTACGATCCAGCCAGAATGGAGTCTGAAGGGGGGGTCTCGCCATTGAAAGCCTTGTGCCAGCAGATGGCGGCCCTTACCCAGGCAGTCCAGGGCCTGCGAGATGGCTATCACCAACTGGAACAGAGAGTGGAATCTATATCCCCAAGCCCTGCAACTCATCAGGCAACCATGGCATCCCGGATCTCCGGTCCAGCAACCTCCGCATCAGCACCCACAGTAATGGTGCCACCCCCAGAACCTTGTGTGCCCCCTCCAGAACGTTTTTCAGGGGATCGCAGCAAGTTCCGTTCCTTCAGGAATGCCTGCCGGCTTTACTTCCTGCTACAACCACGCACCTTTTCCCTGGAGGGCACTAAGGTGGGGTTCATAGTCTCACTACTCCACGGGGAACCTCAAACTTGGGCCCACAATCTGTTGGAACAAGCCAGCCCTCTGTTGGATACCCTGGACTCATTTCTGGACGAAATGGCCAAGCTATATGATGATCCTCAACACGCCTCAACGGCGGAGTCTAACCTCCATGCCCTCCAGCAAGGGCGTCGGCCAGTGGAGGACTATGTAACAGACTTTAGGCGGTGGAGTTCTGACACCTCTTGGAACGACGCCGCCCTCCTCTACCAATTTCGCATGGGCCTCTCCGAGGCACTAAAGGACGAGTTGGCCCGTGTGGGGATCCCTAGTTCCTTGGAGGACCTGATCCAGCTGGCTATCCAGATAGACCGTCGTCTGAGAGAGCGGAGGTCCGAGAGGTCCAGCATGACGCGCCCCACATGGATGATGCCTAGAGTCCCTAACTATCCTCCTACTCCCGTCTCCCAGGTACCTACTGCCGTCCCAGGGGCACCAGAGCCCATGCAAGTAGGCCTACTCCGCTCACCGCTGTCCCCAGAGGAAAAACAACGGCGGCGCCAGAACAACCTCTGCCTTTACTGTGGGGAAGCCGGACACTACGCCAATGGGTGCCCAAACAAGACCCGTAAGTTCAACCCATCATCTCGTGTGCCTTACGCATTGTCTCTAATGAAGTCCACTCACATTGCTGTCCCTATCTCCCTACAGCTTCCAGAAAGATACTTCGAGTCCAGGCCATAATTGACTCTGGCGCCTGTAGCTGCTTCGTGGACCATGCCTTTGCCCTACAACACAGCATTCCATTAACACCTAAGCGACATCAACTCTCCATACGGCTTGCAGACGGGTCAAACATCAAGTCCGGGCCTATTACTCTTGAGACGCAACCACTGTCCACCAGCATATCACCAGGCCACCAGGAGCTACTTCGTCTAGATGTCATTTCCTCACCCCTGTTTACAATCATTTTAGGAATGCCATGGCTACAAGCCCACAATCCCCTGTTCAATTGGGTCACTGGTGAGGTGACTTTTCAGTCCTCTTACTGTCTCCAGAACTGTCTCAAAACTTTCCATCACATTCCCCCAGTCATTGGCTGTCTAAAAACGGACTCTGAATTCAAAGAATTGGTGCCACCAGTGTACCACAACTTCTTGGACGTATTTGACAAGCAGAAAGCAGACACCCTTCCTCCCCATCGGGTCTACGACTGTCCGATCGAGCTACTACCCGGAGCTGAAATTCCTTTCGGGCGGATATTTCCTCTGTCCGAACCTGAGCTCCTGGTCCTCAAAGAGTATATCGACGAGAACCTCAGAAAGGGGTTCATCCGACACTCCTCCTCCCCAGCGGGGGCCGGAATATTTTTTGTTGAAAAGAGGGACCACTCCAGTCCATGTGTGGATTACAGGGATCTGAATAAAGTGACAATTAAAAACCGGTACCCGCTTCCACTAGTTCCAGAACTATTTCAGAGACTCCGCTCTGCAAAAATATTCACGAAGTTGGACTTACGTGGGGCCTATAACCTAATTAGGATACGCAAAGGGGACGAATGGAAGACAGCATTCCGAACACGTTTTGGCCACTTCGAATATTTAGTCATGCCATTTGGACTATGCAACGCCCCAGCCACATTTCAGCATTTTGTCAATAATATCTTCAGAGACTTCATAGATTCCTTTGTGATTGTCTACCTGGACGACATTCTGATATTCTCCACCTCCCTAGAAGTACATCGTGATCATGTAAAACAAGTTCTGGGCAGATTAAGACAACATGGACTTTACGCAAAGGCCGAAAAATGTGAATTCGAACGCCAGACCATTCACTTTCTCGGCCTGGTAATATCAACCGGGGGTGTGGCCATGGATCCCCAGAAGGTCTCGGCCAGGACATATGTCCTGGCCGCCCCCAAATGACAAGAAAGGGGTACAACGTTTCATTGGATTCTCCAACTTTTATAGGAAGTTTATCAAGAACTTCTCCAAGATCATCGCACCCATCACCCAGCTCACCAAAAAGCAAAGCCGCTTCCAGTGGACTACAGCGGCCCAAGCTGCCTTTGACCAATTAAAAGGGTCATTTACCTCCGCCCCAGTACTAAAACACCCTGACCCTGCATTACCCTACACTCTGGAGGTCGATGCTTCGGAAAGTGCGGTGGGGGCCATCCTGTCTCAACGCCAAGGACACAAGTCCCTAATGCACCCGGTGGCCTTCTTTTCCAGAAAGCTGGGTGTGTCGGAAAGGAACTATGATGTAGGTGACGAGAACTCCTAGCAATAAAGCTAGCCTTGGAAGAGATATTGATCTTCACAGATCACAAAAATTTAGAATACCTCAGAACTGCCAGACGCCTTAGACCCCGACAGGCCAGATGGGCTCTTTTCTTTTCCCGTTTTAATTTTCATATTACTTATCGCCCTGGATCCAAAAACGTTAAACCCGATGCCTTATCCCGAATGTTCACGGAACTTGAAACCCCGTCTCCACCAGATACTATACTACAAGCAGGGAATTTCCTACTGACCCAATCCAGTTTCATGACACAAGTCCGCCAAGCATCCTTGAGAACACCGTTACCCCCGGCACTAACCTTCAGGAGAGGGAAGGGCTCTTTTGGCAAGACAACAAGATTTTCATCCCTCAAGACCTACGCACCATTGTGTTACAGGCCTGCCATGACTATCCTCTGGCGGGTCACTTTGGGGGCCACAAGACTGTGGATCTAATCCAAAGACACTTCTGGTGGCCGAATCTTGCAAAAGACTGCAGGGATTATGTCAACTCTTGCCCGATCTGTCTGAGAAACAAGAACAGCAAAAATAAATCGTGGGGTCTGCTGAAACCACTGCCCATCCCCGAAAGGCCATGGGACAAAATCGCCATTGATTTTATTGTGGAGCTTCCTCCCTCTAAAGGGTTCTCTTCCATCTTCGTGGTGGTAGACCGCTTTTCCCGGATGGCACACTTCATTCCCATGAAAGGGACCCCTTCTGCAACTGAGACTGCCAGGATATTCATTAAAGAAATTGTCAGACTCCATGGAATGCCCCAGCACTCCCTGTTCCCACCACCAGGGGTGTTGGGACCGGAACCGTGCACGAGGCCACCCCCAGCATCCAGACTCCACTGTAAGGTACGTGACACTCCCCCTGTTTCTGCCCGATAACGGCAAACAGGATGGGCTGTAATGGGGGCCTAATGGAATATGTTTTCTTTTAGTCTGTGAACATGATGCAGTTTTGATGACAATGGGTTTGTGTCTTACTTTTTAGAAAAGTCCTATGACTATCTAATACCCTTATCACTATACGAATGCTCTTGCTTCCTTTACTATTAGAATTCCAAAAAGTACCTCCCCTTGAAGGATACTTTCACCATGGGTCTAGGCTGTTTGATTTCTGATTAAGAAATCCTCTTCAGGCTCCATCAGGTAGGATATAACCAATTATGAACTACCAGAAATTTAGATGAATAGGACCCCTGTTTGAATAATTCTTTTTACTTAGTACCCCAAGGTGGGAAATACCTGCTCATTACCCTCATCTGTACCGGTTTTACAGAGGTGTGTTACAGAGAATAATTCTGTCCCTCAAATCATACTAATTTACCCCACTGCTGAAGCATACAAGCCTACCCACCATATTTTTATCCTATTTTATTCATCTGTGTCTCCCTACTCCCCTCTTTCTTTCTTTCCCTTTCTTTCCCTATTCTTACTTATGATCTTTTTTTTTTTTTTTCTCCCCCTCCCCCTCTTCCCCTTTTTTTCTCCTTTTCCTTCCCTAGTAAGTGCTACGATCTCCATCGGATTCAATTCTCTCAGCAATTAATTTGGCTTTCACATCCAATAAGGGATTTCATTACCAGGTGACAACACTAAATCTCATCTCCACCATTGGAGTGGATATCCTTAATCAGGAATACAAGCCTGTAAAGTATGCATTGATTTATATAGTTTTTACCTGGGAAAATAGGCTACCACTAAGTATATTATCATATACATTTGAGAACACTTAATGGCTCACAAGTAATTTTCATTCTTCTTCCTTAGAATAGAATACAGATATTAGAATTGCTGCTCGTTGGTTCTGATGAAGCCATAGGCGAAACGCGTCAACCACCCTGTAACCAGCATATCTGAATGATCAATGTAATTTACCATGTCTGCATGCATGTTATACATTCAATGAATGTTTTCCTTTTTTTAATGTTTATATGCACTTCTTTTCTACTTTGTTATAATAAAAATCTACTTTTTTTTTTTTTTTTTTTTTAAAGAAAAAGTAAATAAAGAGGAAGCAAATAATCCTTGGCAGACCTGGATACGATTTAAAATATTATATCCAAGATGGAGGGATTTAATAAGAGAGAGATAGGAGACCCTTTATTTTTCCCTTTTTTTTTTTTTTTTTTTCTTTTCCTTTTTTCTTTCCTCTTTTTTTTTTTTTTTTTCTTTAGTATGAATGAGATGGTAGTTGTGGAACAGATAGAGATAGATTAGGGAGATGAAAGGGGTTAGTAAATCCTGGAGGATATAAGGATGTAAATGGTTATGTATATGAATGTATAAGGAACAGGATGACACCTTTCATACAATTGTAGATGTATGTTGATATGTATTAATGAAAAATTTTGATAAATAAAGATATATAAAAAAAAAAAAATCTACTTTTTAGAAATTATACAGTATTGAATATTCGACTTTGTTCAGGTACCGTGATAGTCCGTCAGGTTGGCTAAACCCCCTCTTGTTCCTTTTTTTTTTGTATATTCAGTAGGACGAGGTACCCCCCATAGCTTATCTCGATTATTTGATTCGTACGAAATTCGTATTTCGTACGAATCCGAATTAAATTTCATACACGAATTACGAATTTTTTTTTATACGGAACGGAACAAAACGAAACAAATTTTTTGACAGCTCCCATGTCTAATCCAAACATGGTCAAGGTGTGTAGTGCTGCCTTGATTAAACAAGGGAAATCAGTCTCAGGCACAGTCTGTAGCCAGATGTTAAGAGGATCAGTTCCTTCAAAGTGCTCTCTTAGTGTTCACCGCTCCTATACCGCTCCTTCCCATTGATTAGAATGGGACACCGCGGTAAAACGGTCGGACACGGTCGGATTTTCCGATGGATTCTGTCCTATCGGACAATGTTGTCGAAAATTCCGACCGTGTGTAGGCACCATCGGACAGTTTCCATCGGATTGTCTGACGGACAAAGTTGTATCTCCTGCTCTAAAAATTTTCCGACAACAAAGTCCGATCACACCAATTCCGATCGTGTGTAGCGAATTCCGACCGACAAAGTGCCACGCATGCTCAGATCACATTACAAGACCAAAGCTATTGGCTACTAGCCTCTACGTAGTCCCATCGTAGGCAACAAACGTCACCACGTTCAGAAAGATCGGATTTTCCGACAACTTTGTCCGACCGTGTGTATGCAACGCCATTGTCGGACTAAATCCGTCGTACCAAATCCGATGGATTTGGTGGTCGGATTTTCCGACCGTGTGTATGGGGCTTAACAGTATCGCTGGGTCAGCTTAAAGGTTCTGGTACTGTCAAGCTGTTCTACAATCTAATCAAGGTAACTAGCTCCTGGCTGCTAAGTCTGTGAGAGGGACTTATGCAAGAGTTCTACTGGCTGCTATGTCTGTGAGAGAGACTTATCCAGGAGTTCTGCTGGCTGCTAAGTCTGAGAGAGGCTTGTCCAGACATTCTACCGGTTGCAAGGTCTGTGTAAGAGACCTATCCAGGTATCCAAGATCTGCTAAAAGAAAGCTGTTTTGCATTTGGATTCAAGGAGTCTATAAATGATCTGTAAACAGGGTATCTGAAACCTCCCCTAACCTTTTTCCTACAACCTTTCTCAAGTTCTCATTAAAGCATTAAAAAATACCTAAAATGACTGGCACCTAAATTCTGTATTAACTTCCCATTATAGCCATGGACTCAGCCCTGGGTTGAATGTAAGCTCACTCCCTGCCTCTGGAGGTACCTTTCTGCTCTCAGTAGACCCAGGGGGGCACTACATTAGCATAACGTAATACGGTCCCTTGCTTGGGGAGATGCTCAGTCAATACCCCAGGGATATGGCCTTTGAGTTGATAGGGGGACCATGCCCTGCCAAGAGTCCCAAAAAAAGGGGAAAGATATGAGAAAAAAGGAAGGAGGTCAGTGGCTTATACGTACGTAAGCTAAGAAAAACCAGAGGAATACACAGACTCTAGGGGGAGGAGTAGTAGATGACAAGAATGGGCAAGTTAGTCTAGAGAGAAAGTAGAGAAAAGGAGACATGTTGTCAGGTCACCTGAGTCCAGGTGACAGATGGACACCGTTGGAGTCAGGAGTGCACCGCTAAGGTAGTGGACCCTACAGCTGACTGCTGTAGATGGAACTCTGTGTGGTTCAAGAAGGCAGGTCCACTTGAGCATCAAAACAGTTCCCACTGGGAGCTAGAGCATAAGATCCCCAGGGCGTGGAGTCTAAGAGCCAGCAGGTGTTCACCAGAGCTTCTATTGGTGAGGATGGACTGCGCTGCAACTGGCTCCAGGTCTCGGCCCCCAGGGTCTTCCAGCTCACGCTCACAGTAGGCTACTGGAAGATAGGGGGGAAGCTGCAGTCCAGGACAACAAGAAATAGTCAGGAGATAAGCCAAAATTTGGGGCAACTAGCAGACAAGGATAGACAGAGAACATGGAGACACTGCAGGAATCCCAGGTCTTAGCTGAGGAGGACCGTGCCACCCATCACCTGACCCCGCCCCCTCTGACAAAAGGGGCAAGCCGGGCTTTCCCATCGATGTACGGGTAACCCCGCCCCCTCTGATGTAAAGAAATCTGCGTTACATCAGAGGGGGTTGGGGTCACCCGTACATCACTGGGGAAGCCCAGCTTTTACCTTGTGTCAGAGGGGGGCGGGGTCACACGTACATCACTGGGGAAGCCTGGGTTTCCCCTGGGTTTCTCCACGGAGACACTGCGGGAATCCCATGTCTTAGCTGAGGAGGATCGGGCCACCCCTCACCTGACCCCACCCCCCTCTGACGCAAGGGAAAAGCTGGGCTTCCCCAGTGATGTACGGGTGACCCCGCCCCCCTCGTGTACAGAGGCTGTTAGATATTCCATCCTCCAGATCTCAGCCACTAGATGTAAAAATCTGAGCCATGAGGGTGGCGTGGCGGATAACCAGCACATTGGAAAAATTATTTTGGCTGCAAGTAAAATATAAGAGATCAATCTGTTGACTCTTTTGGGTAGGCCCTTAACAGGAAGCCCCAGTGCAATGGATCCAGCGGGAGTGCTACACCCACCACCCCCGTGTATTAGTGGCCCCACATCCTGCCAGAAGGGCCCTATCAGAGAGCACTCCCAGAAGATGTGGAGCAAAGAACCCGCCTCGATTCCACATCGCCAACAGCGGGATAGAACCGAGGAATTACATTTGTGTAGAACAACGGGGGTCCTGTACCAGAACATAGGTTTCACTCTGGGTTACACATCTGGAAGATTTAAAGATAGAGGACCAAATCTTATCCCATGTTTGGATCGTTATGAGATTACCTAAAAGGAGGGTCCATTTCCTCATGTAGTGGTGAATGGCTTCTGTAAGAGGGGTCGACTCATGGAGGATGCGGTGAATGGAAGATATTAAATGTAACTGTTGTGGCCCCTGGGCGCATAAGTATTCGAAAGCGGTAGGCTTGTCAAGGGTCAGGGAGGAGGACTTGAAGTGGAAGAGATGCCTAACCTGTAAATAAAAATGGAAAAGGTGGGAGGGAATGTCAAATTTTTCACGTATGGTATCAAAGGAGTAGAGCTTCTGCGTAATGGGATGGACCAGGTTTTGAAGTTGAAACAGCGGAGCGTTAAGCCAATGAAAAACCCTACCCAAGGACATGCTGTCTGGTATGGCTGGGTTAAACAGCACATTCATAAGGGGAGAGCATGGAGAGGCAAGGGAATAGCTTTTGAGACATTTGTGCCAACCACTTAGAGTGAAGTTCATTGGAGCGGTACACTGGCGTTTAAAAACGGAGTCTATGGGTGAAGGGGCTCACCAAATTAAGGAGCAAGGGTGAACCGGGTACAATACTCCCTTTTCAATAGCTGTCCACTTATTGGGTGCGTGTAGGGTGGACTATGAGACCAAAGCTTTCAAGTGTGTGGCATAATAGCATTTAGTAATATCCGGAGCTCCCAAACCCCCCCTAGATCTTAGAGCCATCATAACCGAGCTTGCTATACGATGGGCTCCGCCACCCGAAACAAACCTCAGAAAGGATCTCTGGAGAGCTTTTAGTTGAGAAGCTGGCATGGCAACTGGTAGTGTCTCGAAATGGTAAAGCAGTTTAGGTAGAATAGACATTTTTAGAACATTAATCCTACCCAACTAAGATAGGGGGTACTTTGACCAGGTTGACAAGGATTTATGTATAAGATTAGAGGAGGGAATTTAGCAGGGTATAGGGAGGAGTAGAAAGGGGTAAGGAGAACCCCTAAGTATTAAAGAGAAGTGTTACACCATTTATAAGGATATGCCTCCCTAAGTTGCAATACTGTGGGTTCTGGGATGTGTATGGGAAGAGCCTCAGTTTTTGAGGTGTTAACCTTATATCCGGAAATGGCACCAAAAGAGGATAGTAATTTGTGTAGTGAGGGAAGTGATATCAGTGGGTTAGTGATAGTAAGTAAGACGTTGTCCGCAAAAAGCGACAGTTTATATTCCCCCTGTCGCATCACCACCCCACGAATATCTGGATGAGTACGTATAGATTCAGCCAGGGGTTCTAGACATAAGATAACAAGCAGTGGCAACAAGGGACACCCCTACCATGTTCCATTTGTCATGGGGAAGCTAGGCGACAGGAGGGACGACATCTGTACCTGGGCTGAGACCGTCGAGTAAAGAGCCTCTAGGGCTTTTAAAAAGGAATCTTGAAAACCGTAAACTTGTAAAGTAGCAAACATATAGGGCCAACTCAGCCTATCGAAGGCCTTTTGTGCATCTAAACTCAGGATCAGTGCCAAACGGGATGATCTATCAAGAAGATCTATCAGATCTATTGTGCGCCGGGTGTTGTCTCCGGCATGCCTACCGAGGACAAAACCCACCTGGTCCCTATGGATTAGTTTAGGAATCAGCTCAGAGAGTCTAGAGGCAAAGATCTTGGTGAATGTCTTATAATCTGAATTTAAGAGGGCAATGGGTCTGTAGTTGTCTGGAATAGAGGGGTCCTTACCGGGTTTCGGAATAACAGAGATATAGGAATGGGAAAAATGTGGGTGGGGAGCAGAGCCTTTAGGCAGGGAACCATACAAGGCCAGAATATGTGGGGATAAAATATCAAGGACAGCTTTTGTAATAAGAATATGACAGACCATCAGGGCCAGGTGATTTGTGCAAAGGCAATCTCTTAATAGTGGCCAGGAGTTCCTCATCTGTTACAGCTTTGTTCAGGTTCACCAAATCTGTTGGGGTTAGTTTAGGAAGTTTTATATTAGAGAAAAACAGTGTGGAAAAGTCTGACACTGACCCCACATTAATTTGAAAAAATTCTGTTAAACTCTTAGACAAATTAGTACGTGAAATTTCAGACTGTAGAAGATGGTCATTGAGACGCCAGTGGCATGATCTGGTGTGAGCCCGATCAAGTATGAGATCCAACACTATGGAGGCATGGTCCGACCATGTAATAGGTAATATGTCAGATTCAACCACATAAGGAATGAGTGGGGTTGAGACTAAAAAATGGTCAAGACGTGAATACATCTTATGGGCTGGAGAGTAGAATGTGAACTGCCTAGCAGAGGGGTGTTGATCCTCCATGAGTCGAAGAGTCGGTGAGATCTTACACATTTATGAAAGGCATTAGCTTGAGACATGATCTTTGTGATTTCTGAATACGATATTGAGAGGAGTCAAAAAGTTTATTAAGGAAGTCAATCTGACCTGTATTGGGAGCGTATACATTGACAAGGGAAAGAGAAGAGGTCAAGTATTGGCAATCTAAGACGAGGAATCTCCCATGAGGGTCAACATAGGACTTTTTAACCTTAATAGGGCATGACTTCTTTATCAGAATTGCCACTCCCGCCTTGCCTGTGGAGTCAGAGGCAAGAAAGGAGGTGGGAAAAAACTTTGAAGCAAATTTTAATGATCCCCCTGTCCGAAAGTGTGTTTCCTGGATCAATATCACTTCAGCACCCGAGGCCCTGCATTCCTTCAGGGCCAAAGAGCATTTACGGACAGATCCCAGAACCTTCACATTATATGATAGGATCCTCAAAGCCATGTAAGCATCTTAGTTGGGTATGCTCTTGTAGGATTAATAAAAGTATAAAACCCTGAGGCATAGAAAGTATAACAGTAAAAATAAATGCATATCTGTTCACAAACATTACAGATAACTACAACACTTTGGTACCTTGGTGTTAGAAAATATACCCTGTAGGGGTAGGAGAATGAGACTAAAAAACATAAGCTATGTATGCAATATAATTTCAACCTATGGAGTTGATCTATAATCATGGACATCTTAGCTGGAAAGAAAAGGTTAGAACTAACAATAAGAGAAACAAAAAATTAAGTTTTGAAAGACCTGAGAGGTGAGGACAACTCAGGAGGTCCTGGACAAAGTCCAAGGCCAGATAGGGACGTGTACGGGCTTCCATCAGGGAACTCTGAGTAGAGATAGATGAAGAGACCCAGCTGCTCATCTTGAGAGTTCGTTAGCGTTAGCGAGTCAGTGGACAGTGTAAGGTAGAAAAAGGACCAAGTCCAATTAACTGTTTAGCAAGGATGTCTGTCCACTGAGGTACATGGCTCTTCTAGCACACCATGGGTTGAGTAAGTAGAAATAGAAACAAAGTTCCACCCTGAGAAGGGTGAAAACAAAACTGTGTGAAACCATAACAGTAGACCTTGATTCATCCAGTACATGGAAGGCAAGGAGTCGAAAATGCGTGGAGCATTAAAGGGTAGATCCAAAGAGGAGTGCGCAATGGCTCAAGGAGGTTGCTTAGAAAAGCGCGATCGTTGAGGTGTAGAAAGATGTTTCTTAAGTTTGCCTCTGACAGGGGTCCAGATACGGTTGGGAGTGTTGGGAGGTAGGTGAGCCTGGGTATCTGGAGGGTTCAGATCTTCTTCCGGCAGTGGAGGCAGACATGCTTCGCCCTCTTGCAGGTCACGGAGGGTGTGTTGGGTTCCGTTTTTTGAAACGACAAGGCGGAATGGAAATCCCCAGTAGTATGGAACTTTATGATGTTGTAGGTGGGAGGTGAGTGGACGTAGGTTCCTGCGTTTAGCAAGGGTGATGGGAGAGAGATCGCTGAAGATTTGCAGTTTTGCTCCCTTGTACATAATTTGAGATTTATTGCAAGCAGCCAGTGTTAGTGCCTCCTTGCTTTCAAAGAAGTGAAACCTCACTATAACATCTCTGGGTCTGGCTCCAGCTGGGGGTTTAGGTGCAAGAGAACGGTGTGCCCTTTCGAGGTGCCAGTCTATATCCACCACCGTGGGGGCCAGGGTGTTAAAAGGCCCAGAAGATAGGTGCGCAAATCAGAGTCCCCCACTGTCTATGGGATACCCCTGAAGCGCAAGTTTTGCCATATTTCCCTATTCTCCAAGTCTTCCTGTTGTAGTTGTAGTTGGGAAACTGAAAGACGTAAGTTATGGTTTTCCTCCTCAATGGCCTGCACATAGTGGACCATCTCATCGAATTTGTTCTCAAGAGTGTCTGTGCGCTCCCCTAATTGGTTAATTTCCCCTCTCAGGTCTGCAGCCAACTTGCTTAGTGATTTGTTGGAGTAGAAGTTGTAGTTTAGCATCTAGCTTAGCGTCCAAGATGTCTGGAGTAAGAATCTCACGTGGCGAAAGAGACCCAGACTCTGGACCTTGAGTGATATTTAGCGGAGGGTTCACAATAGGCTCAATCCCTAGGGATGGGTCCATTGTGGCGAATGGGTCTGCGGGGTAGGCCGGGGTGGAAGAATTTGACCTGGTAACAAACTTTTCCATGTTTACTTGCACTGTCCAAAAAGAGGTTTGTAGTATTTCTGCTGCTGACCGATTTTGCCCATGGGGTGCCTAAAGAGATATAGTGAACAACAAGCTTACCCCCAGAGTTGTATATAAATGTTGTAATAGCATTGCGGAGGTCTTGGGGAGCAGCCGGGGCTCCAGACTTATTCAAATAACATTCTCCGCGACGGCCAGGGTGGCCGTTTAAGTACCGTATATACTCGAGTATAAGCCGAGTTTTTCAGCACATTTTTGTGCTGAAAATGCCCCCCTCGGCTTATACTCGAGTCAAGCACAGAGAATGACATTTCCAACCCGTATCTCTGGGCCACCTGGTGATAGGAACACCAAATTTGGATATGTTGTCATGCTAGTTCCACTGGGTTTGCATACCACATTTGGGGTTCTTAGCACCAAGTGACCCCAAGATCCGGGGCCCCAAAATCGGTCAACTGTGTCCATCTGCAGCAATGTCATTTCAGGACCCTTTGGGTCCAGAGACCCCAATTTTTGGCTGCGCTGCTCTAAGAGTAGTGGGTCTGATTACAGTGGGAACTGTATGTGAAAATAAAAAAGAAAGTATGTACTCACACTTTGTTTAAAAATATCAGGCACGTAGCGGTATCTTTATTTTGTCTGAAGTCCTCGGCCGTCCTCCGGTGTCATGGCTATGGTGGGGAAACGCACGGTCCCTTGCGTCTCGTGGTTCCGAGGTGAGTGCGTCCCAGGATAGGCACGTCAGCAGGATTGATGACGTTGGTAGGCGTGGTTGGAAGCGCTCGCGTTCGGAGCATGCATGCTCCTTCATCAGGCGGTGTAAACA
The DNA here is from genome assembly GCA_028564925.1 of Lithobates sylvaticus. Lineage (NCBI taxonomy): Eukaryota > Metazoa > Chordata > Amphibia > Anura > Ranidae > Lithobates > Lithobates sylvaticus. Next base: position 88,720,699 of record CM053032.1, read on the forward strand.
GCTGCAGCTTGTAGACACATATTTATAGTGGTTGAAGGGGGAAGGGGGAGTGTGGGAGGAAAAAATAAATAAAATAATGGGGGCGGTATCTATCTTTATACTTTAAAAAACTTTAAAAACTTTAAAATTGGCCAACGCTGATCATGTATTAGAGGTGTTGTGAGAAGTTTAAAAGGATCATTCATGTTTGGTAACATAATTTGTGCTGAGATGTTTTGACTGTTAAAAACGTGTGTAGCAAGAGCAGGGGGAGGGAAAGGTGATGATGTGGAAGCAATCATGAGGAGGGGAAGGGAATGTGAGTGTGGGGGGGACTGGGAGAGAGAGGGCTGATGGGGATTGTAGTTTGGTGGGTCAATATGTTATAGAATGACAGTAGTGTGGATGAGGTGAGGAATAAAAAATAAAAAGTAAGGATGGCGAAAGGGGTGAAAGATGATGGGTGGAAAATAGAGGATATATTATTTATATATAGGGGAGAGTTTATAGTATGCATGAAATAATGTGGGCAATTGGAGTGTGCTGCAGAATGGAGATATAGATGTGATCAGAATGAGAAAGAATAGGAAGTGATTAAAATGCTGTATTAAAGAGCTGTATTAAAAAATCTATATAAAATCTGTATAAGTAAAATTTATATGAAAGTTATATATAAAAAAAAAAAAAAAATGATGTTTTTAGATAATAAGGAGAAATTCCATGAAAGTGTACATATATATACACATGTAAAAAGACGTATATATATATATATATATATATATATATATATATATATATAAACAGGTGCAATGGCTCCTAGTTTCAGGAAATATATGTAGATGATGGGGGGGAAAAATTAAAGAGATGGAAATGGTGTGATGGAGGAGGGAAGTGACGCTTGCTCTGATGACTGTTGGTGACCGGTAAAAATAGGAAGGGGGGGGGGGGGGGGGGGGACTTGGGAGGTTTTATGGTTTATATGAGATTTTTTGCAAGCATGTATATATATATATATATATAAACACATTTTACAAGGGCTGGTCCTTTGGAGTGGGGGAGGGGTGTTTCGAAGAAGGTGGTAGGGTATTTTTGTGCGGGGGGGGAGGATTTTTTGGGGGAGGGGGAAAAAAAAAAAGGGAGATGGGGGACAACGAGTGGTGGCTAAAAAATGGAGGCTAAAAAATGGAGTGGATTTCGATCTCCTCGTTGAGTCCTCCTGGCTTGAGACTGTCCAGGGTGTAGATCCAGAAGGTTTCCCTCTCGCATAGGCGTTTGATGCGTTCCGCTCTAGGGAAAGTGTCAGGGATGGTTTCTATGGCCCAAACATGTAGGCCATTGGTGGAGCCTTGGTGGAATTCCGTAAAATGTCTTGGGATAGTCAGGTTCTTCTTTTCCTCGATCGATCGTCTGTGTTTGCCAAATCTTTTTCGTAGTGTTCGGGTAGTGCGGCCTACATAGAGTAGGTTACATGGGCAGGAGAGACAGTATACTACGAATTCCGTAGAGCAGTTGTAGAATTGGTCAAGTTTGTAAGTTTGTTCTTTTGTGGTAAAATGTTTCTGTTTGTGTTGAACAAATTTGCATGTAAGACAGTTGTATTTTCGGCATTGGTACATGCCTTTGACTTCTAAAAAAGTGGTTGTGCGATTTTTCACGCTAAAAACTACACCAAACCCACCGCAGGCAACTCCTACCTCCATTTTCAAAGCTGCCATCATCCAAGATGGATTTCGAACAGAGCCGATCCGCCCTATACGCGGACTACGCAAGCTGCGTAGGGCCCCGCGGCGGATCGGCTCTGCTCGGGGGCCCCTGCCGCCACTGTGAGGGCAGCGGCGCCTGAAAAAAGACGGGCGCGGGGCCGACATGCAACTGCGCATGCGCCCGCCTTTCCCGAAAATTGACGAGCAGCGGCAACATCGCTGGCGCATGCGCAGTTGCCCGACATGCAACTGCGCATGCGCCAGCGCTGTGGCCGCTGCTCGGCAATTTTCGGAAAGGCGGGCGCATGCGCAGTTGCATGTCGGCCCCGCGGCCATCTTTTTTTCAGGCGCCGCTGCCCTCACAACGGCGGCAGCGGTACCAGTGACACGATGGCGCCGAGTGGCGCCATTTTTAAAAATAAAACGTCCCCTCCGCAGCCTCTTACCTCCTGCCCCCCCCCCTCGCAGCCTCTGACCTCCTGTCCCCCCCTCCCCCCTCAAAGCCTCTGACCACCTGCCCCCCCCTTCGCAGCCTCTGACCACCTGCCCCCCCCTTCGCAGCCTCTGACCACCTGCCCCCCCCCCCTTCGCAGCCTCTGACCTCCTGCCCCCCCCTCGCAGCCTCTGACCTCCTGCCCCCCCTGCAGCCTCTGACCTGCTGTCCCCCCCCCTTCGCAGCCTTGGACCTCCTGCCCCACCCCCTTCGCAGCCTCTGACCTCCTGTCCCCCCCTACAGCCTCTGACCTGCTGTCCCCCCCCCTTCGCAGCCTCTGACCTCCTGTCCCCCCTCCCCCCTCAAAGCCTCTGACCACCTGCCCCCCCCCCCCCTTCGCAGCCTCTGACCACCTGCCCCCCCCTTCGCAGCCTCTGACCACCTGCCCCCCCCCCTTCGCAGCCTCTGACCTCCTGCCCCCCCCTCGCAGCCTCTGACCTCCTGCCCCCCCCTGCAGCCTCTGACCTGCTGTCCCCCCCCCTTCGCAGCCTTGGACCTCCTGCCCCACCCCCTTCGCAGCCTCTGACCTCCTGTCCCCCCCCTACAGCCTCTGACCTGCTGTCCCCCCCCCCTTCGCAGCCTCTGACCTCCTGTCCCCCCCCTTGCAGCCTCTGACCTCCTGTCCCCCCCCCCCTCGCAGCCTCTGACCTCCTGTCCCCCCCTGCAGCCTCTGACCTGCTGCCCCCCCCCCTTCGCAGCCTCTGACCTCCTGTCCCCACCCCCTTCGCAGCCCCTGACCTCCTGCCCCCCCCTACAGCCTCTGACCTGCTGTCCCCCCCCCTTCGCAGCCTCTGACCTCCTGTCCCCCCCCCTTGCAGCCTCTGACCTCCTGTCCCCCCCCCTTGCAGTCTCTGACCTCCTGTCCCCCCCCTTACAGCCTCTGACCTCCTGTCCCCCCCTTCGCAGCCTCTGACCTCTCCTGTTGCCCTCCCCCCACAGCCTCTGACCTCCCCTGTCCCATCCGCAGCCTCTGACCTCCCCTGTCCCATCCGCAGCCTCTGACCTCCCCTGTCCCATCCGCAGCCTCTGACCTCCCCTGTCCCATCCGCAGCCTCTGACCTCCCCTGAGTCAAGAGAGGGAGCGCAGCCAGGATGGGGGTCATGGGAGAAGTCAGACATGTATGGACTGCGGAGAGGAAACTATGGGATAAAACCAGAGCCACCAAGCTGGAGCCGACTGACTGAGCCCTGCATGATGCACCTGAGAGGAGGTCAGTGACAGCACCGCCAGGCCAGTCTAGGGGGGGTCAATACAATATTGTAAGGGGGCACTGATATAAAGGTTTCCCCCTTATATCAGTAAACCCCCTTATCTTAGTGGTTTCTTTCTCTGGTCACCAGAGTCCTCCCCACATTCCCAGAGTTCCCCTTTACATCATAGTATGCAGGATTCCACCTTACAGTGCAAGGGGGAACTCTGATGTAAAGGGCAATGCTGCAGACCCTGATGTAAGTAGGGAGGCTCTCTGACGACACTGATGTTTGGGGGGCTCTCTGGGGACCCCGATGTAAGGAGGGGCTTTATAGGGATGCTCTCTGGGGACCCTGATGTAAGGGGGGTGCTCTCTGGGGACCCTAATGTAAGGGGGTGCTCTCTGGGGACCCTGGTGTAAGGGGGGGGGGCTCTCTGGGGACCCTGGTGTAAGGGGGGGGCTCTCTGGGGATCCTGATGTAAGGGGTGGCTCTCTGGGGATCCTAATGTAAGGGGTGGCTCTCTGGGGGCCCTGATGTAAGTAGGGGGTCCACACTCGGATATGTAAAGATAAATATATAATGTCTGTTCTATATTTTTGTACTTATTCTTTGACTGTTTTGTTTAAAGGAGGGAGGATTGTATTGGGAGTGCTGAAGTGTCAGGTGTGACTGTGTGGCAATGGCAAATGGTTTACATAGCTCACGGCATCACGGGTCAGGTAGAGGGCCCCTCAGCAGAATTTTGCTTAGGGCCCCAGGGAGGTCAGGATCGGCACTGATTTCGAACATACCAAAAAGCCAATTCTGCCGCCTAAAACACAACTGCACCCGCCTAGAAGATTACACAGAACAAAGCACACTATTCATAAAGAAATTTTCAGAAAAAGGATACCCCAGCACCCTAGTCAATGATGCCTATAATCACTTTCTCAGCGAAGTACCAAGAACAAACAAATCATCACCCATCACATCTTCCCGAGCGCCTAGATTCATCACTCAATTTCATACACAACACAGAAAAATGGAAAAAATCTTCCACAAACACTGGGGCATACTACGAGAAGACCCCCACCTCAAAGACAGTCTGGACGAAAAACCGAAAATTACATACAGAAGAGCACAAAACCTAAAAGGAAAAATAGCACCCAGTAAATTGAAGACACGAAAAACCAATTCAAATCGCACAACCACTTTTTTAGAAGTCAAAGGCATGTACCAATGCCGAAAATACAATTGTCTTACATGCAAATTTGTTCAACACAAACAGAAACATTTTACCACAAAAGAACAAACTTACAAACTTGACCAATTCTACAACTGCTCTACGGAATTCGTAGTATACTGTCTCTCCTGCCCATGTAACCTACTCTATGTAGGCCGCACTACCCGAACAATACGAAAAAGATTTGGCGAACACAGACGATCGATCGAGGAAAAGAAGAACCTGACTATCCCAAGACATTTTACGGAATTCCACGAAGGCTCCACCAATGGCCTACATGTTTGGGCCATAGAAACCATCCCTGACACTTTCCCTAGAGCGGAACGCATCAAACGCCTATGCGAGAGGGAAATCTTCTGGATCTACACCCTGGACAGTCTCAAGCCAGGAGGACTCAACGAGGAGATTGAAATCCACTCCATTTTTTAGCCTCCATTTTTTAGCCACCACTCGTTGTCCCCCATCTCCCTTTTTTTTTTCCCCCCTCCCCCAAAAAATCCTCCCCCCCCGCACAAAAATACCCTACCACCTTCTTCGAAACACCCCTCCCCCACTCTAAAGGACCAGCCCTTGTAAAATGTGTTTATATATATATATATATATATATATATATACATGCTTGCAAAAAATCTCATATAAACCATAAAACCTCCCAAGTCCCCCCCCCCCCCCTTCCTATTTTTACCGGTCACCAACAGTCATCAGAGCAAGCGTCACTTCCCTCCTCCATCACACCATTTCCATCTCTTTAATTTTTCCCCCCATCATCTACATATATTTCCTGAAACTAGGAGCCATTGCACCTGTTTTTATATATATATATATATATATATATATATATATATACGTCTTTTTACATGTGTATATATATGTACACTTTCATGGAATTTCTCCTTATTATCTAAAAACATCATTTTTTTTTTTTTTATATATATATATATAACTTTCATATAAATTTTACTTATACAGATTTTATATAGATTTTTTAATACAGCTCTTTAATACAGCATTTTAATCACTTCCTATTCTTTCTCATTCTGATCACATCTATATCTCCATTCTGCAGCACACTCCAATTGCCCACATTATTTCATGCATACTATAAACTCTCCCCTATATATAAATAATATATCCTCCATTTTCCACCCATCATCTTTCACCCCTTTCGCCATCCTTCCTTTTTATTTTTTATTCCTCACCTCATCCACACTACTGTCATTCTATAACATATTGACCCACCAAACTACAATCCCCATCAGCCCTCTCTCTCCCAGTCCCCCCCACACTCACATTCCCTTCCCCTCCTCATGATTGCTTCCACATCATCACCTTTCCTCCCCCCCACCCCCCCCCCCCCCCCCCCCCCCCCCCCCCTGCTCTTGCTACACACGTTTTTAACAGTCAAAACATCTCAGCACAAATTATGTTACCAAACATGAATGATCCTTTTAACCACTTGCCGACCGGCGCACACAGATGTACGTCGACAGAATGGCACGTACAGGCAGGAGGGCATATATATAAGTCCCTCCTTTCTGCCTGTCCGTGCCATCGGGAGCGCGCCGGGAGCAGCGCGCTCCCGCGCCGGTCGGGACCCCCGTGAGTCCGATCGCGGTCCCCGCGGACTCGATCGCCGCGGGGACATCCGCGATCGTCTCACGGGACGGCTGAACGGGGAGATGCCGAGATAAACAGCATCTCCCCGTTCTGCCTAGCAACTAGTGACGCCGATCTCTGCTCCCTGTGATTGTAGCAGAGATCAGCATTCACTAGCTGACAGCCACGCCCCCCCACAGTAAGAAACACACCCCTAGGCCTACTTAACCCCTACACTGCCCTCTTGTGGTTAACCCCTAAACTGCCAGTGTCATTTTTACAGGAATCAATGCATTTAAATAGCATTAATTGCTGTAAAAATGACAATGGTCCCAAAAATGTGTCAAAAATGTCCGATGTGTCCGCCATAATGTCGCAGTCACAAAAAAAATCGCAGATCTCCGCCATTACTAATAAAAAAAAAATTATTAATAAAAATGCTATAAAACTATCCCCTATCTTGTAAACGCTATAACTTCTGCGCAAACCGATCAATAATCGCTTATTGCGATTTTTTTTACCAAAAATATGTAGAAGAATACGTATCGGCCTAAACTGAGGAAAAAAAATGTTTTTTAATATATTTTTTGGGGATATTTATTATAGCAAAAAGTAAAAAATAATGCATTTTTTTCAAAATTGTCGCTCTATTTTTGTTTATAGCGCAAAAAATAAAAACCTCAGGGGCGATCAAATACCACCAAAAGAAAGCTCTATTTGTGGGAAAAAAAGGACGTCAATTTTGTTTGGGAGCCACGTCGCACGACCGCGCAATTGTCAGTTAAAGCGACGCAGTGCCGAATCGCAAAAAGGGGCCTGGTCCTTTGGCTGCAAATTGGTCCGGTCTGAAAGTGGTTAAACTTCTCACAACACCTCTAATACATGATCAGCGTTGGCCAATTTTAAAGTTTTTTAAGTTTTTTAAAGTATAAAGATAGATACCGCCCCCATTATTTTATTTATTTTTTCCTCCCACACTCCCCCTTCCCCCTTCAACCACTATAAATATGTGTCTACAAGCTGCAGCTGTTTACACCGCCTGATGAAGGAGCACGCATGCTCCGAACGCGATCGCTTCCAACCACGCCTACCAAAGTCATCAATCCTGCTGACGTGCCTATCCTGGGACGCACTCACCTCGGAACCACGAGACGCAAGGGACCGTGCGTTTCCCCACCATAGCCATGACACCGGAGGACGGCCGAGGACTTCAGACAAAATAAAGATACCGCTACGTGCCTGATATTTTTAACCACTTGCCTACCAGGCACCAACACCCCCCTCCCATCCAGACCAATTTTCAGCTTTCGGTGCTCTCACGCTTTGACTGACAATTACTCAGTCATGCAACACTGTACCCAAATGAATTTTTTGTCCTTTTTTTCCCACAAATAGAGCTTTCTTTTGGTGGTATTTGATCACCTCTGGGTTTTTTATTTTTTGCGCTATAATTGAAAAAAGACCGAAAATTTTGAAAAAAGACCGAAAATTTTGAAAAAAAACGCATTTTTCTTTGTTTCTGTGATAAAATTTAGCAAATTATTAATTTTTCTTCATAAATTTTGGCCACAATTTATACTGCCACATATCTTTGGTAAAAATAACCCAAATTTAGCGGATATTATTTGGCCTTTGTGAAAGTTACAGACTCTACAAACTGTGGTGCGAATCATACAAAATTGATCACATCTGATGTACTGGTGGCCTATCTCATTTCTTGTGACCCGAACAAGCCAGGAAAGTACAAATACCCCCCAAATGACCCCTTTTTTGAAAGTAGACATTCCAAGGTATTTAGTAAGAGGCGTGGTGAGCTTTTTGATGTTGTCATTTTTTTCCCACAATTCTTTGCAAAATGAATTATTTTTTTATTTTTTATTTTTTTTCTACAAAATTGTCATTGTAATAGGTTATTTCTCTCACATGGCATGTGTATACCACAAATGACACCCCAAAATAAATTCTGCTACTCCTCCTGATTATTACGATACCACATATGTGGGACTTTTCCACAGCCTGGCCACATAGAGAGGCCCAACATGCAGGGAGCGCCATCACGTGTTCTGGGAGCATAAATTACACATCTAAAGTGTTGACTACCTATTACACTTTTGAAGGCCCTGGAGCACCAGGACAATGACACGTGACACTGATGACACGTGACACTGACGTGGCACTGATGACACGTGACAATGACGTGGCACTGATGACACGTGACACTGACGTGGCACTGATGACAGATGGTACTAATACGGGGCACTGATGACACGTGACACTGATGACAGATGGCACTAATATGTGGCACTGATGAGAGATGGCACTCATACATGGCACTGATATCACGTGGCACTAATATGTGGCACTGATGCGAGATGGCACTAATACGTGGCACTGATGCGAGATGGCACTAATACGTGGCACTGATGACAGACGGCACTAATACGTGGCACTGATGACAGATGGCACTGATACGTGGCATTGATGACAGGTGACACTGATAACAGATGGCACGTGACACTGACAGGTGGCACTGATGACAGATGGCACTAATATGTGGCACTGATGACAGATGGCACTGATGACAGATGGCACTGGGGATGGCACTGGCAGATGGCACTGGGGATGGCACTGGGGATGGATCTGGCAGATGGCACTGGGGATGGCACTGGCAGATGGCACTGGGGATGGATCTGGCAGATGGCACTGGGGATGGCACTGGCAGATGGCACTGGGGATGGCACTGGCAGATGGCACTGGGGATGGATCTGGCAGATGGCACTGGGGATGGATCTGGCAGATGGCACTGGGGATGGATCTGGCAGATGGCACTGGGGATGGATCTGGCAGATGGCACTGGGGATGGATCTGGCAGATGGCACTGGGGATGGATCTGGCAGATGGCACTGGGGATTGATCTGGCAGATGGCACTGGGGATGGCACTTTATTTATTTATTTATTTTTTAAAAAAAAACTTACGGCGCTGCAGCCGTTCATCTCCCCCTCCTCACACGCTGTCTCTGTGTGAGGAGGAGGAGCGGCGCTGAGAGATGATCTCATATGTTTACATATGAGATCATGTCTCATTGGCCAGGGCGATCGCACTGTAAACGGCCGCTGTTATTGGCCGTTTACAGCGATCTGTGATTGGCCGTGTCCGAGGGACACGGCCAACACAGAATTTCCCTGCTGCGCGCTCGTGAGCGCGCACAGGGAACGAGGAAAGGGGAGGCCGTCATATGACGGCCTCCCGGGATTTGGCATCCGCGCTGTGGCCGTCATTCGGCTACGGCCGGATGCGAAGTGGTTAAACAAAGTGTGAGTACATACTTTCTTTTTATTTTCACATACAGTTCCCACTGTAATCAGACCCACTACTCTTAGAGCGGCGCTGCTCTCTCTCTTTTCTCCTCTACACCAGAGTCTCTTCTGCTCTATGGAGCCGGCTGCCGCATCTTACAAGCACACACTGTTACTCCTGGACTGAGGAAAAAAACTGTCCAAAAAACACATCACAGTGTTTCTCCCCTTCAGCCCCCACTCTCTCTCGCCCACCCTCAGTGTCACTCCATCTGTGACCCCCCATACTCGCTCATCACTAGCTGTCGTCGGCGCTCCATACTCCCCCTCTCCATCCAATTTTTGGCTGCAGCTAGGGAGCATTTAGGAACCCTTAACTACCAAGTTTGAAGTTCGGGGGACCTATGGCTGCAAATGGCCACAGTGAGGCATGCAAATGGGCACAGTGAGGCTGCAAATGGGCATTGTTGACCTTCTTTTTCACTTACAGTAGCTGCGCATTTCTCACCCTAGGCTTATACTCGAGTCAATACGTTTTCCCAGTTTTTTGTGGTAAAATTAGGTGCCTCGGCTTATATTTGGGTCGGCTTATACTCGAGTATATATGGAAATTAGAAAAAGTGGCAGTCAAATATTACTCCTGGCCTCTGCCTGCGATGGATACTGGGCTCAGGATAGCTCAGGATCTGGTGGGGAGGAAGTGGCACTCCAAGAAGGGCTCACTAGGCAGGGTTCCACGCCCAGAGTGTGTGGTTTTCTGACCTCACTTTGCTTTGGGCTGTGTGGAACATCCTGGATGGAGGTTAGGTGTTTGTACATCATACCCCCTGTGACGGCTGGCGTCTATGACGTCAGTCCGTCACCATCCGTACATGACGCAGGGGGCAGAGCTTGTGGATCCGCCGTGGGTATATCAGGATGTCCGGCGCGGCGGCAGCTTGCATTTGCAGTCTGTCTGGTCTAGGCTCAGTGGTGTTGTTTGAGGCATGTACTCTCCACGCTTGGGGTTCCAACTCTTTCAAGGTAATACATAATTGTCTTCTATATGCATTCCATTATACAATATAAGTTACTGATATATTTCAATACTTTCTATTCACATATATTGTAACGTCTGTTTTCCTAGTTCCCCTAAGCCCCCCTGCCCATACCACTGTTGTCATGACCAGCTCAACATATGATCATCTTTCTGAGTGTCCGTTATATATCATATATACATATAGACATGGGGCACATGAGGCTTTATTAATCAATTTCCCCAAGGATGTTATTTCCAACTATGGGAGTGTACCATCTTATTTTTTTCCCCATGTTTTTAATTTGCCCTTTAAGACATATGCTCTATATATATATATTTTATATACATTTATTTTTTAGACACACACTTGGCACATCTGAGACTGTTGAACGCATGCCGCATGTAGTCGTTGCTGGACGTCCTGGTTTTTCCTGCTGCGGTTCACTCGCTGCGTCCCCTCAGCCCCCGAGCTGGACATTCTTATTGCCGCAGTCTTGTCGCTTGGCGTTGGGTGACCTAGCCCAGTGGATTGGTAAGTAGGAGGTCTTTTTCCTCTGACCCCTCCTGCCTAAATCTCCCCCCCCCCCCCCCCCCCCGCTGCTTATATACTACATTTTCAATATATACCCATTCTTATTATATTTTTTGTTTCAGACATACTAATGGTGCATCTGCCCCTGAAGAGCGAGCAAAAGACTCGTGAAACGCGTAGGGAACCATCGATACATCTCTGTCATTTTTCCATAATTTTTGGGTATTTCTGCGGCATCATTGTTTATACAGTGTTTTTATGCATGCACAACTTCTACCTCTTATGATGTGTATATATATCAACTGGTTCATCAACTCAAATGAATTTTACTATTGTTCAATGAATATGTATTTAATGTAATGAATTGATATTTTTCTTTGCTTTTGTTCATAACTTGGCCACTATGCCGGGCAACGCACATTTATTGCTGTTTCCCATTTGTTTATGTAGCATTTTGCAACTAATAAATTGATTTCATTACACTTTTTGTGAACATGTGCCAATCTCTTCCACCTCATTTAAAGTCCCAGGGCTTTTGTTCTCCTCCTTTCGCGTATTTTAGGGATGGAGGTGGTAGAGTGGTTCTTCCAGACCTTAAAATTTATTTTTCACTAGGCAGGGTTAGGGTGTATTGGGAGCAGCAAGATGGCCACCGTGCTCCGTGAGTAGGCCGGGCACCGCGGCCTTTCCCAGCGTCCACCCCCACACAGGATTCAGACAGGCCCTCCGTCTATATTTTAGCTTTTAAAAGGCTTTAGATCGCCCGATCTATCCAGAAAGAGGCCGCCGGAGGGGCTGTCAGCCACCGGGGAGGCTATCCGGCCTGGCTGGAGTTTCCCGTGTCCTCCTCTGGAGACTGGGGACTAATCCAGGAGAGCAGCCGCTCAGATCTTGGGCCATGGGGGAGAAGCACCGCGGTGTCTGGAGCTGTTGTAGGCCGCAAGATGGCGCCGGGCGTCCCTCGGGAAGAACCTCACGATAGGTCCAGGGGCCTCTACCAGCCAAACTCCGCGGATGACCGGCCCGATCGACTGCAAAGGTGGTCAGGTTCCGCCACAAGTCAGGTAAGGGCTTCCAGGGATGTTTTTGGCCGGGGATGGCAGTGGATGAGCACTATCTGTGTGATCATGATGATGAGCACAGCCTCCACACGTCTTCCCTGTTTCGCGTCCGGACACGCCCCCAGAAGCACATGCATTCTGATGAGATAGATGAAGGCAGATGGACTGAAGGGAGCCAGCCCCCTCCTTAAAGGTACAGGGGCACATTGAAAACCCAGCATGTAGCACAGTGGCTGAAAAGATGTCAATGTGTTGCCTGACTTAAAATCAAGCATACAAAAAATGTGCCACTGCCCTCACCTATAACTGGCCTTTGCAGCAAGGAGCAATGGAAGGCAATGGCTATATAAGTGGCCTTTGCAGCAGGCAACGCATTGACACCTTTGCAGCCACTGTGCTACATGCTGGGTGTTCAATGTGCCCCTTTACCTTTAAGGAGGGATGGGCTTCCTCCAGTCCATCTGCCTTCATCTATCTCATCAGAATGCATGGCCTTCCACTGTTGAGCCTTTTATAAGTTAGAGGTAAGGTCTACAGATCACAGGGTGCCTTCCCGGGGCCTGTAGCTTAGGCATGTATTTGCAAATTTGTGCAACTAAACCCCTGTTTTTAAACGCATTGCTGTTAGGTTAATCTGGTTGGTCGCAGGCTGGTTGGTAAGTAGAGCTTGGAATTTTTTCAAGGATTTTTCCTTGGCTTTTGTTTGATGTAAATTCCCTGTACACTATTATCACTATTATAGGACATCAGGATGCTGTATATTCTGTGAAATGGGCCCTGGAAAATTCCTCACTCACATGTATAGATAAACGGTTCTTGACTCAATGTTTAGGTTTCTGTTTAAATCTGAATTACTTCTGGTATGACAGACAATTTTACCTTCAAGTTAAAGGAGTGGTGATGGGGGCTCAGTTTGCTCCCAGTGTTGCTAATTTATTTATGGCATAGTGGGAGGAGGACATGGAATTTCAGAACCACCCTCATCAGTTAAAGTGCTATAAGAGGTATATTGATGACCTTTTCATGGTCTGGGAAGGTGATTTAGTCTCCAGCAATTTCAGGACAGTCTTAAAGGGGTTGTAAACCCTCATGTTTTTTCACCTTAATGCATTCTATGCATTAAGGTAAAGAAACTTCTGACAGTGACCCCTAGCCCCCCGTTTTACTCCCCTGACCCCCCTCGATCCCTCGGTGGAGACGCGCTGGACCTCGCTGCCCGGGGGTTCTTGGCTTTTGATTGGATAGATTGATAGCAGTGCAGCCATTGGATCCCGCTGCTGTCAATCAAATTTAATGACGCAGGCGCGGGGGTGGGGCTGAGTTCTAAATTCTGTGTCTACGGACGTAAATGCTGGAGGTAAGTATGATATGTTTTTTATTTAAAAAAAAAAAAAAAACAAAGCTTTAAAATCACTTTAATTCCAACAATAAAATTTTTATTCTTTCCTGGAATGTTGATAAGGAACGTATGGTCTTTCTTGATTTAGAAAACTTCAAAGAAATGGACCATTTTGCGACCCATATAGTGATTTAAATTCCTAGTCCCAAATTTTAGTTGAGAGGTTCATTGAGAAAGGTTATCAGAGGAACTTTCTGGAGGAAGAAAAAGATAAAGTTCGGGAATTGGATAGGAACTCTTTAGTGTCAGGTCCCAAGATCATTAAGGAACATAAACATGAGTTTAAGTTGTTGTTAGATTATAACTCACAACTAGGGATGAGCCGAACACCCCCCGATTCGGTTCGCACCAGAACCTGCGAACGGACCGAAAGTTCACACGAACCTTAGAACCCTATTAAATACAATGGACGTGAACGTTCAAAATCTAAAGTGCTAATTATAACGGCTAATATGCATGTTATTGTCCTAAAAAGGGTTTGGGGACCCGGGTTCTGCCCCAGGGGACATGTATCAATGCAAAAAGAAGTTTTAAAAACGGACGTTTTTTCTGGAGCAGTCGTTTTAATGATGCATAAAGTGAAAAAAAAAAAAAAAAGTGAAATTTAAATATCGTACCTGGGGGTGTCTAAAGTATGCCTGTGAAGTGGCATGTGTTTCCCGTGTTTAGAACTGTCCCTGCACAAAATGAACATTTTTAAATGAAAAAAAGCCATTTAAAACTGCTTGCGGCTTTAATGTAATGTCTTGTCCTGGCAATATGGATGAAAATCTTTGAGAAAAATGGCATGGCATGATTTTTGTACATAATGATATATAATGATTTTATTATATTATCAATATGCATTGTTTTTTAAATTATGTTTTTTAACGGATGGCCGCGGGTGATGGGAATAATTAAATGAAATTTTAATTTATTGAGTATTAGTAGTGATACAGCTGTGCTGACGCTGCTTTTTATTTATTATCTGCTGTATGCTTTAGTGCTGATTGAACCTCTAGCACCGGGACGGAGCTCACCGGGACGGAGTTTATGCAAGCCGTGCAGCTGCAGAGGAATAAGCATCAGTGTTGCTATGACAATGTTTTCGCTTTAAAAATCCTCGGATGACGCCATGGCTCCACCCAGGACGAAGTCCCGTAGGACGTGACGCGTACGGGAGGAGGAGCCACATTCTGCTGACGTCACCTTCTGTCATCTGATGAGATCGCGTGTCATTGAGAGCCGCTTGGCGGTACTTGGTAAAAAGGCTGTACACAAGACGAAGGAATTTGTAAGTGTATTTTCAAATAAAGCATGTTTACTTATCATACAGAGAGCACTTAGATTGTGTTTCTTAATGCTTCTATGACATTGGGATGACAGTTACCATCTGAGAAATCTTAGACCGGCCACCATCTACCATTTCACCCTACCCCTGTGAGTGGAAAATTGCGTGTTTTGACCTATCTGTGGTTACAGAGGTCAACATATTGAGGTGAGCGAAGCACTATAAGTGTCAGTAGTGGGCTCATTCTCACAAGGAGACTTTTGTCATCTGTAATTTCTGGGATTTCTAGCACAGGGATTCTCTCAGGAATTTTATGCTGTATGTCCTTTTTACATGGATATGGACATTTGTAACACATTTATAGGTGCTGCACCTTTTTGATTTTTATTGTTGATAGCATGTACCTGTTATAGGTGGAGCGGCCTCTAGCAGTGATGTTGCAGGCACTCCTTTTGCCAGTTTTCTGTCTCCCAGAGTAACGGGAGCACTGCAGAGGTTCCCATCCTGTACATAGGTACGGAGCATGGGCGTTGCTAGGTGGGAAAAAGACCAGGGGCTTCAGCGTGAAGTCCGAGCCCGACATCGGGGTGGGGGGTGTTGTGTGGCAGGAGGGGGGTAAGCTCACTTGTTGGTTGCTTCCTGGCTTAGCCCATCAATACTGACCACTAGAAACTGACCTACCTGACCCACACTGACTTACCTGAAACACACTGACCTACCTGACACACACTGACAATTACACTGACCTACCTGACCCACACTAATCATTACACTGACCCACACTGACCTACCTGACCATTACACTGACCTACCTGACACACGCTGACCATTACACTGACCTACCTGACCAACACTGATCGTTACACTGACCTACCTGACACACATGTACCATTACACTGACCTACCTGACCCACACTGACCTACCTGACGCACATTGACCATTACACTGACCTACCTGATACACACTGACCTACCTGACCATTACACGCCAGACTTAAGGTGACCGTGACCTCCTCCTGCATCTCAGCCGTAGTGTGCAGCGTGCCCATCCCAGTAGACAGCAGAGGCAGGAGAGGACAGAAGAGGAGAGCCGCCCGCCCGAGTACCGATCGAGGATCTCATAGTGCTCTGCGCGGCGGCATTGTAATATCTGCCTTCTGGAGCCTGCAGCACCTATGATGGACGTCGCACGTCCCGCAGTCCCTGCATTGGACCAGTGGGGCATCCATCATAATCGCTGCAGGCTCTAGAAGGTGGGACCTGCTATGTCACTCGGCCACACTCCGAGTAAGATTGGTCCCCGCTCGGGCTCGGGGCTAATAATAGATTTGTGGATGCCCGAGACCCGGGGCTTTTTGGGGGGCCACTCGGGGCTCCAGCCCCCCTTAGCCCCCCCTCACAATGCCACTGGTACGGAGGTTCAAGCGTTAGGTTGAGTGCAGGTGTGGAGCCTGCACAGAGTGCACGGTGGGGCCCACTCCACTACTGGAGACTAGTAGTGGAAAATGTTGGACTGGTAGATATGCACATTGCATCAGTGTGTCCCTCAGCATGTCCCATAAATGGCAATTACAGAGAAGGTGTGCAGTGGCATGAGAAACTAAGATTTAACTGGAGAACAGTTGCAGTGCCAGTGTACATGGTGTATGTTCATCTTTAAAAGTAGAGGCCTGCTTTAAAGTGGAACTTTAGTCAAAAAATGAAGTCCTGCTAGATCACTTCAGGGTGGCCCCTTGCAGGTATAGCTATGTAAAACATTAAAAATAAGTGCCTATACTGTTTAAAATCCAGTAATACGCTGTATGACCCTGCTCTGCACATGCTCAGTTGCTCACCTTGACCTTCTTTCCTTTGCAGTATTTTTTTTTTTTAATTTGGGTTGCTTATTATTTTTTCTTCTGCCAGCTTGAAAAATATAAGGTTGGGGTTTAGTGTTTTAGGCTAGGCTTACACTAGCACGCGCTGTGCGTTCCGGTTGCAGGTGTGGAAATCGCACCTCTTCCTGCAAATGCAACCACCACCAGCCAAATCGCATCTCAGCACGCAGCACATTTTCAGGTGTGGGAAACGCAGGGAAATCACATGGGTTGCCGTGCCTGTGCAAACGCATCCTGCACAAAATGCAGAAAGAAGGTGTTATATTATATATTTTTTTAATTTTGCTAGAACACTTCTGTTTTATTTTGGGGTCAGCAGGGTGAACATGTCACTGTACTTGTGCCTGTAAAGTCCTATGCACCTAATAGCTCCTCTAAGACCCCTTTCACACTGAAGGCGTTTTTCAAGCCTTTTAGCACTAAAAAAAGCGCCTGTAAAGTGCCTCTCAAGCCTCCCCAGTGTGAAAGCCTGAATGCTTTCACACTGGGGCAGTGCGCTTGTAGGACGGAATAAAAAAGTCCAGCAAGCAGAGTTTTTGTGGCGGTGGAAGAGTGGTGTATACAGTACACCACTCCTTAACCACTCCTTGAAATCAATGGGCAGCGCTGCCGAAGCGCCTGCAAAGCACTTCGGCAGCAGTGCTTTTTGGGGCCTTTAAACCCCTAGTTTTCTGGAATACAACGTTGTATTCTAAATATAGATCTTTATTGGATTAAAGATGTCGCATATGTGACATAGTGGATAAAAATAGGAGACATGGGTCCCAAATGAAAAATGGTAAAACAATACAGAAATTTTTAAAAATTACACTAACAGACAAGATACTTTTACAGCAGTATAGTAAACTATACTGCTGTAAAAGTATCTTGTCTGTTAGTGTAATTTTTAAAATTTCTGTATTGTTTTACCATTTTTCATTTGGGACCCATGTCTCCTATTTTTATCCACCATGTCACATATGCAACATCTTTAATCCAATAAAGATCTATATTTAGAATACAACGTTGTATTCCAGAGAACTTATTTCCAAACGCTGCCTAAAAACCCCATCAATCCCTCTTGGGGGTACTACTTTTCTTTTTTTCTTTTTACACCCCAGGGGTGAGCAGCAACTACATCATCTCCAGTGAGTGTCTTTTCTCTTCTTAAACCCCTAGTTAACCCCTTCTTTGGGGTTAAAAGCGATCCGCTGCTAAAACGAGCAGCGCTTTACTGATAGTGCGGCATGGTCTGCAGTGTGAAAGGGGTCTTAGTACACCAAACCCCAACATACATATTCCCTATATTGCTATAACTGATATTAAAACAAAACTAAACTCCTTTATTTAACTGTTTGTGTTATAACTGATCACTTGCTGCACCATGACAACTGCAGATCAAACAGAGGCAAAGCCATCAGAATACACTGATCAGCGATGCAGGCTGTAACCAGCAGTGCTAGTTAAGTATCAAAAATCTGACAGGGTGGTTCTAGAGAAGCTGATCAATAGATCGACTTCTCTAGAACCACCCTGCCCATACATGGATTGAAATTCAACTGGTAACTGCTGAACCAGGCAAAAATCAATCCATGTATGGCGGGCATTAAAGCAGTAGTAAACCGCTGAAGACAAATGCATAAGGTGCTAGCACCTTATGTGAGACTTACCTTACAGCAAAGCCCATTCAGCGACATGCTCTCACAGCTGAGAGGGCTTTCATCCTCCCCCTGTCTTCCTTCCGGGTTCACAGCCTCCGGCTACATGAGTGGCCGGGGCCACGATGAAGTCACTCCCACACATGCACGCAGGAGCCCCCGGCTATGGAACAAGCTCTGGTCCGACACAGTATGCCAGAATTTTAGAGTGCATCCGCCGGTGACGTCAACGGCTGCATGCAGTGTGAATATCTCCTAAACTGTGCAAGTTTAGGAGATATTCACTGTACCTACAGGCAAGTCCTATTTTAGGCTTACCTGTAGGTATAAGTTGAAAAAGTGGGTTTACTACTGCTTTAGGCTCTGTCAAAATTCTAATCCCTGATAAAGGGGAGATCTGTTTGGCCGTCAAAACAAGTTGATGTTTTTTTTGCTATAAACCAATGTTATCATCAAAATCTTTGGATTCTTGGATGTAACAAGCATTTAATCCTTGCAGTGCAGGGGCAGTCCCATGGCGAGGGAGGATAAGGATCTGCTTTAGACTTTTAAAAAAGTATTTTTTGAAGTTAGATTAACATGTTAAAGCTTATATAATATATTGATTGGATTTTCATATACAGTAGAACCTCGGTTTGCGAGGTTCCGAGGTTAACGAGCACTGTATTTCTAAAAATCCTAACTCGGTTTGCGAGTGTTGTCTCGCAAAATGAGCAGGATTCAGGCCAAAAGCATTGTGCAGCACCGCTTTTGGCCTGAGGTGGGGGGCACCGGAGCCGAACAGCGCTGATCATCGGCATTCGGAAATGCACGGAAAGGCCCGAGAACCCTTTGGCTGACCTCAGCAAACCTCGGAAAGGCTCGTGAACGGAGTCTTTTCAACATTTGCTGAGCTCAGCCGAAGTGTGCTCGGACCTTTTCGGCCGTTTCCGAAGCTCTCCGGCGCCCCCCGCCTCTGGCTTCATGCGGTATTGCATCCCATTGAAGTCAATGCGGAACAAATTATTTTCGTTTTCATTGACTTCAATGGGAATACTCGCTTTGATATGCGAGTACTTTGGATTACGAGCATACTCCTGGAACGGATTATGCCTGTAATCCGAGGTTCCACTGTACAGTTAGGTCCATACGTATTTGGACACAGGCATAATTTTTTTTTTTTTTTTGTTCAGGTATTTACCTAAACATATTCAATTAAGCAGGTAAAAGGTCTGGAGTTGATTGTAAGTTTGTTTTTTGCATTTGAAATCTATGGCTGTGAACCTGCATCATGTGTTCAAAGGAGCTGCCCATGCAAGTGAAGCAGGCCATTGTAAGGCTTCAAAAATTAAACAAATCCATCAGAGAGATACATTAGGAGTGGCCAGATCAACAGTTTGGTAGATTCTGAGGAAAGAAGAATGCACTGGTGAGCTCAGCAACATAAAAAGGCCTGGACGTCCACGGAAGACAACAGTGGTGGATGATCGCAGGATCCTCTCTATGGTAAAGAAAAACTCATTCACGACATCCAGACAAGTGAAGGACACTCTCCAGTAGGTGGGCGTATCATTGTCAAAGTCTACAATCAAGAGAAACAAGAGGAGCAAATACAAAGGGTTTACAACAAGGTGCAAACCATTCATAAGCGTGAAGAATAGAAAAGCCAGATCAGACTTTGCCAAAAAACATCTAAAAAAGCCAAACCAGTTCTGGAAAAGCATTCTTTGGACAGATGAAACTAAGATTAATCTGTACCAGAATGACGGGAAGAAAAAAGTGTGGAGAAGGCTTGAAACAGCTCATGATCCAAAGCACACAACTTCATTTTTTTAAATATGGTGGAGGTAGTGTCATTGGTGTTTATTGATGATGTGACAGAAGACAGAAGCAGCTGGATGAATTCTGCAGTGCTTAGAGATATATTGTCAGCCCAGATTCAGCCAAATTCCGCAAAGTTGATTGGACGGCGCTTCACAGTACAGATGGACAATGATGCAAAACACACTGCAAAAGCTACCCAGGAACTTTTGAATGAAAAGAAATGAAATATTCTGCAATGGCCGAGTCAATAACCTGATCTCAATCCAACTGAGCATGCATTTCACTTGCTGAAGGCAAAAAAAAAGGCAGAAAGACCCACAAACAAAGAACAACTGAAGATAGCTAGAGTAAGAGCCTGGCAAAGCATCAGAAAGGAGGAAACCCAGTCTTTGGTCATTTCCATGGGTTCCAGACTTCAGGCAGTCATTGCCAGTAAAGGATTCTCAACAAAATATTAGAAATTAACATTTTATTTATGATTATATTCATTTGTCCAATTACATTTGAGCCCCTGAAAATGGGGGGACAGTGTATACAAATGGTTGCTGTTCTTAAAATGTGTACTTGATATTAATGTTAGACCCCTTGAATTAAAGCTGAAAGTCTGCACTTCAAATTCATTTGAATTTTATTCTGGTGAAAAAAAGAATGAAAATTGTGCCTGTGTCCAAATATATATGGACCTAACTGTATATTAACCCTTTTCTCTGTCACCAACATATGTCACATAGCAGCCAGAGTGGGTATACATTTGACAGCCGACTGTTTAGACCACAGCCACCCAATCACTTTCTTAGACTCTCTCTAGTGCGCCCCCCCATGTTTCCTCTGCTTCGTTTTCTCACTTGCTGGCCTAGGACCCCACATGAAGGGTGCCGCTGCATAAAGGAGAGGGAGAGCATTGAACTTCCTTTCGCTGATCTCCCCTAGCTATAATTAACACAGAAACAACGTGCATTGCATCACTTCCAGGTTTGGCTGTCACTTTCCCTGGCCGCTGCAGCTGAGAATTAAGCTAATGGAGTGCGATTTGCTTACCATTAGCTTCAGTGTGAGGCAGGCAAGATATCAGGGATCTAATAGACCCCTGATCTCTTATTAAAGAGAACACGCCATAGCAAAATGCTATCACAAAACCTTCCCCCCTTGCACAAACACATGAACGTAAACCCACCATTGGGGCGCCAATGTATGAAAAAGTCAGTTGCGCTACATAATGTATATACTCGATTATAAGCCGACCCAAATATAAGCCGAGGCACCTAATTTTACCACAAAAAACTGGGAAAACGTATTGACTCGAGTATAAGCCTAGGGTGAGAAATGCGCAGCTACTGTAAGTGGAAAAGACGGTCAACAATGCCCATTTGCAGCCTCACTGTGTCCATTTGCATGCCTCACTGTGCCCATTTGCAGCTATAGGTCCCCCAAACTTCAAACTCTGTAGTTAAGGGTTCCTAGATGCCCCTAGCTGCAGCCAAAATTTGGGGTTTCACTTTTCTGCAGCAGAGAATGACATTTTCCGAACCGACATTGGGGCCCCGTATCTCGGGGCCACTTAGTGCTAATAACCCCAGTGACTATGTTGTAGTTCCTGTTCCACTGGGTTTGCACACCAAATTTGGGGTTCCTAGGTGGCCCCCGAGATACAGGGCCCCAAAGTTGGGTCGGAAAATGTCATTTTCCTGACAGACTCCATGGCAGCCTACGTATGGGTTAATCCCGCCTCTCCTACCTCATAGGACCCCACTCCCATAAATCTTTGCTCCCAGCTAGGTACCGTGTTCCTTTTTTGTCCTCCTCCTTAGGACTAAAGAGGTAGTTCTTACCTTAAGGAGTAGTGGTCCAGTCCTGGCGTTTCCCCTTGCGTTGGCGGTGAAGAGATGGCGGTATTGGAAGTCCAGTTGCCCAGCTATTAGCAGGGTGGACACGGGTGATGTTGTGGTGCCCTGAAGAGCTTACTATCCAGTCATTGACTGGCAAGCGGCAGTTTGGCCAATCGTCCTCGCTATTAGCAGGAGGCCTTCCATTTGATGCCCGGTCATGCCCGCCTGTGTCGTGCGTTTGGAGGGTCAGGTTGGATCGTTCCTTCATACTGGATGGGTATCGTATTTTTATTCTTACATATTCCATGGCAGCCGGTGTTTATATTTGTTTGTATTGTCTCTGTGTGTCCTCAGGAATGGCGGCTGGAGCGCATTTGCGTTCCAGTCCGCCGCTGTTTGTCCCTACGGCGCGTGCGCACGGCCCCGAGCCAGATCGAGGCTTGGCTCGCGCATGCGCGGTCCGGGCGGAACAGCGGTGGCCGCGCATGCGCGCGGACGTCGCAAGGCGGCACACGACGACGCTCGGAGCGCCGTGACGTCATCCAGGGCGGCAGATTTAAATAGCTGTCAAATACAGCTATGCCCTGGCTTCCAGAGGAATCTGCAGACGCCGGTTCTTTTGTACCTAATAGCGACATTTGTGGAAGGTAGGCTGTGCCCCCCCCTTTTGTTTTATGCAGCAATATGTTACTTTGCTTCTGCTATTATTGGGTGCTTATGGATTATGTCTTGCTTGCAGTCCCTGCTGTTTTTTCTATTGCCATGGATGTGTCGTCGCCGCCTAGTGGTCAGCCCTTATGCCGCAGGTAGGACGGAATATTTTTCCTCTACCTGTTTTTGCATGGGTTGTCAGGGTTATTGGGGAATTATAAAATATTCTGTTTCCTGTTCTTTTCTCAGCCCTTCTAGGTCCGATCATCATCCAGTAGCACGTGAAGAGAAATCCAGGTCACAGCGTGACCAATCAAAGTCAAGATCTTCCTCTAAACATCACACGGACAGGTCAAGGTCCGGCTCTAAACATGATTCCCGCCGCCATTCCGGTCGCACGGAGAAAAAAGCCTGCTTGGGGTGTAGGGCTCATGTCCCGGAGGACAGATCTCTCTGTGAAGCATAGAGAGAGGTGCAGTTGACCAGCAGGTGGAAGCTCTGGTCAGGAAGGTTGTGCAAGAATCTCTGAGCAGGACAGAGTCAGCCAACATAGCCATCCCCCCTTCAGCACCAGCCTCAACTGCGGACGCAGTCGAACTTGAAGTTCCGGGTCCCTCTCATGACTATCTCTCGTCAAATGGATCCTCAGATGAGGAAGTTGAGGTGGATGAATATGGAGCGGGATTCGACTTCTCTCAAGTCCCTTATTTGGTCAGGGCAGTTAAAGATGCGCTAAAATGGGAAGACCCAATAGAGATGCCCTCCAAACAAAAAAAGTATTTTAAGCATCTGAAAAAAGAGCGTCTGAATTTCCCTTTCTTAAATGAGCTCGGTGAAATCATATCTGATGAATGGGGGAAGGTTGAAAGAAAGAACTCTTTAATCTCCAAAGTGGCAAAAATGTACCCATTCAGGAGCGAGGAGGTGAAATATCTGGATTCAGCCCCCCTCATTGATGCGGCGCTCATGAGATTAGTGAGACATGTCACGCTTCCACTGGAGGACACAGTGTCATTCAGAGATGGTTTGGAAAGAAAGATCGACACTGATCTCAAACGAATATATATCACTGCAGGGATGGCCTGCAAACCGGCTCTAGCCCTTGCGGCTTTGTCAAAAGCCATGGAATCTTGGACAGATGACGTGGGTGCAACCCTGGGAGGTATATCCGATGACGTGGTCAGGAATTCCCCAGTGCATGAACTGAGGATGGCATCGGCTTTTCTGGGTGAGGCATCCCTGGACATTATCCGGTTGGTATCGCGTGTCATGCTATCTTCGGTCACAGCTAAACGGGCCCTGTGGTTACGTCCATGGGTAGCGGATCCTGCCTCCAAACAGGCATGGTGCAAAATTCCCTTTGAGGGCTCTTCCCTCTTTGGGAACAAGCTGGACTCGGCCATCACACGCGCTACCGGGGGTAAGTCGGGTTTCCTACCCCAGGATCGTCGTCTCTTGAGTCAGAGAAGAGCTCAACCTAGACCGGATCAGGAACGTGCTAGAGACGCACGTCGTTACAGACCTGGCAGGGAATTCAGGAAAAACTGGAGAAGAAACCAACCTTTAGGACAGAAGTCCACAAAGGCCACATCCTCTGGGGGTCGGGATGCGACTAAGTCCTTTTGATATGGAGCCTGTCCAGGTGGAGCAGGTAGGAGCACGATTACTCCGTTTCCAGCACGTCTGGGCAGCCTCGGTCCAAGATTACTGGACAGTCAAAACTATCTCTACAGGTCATACCTGGACTTTCACCGACCCACCTACACACCGCTTTATTCCCACAGTTCTACCACAGTCAGAAGAGAAAAGAGAAATTCTATTATCCTATACAGACTCCCTGATATCTCAAGGGGCCGTCATTCCGGTACCAGTGGAAGAAAAATTTCAAGGAGTATATTCCCCCCTCTTCATGGTCCTCAAAAAGAACGGGTCATGGAGGCCAGTCATCGACCTAACATATCTGAACTCCTTCATCCAGAAGGAGAGGTTCAAGATGGAGACTCTCTTGACCATAAGTCAAACGATTCAGCCAGGGGATTGGATGGTCTCAGTAGACCTGAAGGACGCGTATTTTCATGTTCCAATCGCAAAGAATTTTCAGCAATACCTCAGGTTCGCAGTGGAGCAGAGACATCTCCAGTTCACCTGTCTTCCTTTCGGGCTGACGACATCGCCTCGAGTGTTCTCAAAAGTACTACTGGCAGTAGTAGCCCTAATCAGGGTCAAAGGTGTCCGGTTACACCACTACCTGGACGATCTACTCTTGCTCTCGCAGGACAGAGACCAGCTTCTTTTACATCGGGACCAAGTCATCTCGGTCTTGACGGAGTTCGGCTGGTTGTTGAACAGGGAGAAGAGTCAGTTGGATCCGACCCAGTCCCTGATATTCCTAGGGGCACAGTTCGACACGGTAAAAAGTACCATTTCCTTACCCATGGAGAAGATCCCAGTAATTCAAGACAGGATCCGGCTCGCCCTGGCATGTCCTCGCCTCAGGGCATCATATTGCCTCAGAGTTATCGGCACCATGGTGGCCACAGCTCCCATGGTAAAATGGGCACAGTGGAAGATGCGGCCCTTCCAAAAGGGTTTTCTTCAACAATGGATCCCAGAGTCACAAGATCACTTTATCAGAATGACCCCGTCCATGAGGGAGTGTCTTCCATGGTGGCTTCATCAGGAGAATCTCCTCAAGTGCCACTCTATTGCACCAATCTCCTGGATCACGGTGACGACGGATGCCAGCAACAGCGGCTGGGGAGCCCTCTGTCTGTCAGAAGTAGCCCAGGGGAAATGGGACTTCCCATCTCAAGGGATAGTGTCAAATGTCTTGGAACTCCGAGCTGCCTTTCAAGCTCTTCAAGCCTTCCGTCACCTGATTTCAGGAGCTTCGGTTCTGTTGAGGTTGGACAACACGACTGTGGTAGCATACATCAAGAGACAAGGGGGCACACGCAGTCTAGACCTACTAAAAGAGGTCAGTCCGATTATGGTCTGGGCCCAGGCGAATTTGTCGAATCTAACGGCAGTTTATCTCCCCGGAGTCCAGAATGTCCAGGCGGACTTCCTCTCAAGAGTAGCCTTGGACAACAACGAGTGGTCCCTCCACACAGAAGTGTTCAATTGGATTCTGTCTCTAGGAGTAACACCGGAAGTGGACCTCTTTGCATCACCCTGCAATGCGAAACTAGAGAGGTATTACACGAGGAATCGTTGTCCCCAGGCTTATGGGATAGATGCGTTGACGGACCAGTGGAGGTTTCTCAAGGCGTATGCCTTTCCCCCAGTCCCGGTCATTCTCCGTTTTCTATCAAGACTCCGCTGGGAAGAAGCCGAAATAATAGCGGTAATTCCATACTGGCCCAACAGGCCATGGTTTCCTCTCCTGACGCAGCTCAGTTGTCGGGACCCAGTCCCTCTTCCTCCCAGGCCAGATCTCCTGCTACAGGGAGCATCGCTTCACCCATGTCCAACCATCTCCACCTGATGGTTTGGTGGTTGAAAGGGGAAGGTTGACAGCCTTGGGGTGTCCGAACACAGCAATTGAAACCCTGATGAGTGCCAGGAGAGAGGGTACTAACAGAGTATACCAAAGAATTTGGGCAAGATTTGTGAGTTTCATCCCTACTGTTGGAGGTTCATTCAAAGACCCAAAAATATTGGACATTCTGGGTTTCCTGCAAACAGGCCTGGAGTTGCCCTTGGCCGTTAGCTCTCTTAGAGTTCAGGTCTCTGCGATTTCTGCATTCACAGGCGTTGCTTGGGCAAAACATCCTCTCGTCAGGCAATTCTTCAAGGGTGCTACAAGACTTAGACCTCAAAGGAGGCCAAGATTCTCCAAGTGGGATCTTCCCCTCGTTTTGGACTTCTTTTCAGGAGAAGAATTTCGGCAAATGGATCAATTGTCCATCAAAGATCTTTTTCTCAAGACAGTATTCCTGGTGGCCATAACATCTGCCAAAAGGGTATCTGAGATCAGCTCTCTGGGTTTCAGAGAACCCTTTATCACCTTTTTTCCTGATAGAGTGGTCTTGATCCCCATGTTGGGATCAAACCCCAAAGTGACGTCCGTCTTTCATGAGAATCAAGAAATAGTTCTCCCAACATTCCATTCACCTGACAATTCTAGCATCCATCCTCTAGATGTCGGAGAAATCCTGAGATTCTATTTGGAAGCAACGGCTCCCTTCCGGAAATCGGATTACCTTTTCATCTACTTCCAAGGGAAGAACAGAGGATTACGTGCTTCCTCCAGATCCATATCAGCCTGGATTGTCCAGGCTATTCAAAGGGCATATACGGCTAAGGGTCTGGTCCCTCCGGAGGCAGTGACGGCTCACTCGACTAGGAGTGTTTCAACGTCTTGGGCAGCTTCCCGTCATGTGTCTGCAGAAGTGATTTGCAAAGCAGCATCATGGTCATCGATAAATACATTTATGACACACTATTGTGTTGAGCCGGCGGCTCTTTCCTCAGTTAATTTTGGTTTGAATGTCTTATCTGTTGACAGTGTAAATTAAAACCTTTTTTTCTTTAAACCAGCAATATTTCCCACCCGGGAGTGTATGGCTAGTTATTTCCCATACGTAGGCTGCCATGGAGTCTGTCAGGAAAATGGAAAATTTATATCAAATACTTACCGTAATTTTCCTTTCCTGATGGACTCCATGGCAGCAGGAGTTCCCTCCCATTGCTGGAGTAGGCTAAGTTATGGAACACGGTACCTAGCTGGGAGCAAAGATTTATGGGAGTGGGGTCCTATGAGGTAGGAGAGGCGGGATTAACCCATACGTAGGCTGCCATGGAGTCCATCAGGAAAGGAAAATTACGGTAAGTATTTGATATAAATTTTCCATTTTCTGCAGCAGAAAAATGCTTGACTCCAGTATAAGCCAAAGGGGGGCATTTTCAGCACAAAAAAATGTGCTGAAAAACTCGGCTTATACTCGAGTATATACGGTATGTTACATATTGCCACACACACCAGAATGAGACCTATAAACTGGTGTCCTGTAGGGTCTTTTAAAATGTCGCTATGAAAAATTTCAAGTTCATTGATTCACAGGAGAGCAGAATGTTAAGGCTTGACATGTTTTTACTGGAAACATTATCTTTTATATTTTATCAAAAATTGGGTAATATATTGTGTTTGTATGTGGAACTACCACCATTTTATTCTCCAGGGTCTCTGTTTTTAGAAAATATATACAGTTTGGGGGTTTTAACTAAACTTTAGGTCTAAAATTATTATTTTTTGTGCAAAAAAATGAAAAAAATACACTGACAGCATTCAATATGTAAATAAAACAAGAAACATTAATCTACAATAAAAGTAAATTTCTTTTTTTCATTTTGGATAGAGTAAGGGCTCTTTCACACTGAGCCAATCCACTTCAATCAGTACGGGATGCATGAGCACATCCCCTGCGGAATCAGAGCCGAACAGGATGAATGGCAGTTTTTTGATATTCGTGGTTTGTGTCAGGTGGACACAGGCAAATTCATGATAGCTCTAGGGGCAGATGAATGTAAATGAACACTGGAGTCCATTTACATTAGGCTATCTCCGATCTCAAACATTTAGGTCCAGAAATATGGAAAAAGATGCAGTTCTTTTCCATTTTTTTTCCCAGACTTGGATGGACTTGGAAGTGGGTGGGTGTAAACGGACACAAGTCTGTTTACATCCACTTGTCCATAGAGCAGCATGGAGCTTCAGATCTTTTTGCCTTCTATGTCCATTGGGGAGATTTCCCTTCACTTCCTGTCCCATAGCCAAAGCAGGAAGTGAGAGGAAAACTCTCCAAAAAGAGGGAATCCCACTATTCCAGCTCTGGTTTCTTTCATTTTCAGTGATAACAGTGTTAATAGACGCACACAGCCCTGATTGGGATCAAGACAAAAAAGTGGCTTCCTATGAGAGCAGATGAAAGAGAGGAAAAGCATGGAGCACCACCAGAACAGGGGTGGATCCGGGGGGGGCACCGGGGCATTTGCCCCCCCCCCCCGAGAAATTAGTTGAGGCAGGTGAGTGAGCGGGTGGCTCGGCGGACGGGTGAGTGAGCGGGCGGGAGGCTTGGTGGGTGAGCGGCCGGGCTGCTTGGCGGGCAGGCGGCTGGCCAATCAGCCGGCGGGCGGGGGAGCAGAGAGGTGACATCATCTCTCACCGCCCGGTGCCCGCCTTGCATCCCTGCAGTTCCGCCCTCACTGTGCAGGCAGCCGATAGATTACATCATCTTTCTGCTGCCTAACTTCACTCTGTGAAACAACAACTGACAATCCCCACCTTAGCAGGAAAGTGACACAGCAAGTGACAATTGTAGCAGGCAAGTGACAATCCGCAACGTGTCACAGGTGACGTTGCAAGTAACAATATGCACCTGGTGACAGGGAACGTGGCAAGTGACAATCCGCAACTCGTGGCAGGTGACGTGGCAATCCGCAATGTGCGGCAGGTGACATGGTAAGTGACAATCCACAATGTGTGGCAGGTGACGTGGCAGGTGACAATTCACAACGTTACGCGTGGCAAGTGACAATCTGCATCTAGTGACAGGCGGTGGTGGCAAGTGACATGCTGAGTTGAACTATTTCATTTATATAACAATGTAATATAATAATGTGCTTCAATCATCCTGACACCATAACCAGAGTACTGGGTGGATTGAAGCGCCAACACCAGCCATTTCCCCCGATAAACTGCACGCAAAAAAAGTATTTTCTGTCAGTGCCCCTCCTGACTCTGGATCTGCCCCTGCACCAGAAGACCCCTGGAAAAAAAGGTTTGGGGGCACTGGGCTAAACCATTGCACAAAGGTAAATAGAACATATTTATTATTTTATGAAAAAAAAATTAACTTTTACAATCAGGCTATAACTAAATCCCCTTTATAAAGGAAATCCGGGCGCTTTTTCTCTCTTTTCTCTATCATGTCAGTAAAATCCCTGGCCTGTACTGTGTGAGAGACCTCAGAAGTGCCATATTTCAGGAGCAAGGGGTATAATTCGGAGAAGTCGTGCACATTCTTCCGTTTTCTGTCGGCAGCCTTCCCCATCCCCTTTAAACAGGCTGATGTGGTGATGTGTAACCTCCCAGCTCAGGTCCCCTCCTCCTCCTCAAGCATTGCCCTGAGTACAGGCACCCAGCAGCCACGTCACCCGCCACTACAGCAGAGGAGCAGCTCCCTCCTTCCTCCCTCCCAGCCCGGACACTGCCGTCCATCCTCTCCGGAGTAACACGGCGCCGGGAAGTCACGGTGTGTCCTCAACTAACGAATGTTCAACTTTCTATAGAATATATAGGAGAGAGCGCCGAGCTGAGCCCAGCCCGGGAACTCTGAGGGGACTTTGTGTGAAAACTTTCAGCGCTTCTGCAGCAACTCTCCTGAAATTTTCCAGAACATTTTGCGCTGCTTTTTGCACATTTTTGCACATTTAGCTGTGTTTTTTTCAGGAAGATGAATATTTTTAGAATTTCAGGGGATTTATCCCACTTACTAGCTATTATCATCCTGCTGATGAAGATGTGGAAGACCAAGTCCTGTGCTGGTAAGATATTGCAGGGCTCTGGGGGATGTACACTGCATTATACAGGTTAATGATCAGATGAAGGACGGAGGGCTTGGTACATTTTGTGTGACATTATTGGAAGGCCTCATACACACAGACACTTAAAGTGATTGTAAAGCTTGTTGTTTTTTTTTATTATTTTTTTTTTTTTAAATAACAAACATTTTGTACTTACCTGCTCTGTGCAAGTGTTTTGCACAGAGCGGCCCCGGATCCTCCTTTTCTGGGATCCCCAAGTGGCGCTCCTGGCTCCTCCTCTTCATTAGGTGCCCCCCTCAGAGAGCCGATTTCCATGGGGGCACCTGTGCAGGCACATAAGCGAGTCCTGCTGCTGCATCCATTGACACAGACAGCAGGACTCGGCCACCTTGTCACTGGATTTGATATTTGATTGACAGCAGCGAGAGCCAATAGCTCCCGCTGCTATCAATCTATCCAATCAGGACCCGAGGCAGCGGCTGGAGCTGCTGGGCTCGTCCACGTCGATGGAACGACCGGGTTCAGGTAAGGAAAAGGGGGGCTCTGGGGGGGAACTGCAGCACAGAAGGTTTTTCACATAGAATGCATTAAAGCAGAATTCCACCCAAAAATTGAACTTCCGCTCATTTGTCTCCTCTCCCCCTCCGGTGCTACAATTGGCACCTTCCGGGGGGGAGGGGGGACAGGATACCTGTCTTTGACAGGTATCCTGTTCCCACTTCCTGGGAGTCCGGGCCGCGGCCCGTGACATCACTGCGGGGCTCCCTTCTCCTCTCCCTGTTGCTGGCGAGTAGGAGAGAGGAGCGGGGCCTCGCGCATGCGCAGTAGGGTTCCAGACGTGAAGCCGCAAGGCAATACTGCTGGGTACCCTTACCCGCAATGGCGACGGCAGCACCCGACAGCTGATGAAAACATCAGCTGCGGTGCCGAAATCGCTGGACTCCAGGACAGGTAAAGCCAGCAGCTGCAGTATGTGTAGCTGCTGGCTTTTAATTTTTAATTCTTTTTGGGGCGGAACACCGCTTTAAGGTGAAAAACCTAGAGACTTTACAACTCCTTAAAAGTGGTAGTAAACTCTGCTTTGTGATTTTTTTACGATCAGTTAAGCCTATAATAAAGCTTACATGTAGGTAAAATCAATATCTCCTATTCCTATTCACCATTAAGGAGATATTTGTTTGACAGCCAGTGATGTCACCAACTCCGTGTCGTGGCCATAACTCCTGTGTGCATGCGCAGGAGTGACATCATTGCGGCTTGGCCATTCAAACAGGCACAGCCCGTGAACCCGGAAGGAAGACCGGGTGAAGATGGAAGCCCTGTCAGTGGTGACAGAGCGCTGCTGATGGGCTTCATCTCAATGTAAGTCTATCATAATGTGCTAGTATGCGATGCATACTAGCACATTATAATATTAGCTTGCAGGAGAAGCATTTTTTACTATTTGAGCTGGCCATAGATGGATCAAATTTAGACAGTTCAGCAGTGACTGGCCAAATTGCAATCAATTTATTATTATTATACAGGATTTATATATATTTTTATGGCTACTCAAGAGAAGTTGAACTAAAGATCAACATCCTTCCTTTGGGAATGTTGGAGAACTTTCATTCGATCAGTGCCTGAAGCCAATCAGCTTCCTCCATCTATCGTGATTGTGTGCAAGAGGGAATCTATTTGTTTTTTCTTGTTTTATTAGCCCACTGGTTGATTGAAAAGAAGATCCATGTATGGCCAGCCTTAGTGGTGTAAAATTCCTGGCATTTTCCTGTGCCCACTTATAGCCACAAATACAAGTGAATGGCTGTACATAGCTGTGCTTGGGTAAATGCCAATGGCAAAAGTGGCACATTCAGGTTGAAGCTCTGTATGCACATGGGTAAACACTAATGTAGAGACACCAATGACATTTTTTTTTTTTTTGCTAAAATAAACATGTTATGCTTACCTGCTCTGTAGAGCAGCCCCAAAGTTCCTCTTTGGGGATCCCCACCAGCACTCAGCTCCTTCCCTTGTGTGTGCCCCATAGCAAGCCACTTGCTATGGTGGCACACCTGAGGACTTACTCCCAAACTGAACTTTGTGCATCCATAGACACGAACAGCATGGATCCCCCCACCCCTTCTTATAAGGTTTGTTTGACAGCAGAATGAACCAATGGCTCCTGCTGCTGCCTCGGTGAGAAGAGAGCCACTGCAGACAGACACAACGCTGGACTGAGATACGACTAAGTAGGTAGGTAAGTATTTATGGTGGAGTGGGGGATGATACAGCTACTGGGACAGTAGTTTGAAAAGTGTGAGAATTAAAAAATAACAATTATACTCGGTCCGATGTTGCATCTGTCCCTGCCATCTCTACTCTCTACACCAAAAACAAAGCCATTAAAGTGGATGTCATAATGTACAGAATGAGATTTCCTTTCATTTGAGCCCAGTCTTGCCACAGATTTACTCCAGCCCTGAGGAATCCTCTTTTATTGTTCAGTTAGAAAGATCTTGACAAAGTGCTGAAATCTTTGTCAAAAAACGCCCCCTTGCTGTGAGTGACAGGTGATTTATATATCTCATGCACTAGCCTAAAAAAGGCACATCCTTTGTAATTATAAAAAGTGAGAAATCCACCCCTCCCCCACATAACAAATCCTGTGATCAATGTATCCTCAGACACACACATTGCACTATAACAATCATCAGATCACTGCATGTTCTACTCTGCTCAACTCTGACTACATACATCTCCCTATATTCTTCTTGCTGTTCACTCGAATAAATTTATTTTCACTCTGGTCTGTGGATCTGTGGTCAGTGCCTGTCTCTCAGTGCTGCCAATTTCTTTTCATACATGCCTAAATAAGCTTTTGTACATGTGAGTACCCATTTTATATGTTCATGAAATTTTAACTTGCTTGACGGTATTACGCTATGGTCTCATTTTCTCTTTATTGGTAATACCATTGGGGGATGAGCCACATACTATACCTGCCTACCACTCCTACTTTCCATCAACCACTCAACGCATAGTCTTGTCGTCGGTTACCAGACATCACAAATTGGAACAACTGCCCACATCGGTGTATTGCAAACACCATACAGCAATTTTGACTCATATGGCGTAAGCCTACCTGAGTCCACGATAGTCGGTAAGCATTCCATTAATTGGTGACGGAGTACATCAAACAAGCCGCACAAGTCACTTTATGTTTTACTGTATTCACTTAAGTCACTATTATGGTGTAATATTGATTTTTATAACAATTATTTTTAAATTTTGAGACACTATACTGTTTATTTTCACTCTGGTCTGTGGATCTGTGGTCAGTGCCTGTCTCTCAGGCTAGTGCATGAGATATGTAACTCACCTGTCACTCACAGCAAGGGGGCGTTTTTGACAAAGATTTCAGCACTTTGTCAAGATCTTCTAACTGAACAATAAAGCAAATGAAAAATGAAAGGAAATCATATTCTCTACATTATGACATTTTGGGTTTAGATCCACTTTAAAGACCATTGATCACTCAGTTCTTGGGCTTCTGTGAGCAGAGAGACGGTGACTGTTAGCTCTCTGCTCTGCCCCTCCAGTTCTCACTGAAGCGCTGGGCTGTGGAGGGGTCGGGAGCTTCTGGCTAAGACTATCAGGGACTCGCTAAGAGGCTGAGCCAGCTGCCACTCAGGGATCAGGGTGAATCTCGACATTAAAGTCGAGATCCCTCCAGAGTCTGGACCGGCTTAATGACGTCAGCTGACAGTGGACTTAAGCCAGCCAGTGGCTGGATACAGGTCACAGGAGTGCAGAACTTAGTTCACTCCTGTGATCTACAGGAGAAGTACAGCCAGAAGAGCTTTGGCCCTAGATCTTCATTGTTGCAGGGAATGCATTAAGATAAAAAATGTCCTGCCTTTAGAACAACTTTAACCACATCTAAACCCAGGAACTGCTAATAAATCCTTAGATTATTTTTGCTTATCTTAACTCCTTCCTGCCCAGCCCTAGTGTCCCTTTACACCCGGGGGACAGGAAAGACTGGCTGATCACATGACGACTGTGAATGACACAGTGATCACATAATCAGGAGCTTATCCCACTGGATCATTAATTAAGATCAAGGGCCGTCTTTGACATCTCAGTCACTGTGCTGGGAGCTCAACCTCAGCACAGAAAGCTCTACCACACATGAATGCTAATGTGGAGCGTGTGGGCCCAACCTATTTGCTGAAGCATATGTGTGTTACGTAGGTGGCAAGAGGTTAATCGTACACTACAGGACACAGGTTGAGTATTCATAGACTCTGGCTTATAACTCTACCCACTACGTGGGTCTTCACACTTTTTTCCCTTTATGTTAACCTGGCACTCCTGCCATTAATGCATTTCCTGTCTCAGGGTGACAACTGCACTGAGCAGCGTTGTCACTCTAGGACAAGGAGTGTGTTAAGACTACATAACACCTTCCTTTCTTCTGCATCATGTGTTTTGTAGTCCACACAGGTAACAGGGAACAGTGCTAGCTAATTATAGTCCAGTGGCAGAGAGCACAGGACGTTATAGACTCACAAGATTTCTGGCAGGATGAACAGATATTTAAAAAATGTTCCATTTGCCGTGTTTACATGCCGTTCTTGTGTTTAGAAGCTTTTTTTTTTTTTATCAAATAGACAAAAATTAAGAACGCCTGTAAACTAAATGCGAGATACCGCATTTACAAGCTGTTACAGGCATTTCAAATGCATCGGAACATCATTGAACGCATTTTTTTGCTTTTCGAATAAATTCTTCTAAACTCAACTGCCTAGAAACTACTATAAAAGACCCTGTGTACATGTACTGATAAGATAACAGAGGAGAGTTCAGGGGCAGCTGAAAAAAACGCCCAACTGCTCCTAAACGTCCGTTTACCAGCATCAGTGTACATGAAGCCTAACAGACCAAAAGAGATCAAATAAGGGCTCTTTCACATGTGCAGCTATTACTACCGTCCTTCGCATTCCCGGCCGCCTGGGGGGCGCCCGCGGCATCGCTCGGGACACGGTGCGAGTGCCCGGCGGCCGCGATGTCCGCCGGGCACCCGCGATTGCCCGTTAAAACAACGGGACCGTGCGGGACCGTGGAGCTGTGTGTGTAAACACACAGCTCCACGTCCTGTCAGTGCAGAGGAGACCGATCATGTGATCCCAGTACGGAGGAACACATGATCGGTCTCCTCCCCTTGAGTCCCCTCTCCCCACAGTTAGAATCACTTCTATTAGGGAACATATTAACCCCTCCAGCGCCCCCTAGAGTTAACCCCTTCCCTGCCAGTCACATTTACACAGTAATCATTGCAATTTTATAGCAACGATCGCTGTGTAAATGTGAATGGTTCCAAAAATGTGTCAAAAGTGTCCGAAGTGTCCGCCGCAATGTCGCAGTCACGAAAAAAAAATCGCAGATCGCCGCCATTACTAGTAAAAAAAAAAAAAAAAAAAAATAAATATCCCCTATTTTGTAGAATAACTTTTGCGCAAACCGATCAATATACG
Source organism: Lithobates sylvaticus (assembly GCA_028564925.1). NCBI lineage: Eukaryota > Metazoa > Chordata > Amphibia > Anura > Ranidae > Lithobates > Lithobates sylvaticus. Next base: position 88,756,325 of record CM053032.1, read on the forward strand.
CCTATTATTTTTTTTTCACATGTGCAGCTATTACTACCGTCCTTCTAAAAAGCGTTCCAAGGTGGATCACATCTCAGAAATGTTTGACAGGCAGCAAGGAGATGCCGTCACCTCCTCACTGACATTTTTACCCTCAAAATAACATTCCACTGTACCGCAACTGTGGGCAATGCAAGTGGTTGTGGCACAGCTTTAATCACTTGAATAGGTCACGTTTGTATGTCAGCAGTGGTACCAGTTGGCGAATGTGACATGCCGTTAAATTTTTACTATGGCACGTGTACAGTCCGGAGTGTCTACATTTCTATGTTTGGTGGGCAGTGGGAAAACCTAACTTAAAATGTAAAAGCCGATTGGCATTGCACTCCAGTTGACACAAAACTTGTCTCTTGTCTTGTAATGGCCGGCTCGGCACAGTTAACTTAAAACGCCAACATAATTTTTGTTTAACTTGGTTTTTGGAAATTTTCTTCATCTCCGCCCCATGCCTCCATTCTCACTTAGGAGAGAATGATATCAGTCCCGCACCAGCAGCCTCCTGAGATATCGACGTCAGATAACCCAGAAAGCATCAGCTTCCAGTAACTTTCCTCAATTCCATACTTTGATTACACAAAAACAACAACAAAAATCTCTCTAGTTGTAGCTAGCTTGTGTATTTTTTTTATATATAAATACATATAATTAAATTCTTGTCATTTTCTTTCTGCTTCTCTGTTCCTAGCTATCTTTATGTACAGTAAAACCAAGTTATTGAAATATTTTTAAGTCATACTGGTGCCCAATTGGACTGGTAATGATGATGATGATTTTGACAGTCTGACGAAGGAAGCATGGGTCATCCATTCAGGCCGGGTTCACACTTGTACAACACACGCTCCGACATTGGGACCTCATGTCGCATGACGTGTGAAAATCAATGTTTCCCTATGGGAGCCGTCTTAACTGGTCCGACACGAGTCGGTCCGACTTTGAAAATGCTCCCTGCACTACTTTGGTCCGACTTTGATCCTACTTCAGCCTATTGAATATCACTGAAGTCGGATCAAGGTCAGATCGCGGTCTTAACTGATCCAATTTTGGCATGCGACTTGTGCTCTGATGATCTTGAAGGTGAACTCCACGCCAAATAAAAAAAAAAAAAAACATGGCATGGGCTCCCCCTCCAAGAGCATACAAGGTGTGGGCCCACACAGCCCGGCAGGTCAGGGGGTAGGGACGAGTGAGCGGCCCCCTCCCTCCTGAACTGTACAAGGCCACATGCCCTCAACATGGGGGGGTGGGTGCTTTGGAGCACCTTTTCCCTACGTTGACAAGGACAAGGGCCTCTTTCCGACAACCCTGGCCGTTGGTTGTTGGGGTCTGCGGGCGGGGGGCTTTTTTTTAAAAACAGCTTACCTGTAAAATCCTTTTCTTGAGATTACATCACAGGACACAGAGCACTATTCATTACATCATGGGTTAGATAGCCACCTTCAGGTGTTGGACACTGGCAACCCTAATTGTAAGGAGAGTTCCTCCCCTATATAACCCCTTCCATATGGAGAGTACCTCAGTTTTGTAGCAAAGCAATAAGTATCCTGATGCATATATATACATAAATCCCAAAGAGGGGCAGGGAGCTCTGTGTCCCGTGATGTAATCTCAAGAGAAGGATTTTACAGGTAAGCTGTTTAAAAAAAATACTATTTTCTTGTTCATACATAACGGGACACAGAGCTCTATTCATTACATCATGGGACGTCCCAGAGCAATGCCCAAATTGAGGGGAGGGAGACACAGATCAGAAAAAAAGACCGCCATTGGACGTGAGGACCTACACTGCTGCCTGCAGTACACTGCGCCCGAAAGCGGTATCCTCATGCCCTCTTACATCCACCTGATAAAATCTAGTGAATGTATGGACCAAAGACCAAGTTGCAGCCTTGCAGATCTGAGCCATGGAGGCCCGGTGATGCACTGCCCATGAAGCACTTACTGCTCTAGTCGAGTGCGCCTTAACATGAAAAGGAGGAATCTTCTTTTCCAAACCATAGGCCTGAACAATAACTTGACAAATCCACCTAGCTATAGTGGACTTCGTTGCTGCCTGGTCCTTTCTGGGACCGTCTGGCAGTACAAACAGAAAGTCAGTCTTCAGCATCTGGGAAGTCGTGTCCAGATAGATTTTGACTGCTCTAACAACATCTAGAGAGTGTAACATTTCCTCCGCGGACTGCGTATCTGAAAAAAAGAATGGTAGGACCACATCTTGGTTTAGGTGGAACCCTGATACCACCTTAGGTAAGAAAGCCAGGTGAGGACGCAACACCACCCTGTCTTTGTGAATAATTAAGTATGGCTCTTTATATAAGAAAACTAAGTCAGATACCCTCCTGGCAGAGGATATGGCAACAAGAAAAAACAACTTTTTGGTCAAAAGACACAATCAAGCATGGCATAATGGCTCAAAAGGCTGTTTTTGCAATACAGACAGAACCAAAATCAAATCCCATGGGCACACGGGCGGCCTGACTGGTCGATTCAAATGCAGTGCCACCTGAATAAAGGCCCGGACTAGGGAATGAGAGGCAAGCGGTTTCTGAAAAAATACCGCCAATGCCGAAATCTGACCTTTGATAGTGCTCAAGGCCATCTTAAATTCTACTCCTAATTGAAGAAAAGGGAGAATTCTATCAATAGCATACCTTCTAGGATGCCATCCTTTGGACACCAGGAGACATATGCCTTCCAGATTCTATAATAGTTGAGCCTGGAGGCCGGATTCCTGGCATTAATCAGAGTGGTTAGGACTGGACCTGAGAGCCCACGTTTTTTCAGGACGTGGGTCTCAACAGCCAAACCGTCAAATTCAGACTTTGTAAGGAAGGATGGAATATTGGCCCTTGCGAGAGCAGCTCTGATCGCAGTGGGAGCACCCATGGTCTTCCGACTGCAGGACTCACGATCTCTGCATACCAGGACCTCCTGGGCCAAGCCGGGGCTACTAGGCTTACTGTCTTCCCTTCTGTCTTGACCCTGCGAAGTAACCGAGCAAGAAGTGGAACTGGAGGGAATGCATAGATTAGAGAAAACTGATCCCACAGAACTATCAAGGCATCTGAACCTTGTGCTAGCGGGTCCTTTGTTTTTGATACAAAGATGTCCAGTTTGTTGTTGAACCTGGAGGCTAGTAGGTCTACATCCGGGGTACCCCATCTCTGGCATATTGCCTGAAATATGGCAGGGTGTAGCGACCATTCTCCTGGATTCAGCTGCTGGCGGCTTAAAAAATCAGCTTTCCAATTTTCCACCCCTGGAATAAAGACTGCAGATAGACAAGGAACATGTTTCTCTGCCCAAGTGAGAACGTGATTCACCTCCCTCTGAGCACTCAGACTCCTGGTGCCCCCTTGGTGATTGATATAGGCGACTGCTGTGGCATTGTCGGACTGAACTCGGACAGGACAGCCTTGTAGCCTGTCTATCCAGGTCTTCAGGGCCAGGTGGACTGCCCAAAATTCCAGAATGTTGATGGGTAAAGTTCTGGACCATTTGCCTTGGATCGAAGCTTCTTCCAGAACTACTCCTCAGCCGGAGAGGCTGGCATCTGTAGTTATGACTTTCCAAAAAATTGGAACAAAGGACTTTCCCTTCTGTAGATTCTTGTCTATAACCACCAATTGAGGCTCTGGCACACTGATGGTAACCGGCGCATTGGAAGGTCCAAAGCTTGAACTCTTTTGTTCCAGGCAGACAGAATGTTGTTCTGCAAAGGCCTTGAGTGGAACTGGGCTTAAGGAACAGTCTCGAATGAGGCCACCATCTTCCCCAATAATCTCATACAAAGACAAATGGAAGGATTTTTCCTGGCCTTGACTAGTCGGACCAAATCCTTTATGGCTTTGGCTTTTGCCTTGGGCAAGAATACCCTGCTTTGAACTGTGTCTATGTCCAAATATTCCAGCCTTCTTAGGGGCTGTAATAGTGATTTTTTTCCAGGTTGAGGACCCAGCTTAGGTACTCCAAGTATCTTACTGTGCACATTGTGCTTCAAGCGTGCCATGGAGTGTTCTACCAGTAATAGATCGTCTAGATAAGCTGTTACTGCTATGCCCCGATCCCTTCGTTTTGCCAGGGGGCTGAGCTAGAACCTTTGTAAATACTCAAGGCGCCGTAACTAGACCGAAAGGGAGGGCCACAAACTGGAAGTGCCGCTGCTCTACCACAAACCTTAAGAACTTCTGGTGAGCGGGAAAAAGTGGCACATGTAGATATGTATCTTTGATGTCTATTGATGCCAGGAATTCTCCCCCCTGAAGGGTGGAAACCACTGAGCGGATAGACACAATGCGGAACGAGCGAATGTTTAAGAACTGATTTAGGTCCTTTAGATCCAGAATGGGTCTGACATCTCCGTTGGGCTTCGGGACTGTAAAGAGGTTTGAGTAAAACCCTGAGCCTTGCTCCTCTGGAGCCACCTCTATGATCACCCCCTGAGATAACAGGCGATCTAAAGCCAGAAATAAAGGGTCTCCTTTTCCCTGGGTCCTTGGGAACACTTGCCCAAAGAAGACAGGATGGTGGAAATTCCCGAAATTCCAGCTTGTACCCCGCCCGCAAAACACTGAAGCCTTCCCCCCACTCGGCCGAGCAGGGGCACCCCTTCACAAGGAGGCTTTGGGATTCTGATTCTTTGACCACAAGGCTTCTTTTGCCCATGGGCTTGGCCTTGGACCTTTCCTCTTGTACTGGACTGGGAAGGCCGTCGCCACTGCCTAGAGGCAGAGGTACTCGGGGCTGGGGAAAGAGAACGTTTAAAAGAAGGACGTTTATCTTTCTTTTTAGCCGGCAATAAGGTGATCTTCTGGATTTATTTATCCAGATCATCCTGAAACAAGCGTTCCCCATGAAATGGAAACCTAGCTAAATATCTTTTGCATGAGGCTTCAGCTGCCCAATGTTTAAGCCAAAGGGACCTATGCATGTGTACCAGCAGGAGTGTAAGGTGGGATGCTTGCTGGACATAATCCATAATAGCATCTACTGCCAAAGGCCCTCGGAAGAGCTGCATAGTCTTGAACTTGCTCAACAGGAAGAAAACTACCTGTTTCACCTGCTCCTTTAAATATTGTCACATACCAACTGCTGCAACCGCAGGTTGGACCGCAGCGCCAGCCAAGGCAAAGAAGGATTTAAGTAATGATTCCAGCTTCTTGTCAGTAGGTTCTTTAAACCCCTGACATTGTCCACAGGACAAGTTAGGCTTTTATTCACGCAAGAAACAGGCGCATCTATTGCTGACACACTCCATTTCTTGGCGATTTTTTCCTCCATTGGGTAGAGCAGGGAGAATTCTCTAGGAGGAGAAAATGATTTATCTGGGTGAGCCCAGCCATCATACATTAGCTTTTCCATTAATGGATGGATGGGAAAGGAAAATGCAGCCTATGGAGACTTCTGAGACCCCAAGGATAAAACAGGGGACATGGCTGGTTCGGTACAGGGCAAATTGTATGTGGTACATACCATCTCTGTATAATATTGCACATGTAGCTTGAGAGCCTGCGAGGTAGAAGAGAGCTTCTCCTCATCCCCTGATTTGTCCGACTGCTCGTGATCCTTGTCCCCAGACAATGTTGTATCAACATTTATCAGACTGGTGATCATCTGATAGGGAACCCAGAGCAGAGGAAGGAGACCTACCCTGGTTACTGCTATCTCCTAAGGATGCTGTGATAAAAGCAGTAATCCTTTGTTCTAAACCACCCAATGCTGCCTCCATAGCAACTTCAGTGACATATGCAGGGGCTGCAATATTGGGAGAGGCAGCAATGCTTGACAGCGGTGATGGCTCACCCTGCGTGGCTGCCTCCAGGCTCTCAAGGGGGGATGTTACCCTGCAGGCATGTCTAGAGTCCCCAGACCCTGACGGTGACTTCTTGGTGCTCTTTTTACCTGCCCCTGAAACCCTTTTGCAGTGGTACTAAAATCAATTGCAAACACTGTTGTGCCTAGCTTACAATAGTAGTGTTTGCTTAGACTGCACAACCTGATGCTGAGTAGGTGTCTTAGGTGTGCCTGTATCCGATCCACATGAGATGCTTACATGCCCCAGCTCTGTGTCCTGCTGCTTACAGACCCCTGGCGACCTGGGCTCTTTAAAACAAGCGTCTCACGCCTGCGCAGTGAATCGCTGTGCATGCCTCACTTGCACAGCGCTCGCAACCACGCCCCCCTCCTTCCCCGCCATTTTCACCGTAAAAGCACGCCCCCTGCACACGCGTGTAGGGCCAATATGGCAGCGGCCGGGGGCGAGGGGGGAAAAGGAGAAGACTGGGAGGCTACGTAGGACCCCAAGACTGCGTGAGATCCCCTTTATCATTTAAGTGGCAGAGCCTGCAGCAGAGGAGGTGAACGACTGACAGAGCGGCTTCACTGAGCTGTATTTCCTGGAAGCATGTAAGTAACACCAGGTATGCCTCTTACTCCCCCTAGTGGCGGAAAACAGTTAAGACATGCAATAACTCAAAGAGGATTTGGCACTGCATCGCTCTAACTGACAATTGCGCGGTCGTGCGACGTTGCACCCAACAAAATTGACGTCCTTTTTTTCCCACAAATAGAGCTTTCTTTTGGTGGTATTTGATCACCTCTGCGTTTCTTATTTTTTGCGCTATAAACAAAAGAAGAGCAACAATTTTGAAAAAAAAAACACTATATTTTTTACTTTTTGCTATAATAAATATCCCATTTTTAAAAAAAAAATAAAAAAATTAAAAAATGGTAAAAAAAAAATCGCAATAAGCGTGATTGGTTTGCGCAAAAGTTATAGCGTCTACAAAATAGGGGATTTATTGCATTTTTTTTTTTTTTTTTTTTTACTAGTAATGGCGGTGATCTGCAATTTTTTTCGTGACTGTGACATTGCGGCGGACACTTCGGACACTTTTGACACATTTATGGGACCATTCACATTTACACAGCGATCGTTGCTATAAAATTTCACTGATTACTGTGTAAATGTGACTGGCAGGGAAGGGGTTAACACTAGGGGGCGCTGCAGGGGTTAATGTATGTTCCCTGGGAGTGATTCTAACTGGGGGGAAGAGACTCACAAGGGGAGGAGACCGATCAGTGTTCCTCTGTACTGGGAACACAGTTCTAGGGAAAGAAGAAGAAAGTGTCACTAACTGGACCTCCATGAATTTTAATTCAATACCACTGCCCTAAAGGATAAAGGACCTCATGCACTCCACCAGGTCAGTAGGAGTTTCCTGGGCATTTCGACATCAAGTCTCTGTTGCTCAGCTTTGTAAGGCCGCCACATGGTCCTCTGTTCTTACCTTTTCCAATTTCTACTAGTTGGACGTCTTGACTCTTGTTATTGGGTCTGTTGGCACAGCTCTGTTTGCCTTGTTGTTGCCCCCTTTGCTTGGGGAGGACCCAGGGTATATGAATAATAAGCCTGTCTCCTGTACTATACCCCTAAGATAAAATAAATTTTGGCTTACTTGTAAATTCCATATGCTGGAGTACTAGACATAAGCTACCCTCCCCTCTGTTTCTGTGGTACTCTGCATTCCTTAGGACTGGGGATTAGGGAAGCGATTTAGGGGGATATCCAGGATGTGTGTCCTCCAATGCTTTGCCAGTTTCCAATCACCTGAAGGTTCGAGCTTATACCCCAGGGTGTATGAACATTAAACCACTGGCCTGCATTGTACTCCAAGATTTTATTTTATTTTTTTATAGAAATTCATGTAGTTTAATGCTTCAGTGTACAGTACTCTGAAACTACTGAAATTAAACTATCGAACAAATAACCGATTGCTTTGTTTAACAAAATGAGTACAACCCCAATTTCAAAAAAGTTGGGACACGGGTTGATTTACTAAAACTGGAGAGCAAGATCTGGTGCAGCAACTTTGTATAGCAACCAATCAGCTTCCAGGTCTTATTGTCAAAGCTTAATTAAACAAGTTGAAGTTAGAAGCTGATTGGTTGCTGCGCAGACATGCACCAGATTTTGCACTCTCCTGTTTTAGTAAATCAACTCCACTGTGTAAAAATCTACATGAAAACATAATGCAATGAAATCTCATAAACCCATATTTTATCCACAGAATTAGAAAGCAAATGTGTAAACAGAGAAAATTTATAATTTAAAGAAAAAAATAGGGTCATTTTGAAATTGATGGCAGCAACACCTTAAAAAAGTTGGGACAGGGGAACAAAAAGCTGGCAAAGTAAGTGGTACTAACAACGAAGAGCTGTCAGAACATTTTTCAACTAATGAGATTATTTTGAAACAGGTCAGAAACATGATTGGGTATAAAAAGAGAATCTAAGAGAGTCACAGTGGGGGAGACTTACTAAAAATGGCGCACAGAGAATATGGTGCAGCTGTGCATAGTAACCAATCAGCTTCTAGGTTTTATTGTCAAAAATGATTTAACAAGCTAACGTTTGAAGCTGATTGGTTACTATGCACAGCTTCACCTAATTCTGTGTGGACCAGTTTTAGTAAACCCCTCCCCCTCCAGTGTCTCCGAAGTAAAGATGGGCAATCACCAATCTGTGAAAAGCTGCATTGAAAAATTGTCGAACAAGAATTATGTTCCTCAACATAAAGTTGCAAGGACATTAAATTTATTGTCATCTACAGTACATAATATCAACAAAAGATTCAGAGGATCTGGAGAAATCTATGTGCACAAGGGACAAGACCGCAACTCAATATTGGATGCCCGTGATCTTCGGCACTGCATTAAAAACAGGCATGATTATGTTATGGACATGACTGCATGGGCTCAGGAATACTTCCATAAATCACTGTTTGTGGACACAGATAGCTATGCCATTCAAAAATACAAAGTAAAGCTTTGCTATTCAAAGAAGAAGCCATATCTGAACATGATCCAGAAATCTGTTAAGAAAATCTTGCACATCTGGAAAGGCACCATCATTGCTGAAAGATATACAGTATCCAGGTTGTAGAGCAGCATATGCTCCCATCCAGACAATGTATTTTTCAGGGAAGGCCTTGCATATTTCAGCAAGACAATGCTAAACCACATACTGCATCTATGACAACAGCATGGCCTCGTAGATGAAGAGTCGTCCGGGTGCTTAACTGGCCTGCTTGCAGTCCAGACCTTTTACCAATTGAAAATATTTGGCGCATCTTAAAATGAAAAATACGACAAAGAAGATCCAGAACTGCTGAGCAGTTATCATCCTATATCAGGCAAGAATAGGACACTATGGAGGTTATTTTTATTTAACGAAGGAAATCTACTTTGCACTGAAAGTGCACTTGGAAGTAAAGTCACTGTAGATCCGAGGGGGACATAGAAGGAAAATAAAAAACAGCATTTAGCTTGGACATGATTGGATGATAAAATCAGCAGAGCTTCCACTCATTTCATATCTACCCCTTAGATTTAGAGTGACTGCACTTCCAAGTGCACTTGCAGTGCAAAGTAGATTTGCCTTTCATAAATAACCCCCTATTTGTCTCCCAAAACTCAAGCAACTGGTCTCAGTTCCCAGATGTTTATAGTCTTGTTAAAAGAAGGAATGCTACACAGTTGTAACCATAGCCCTGCGCCAACTTTTTGAGTACTTTTTGCTGCCATCAATTTCAAAACTACCTTATTTTTTTCTTAAAATGTTATATTTTCTCAACTTAAACATCTGATATATTTTCTATTTTATTTTGCCAATAAAATATGGGTTTATAAGATTTACAAATCTTTGCATTCTGTTTTTTTTTCCTAGATTTTACAAAGCATTCCAACTTTTTGGAATTGGGGCTGTAGTTGTCTTTTGCAAATATAACAAATATTGTTAAGACAGTTCTTCTCAATACTATTGAAGAAGTTTCCACAAGTGTGTTGCAATTGTGTTTTGCTTTCACCCTTCTGTCCAATTCATCCCAAACCAGCTCAATGGGGTTTAGGCTGCATTCACACTTGTGCGTAGCAGGAACACACAATCCCATTCAAGGTTTTTTGTTGTGCTTTTTTCACACATTTCTACATGACATGCATGGGCAGCCAGTTCACTTGAATGGGCTGCTCTATGTGCAATAAATGCACCAAAGAGGCTCCAGAACCTTTTTTGGAATGGAGTGTCGCATGTTTTTTCAATACGCGTTTGCCTCACATCTACTAATCACATTTGGGATGCCATTATCAATTAGTGGCACAAAAGAACGTTACGCTTTTGCAGCACATTTCCGAAACGCGAGGCAAAATGCACGTTTCATTTGTGCTATGTCGTGCGTTCAGGAAACACCAAGTGTGAATAGAGCCTTAAAGGCTAATAACTCCAAAGCATTGTCTTGTCTGCAGCCCCCTATCATAAAGCCATTACCCCCCTTACAGAATCTGGGGGGGTCTTCCCCCCACTGGATCCTATTAAGTTTGAAATTGGCAAAGCTGTGTGTGTGGTTCTGCCTACACAGCTGCATCATTCATTCAGAAGAATCTGGGAATGAAAAAATTACAAGTTCTGCCACCGCGGAAGAGGGACTCTTGGTTCTCAATGGAACACAAGCAACGTGATCTATGTACATGCCAGCTGCTGCAAATATATTCTGTGGAAGTCAGACCATTGCACCCATGATCCACTGATTGTGGTTGCAATGCTTTCTAGGCCCCTATGCAAAAAATAATAAATGCACCCTTTTCAATTATATGGGTGTGTTCATTATTTGTTGCAAAATGTGGACTCCAGCACTCAGCAAATGCTGGCAACTGCTTACGGCTCTGCCTATTTGTGCAAATATCTTCTTACTTACTTGGAAGGCGGGTAGATTCTAAAACGGAGGTCTTAATATTAAAAACAATATTTTAAATGACCATGTGGAAAAATCTAACCTTATATACCGTGTCTTTCAGGAATATCAGGGAAAAGCCAGCTATTATTTGCTCTTGTGTTTACCACACGTTACTTGGATTTGTTTACTTCGTTCATATCCATCTACAACACTGTCATGAAGGTAAGGAACAATAAGTAATGCATGTAAAGGTGCGGAAATTTAAGGCATGAATAATGCTTTCTTATGTTCAGTTTTGGAGATAAGGAGGAAGGGAGGTGTTCTGTAGTCCAGCGGGCGGCATATTCGGTCAGAGCTGACACTGCTGCTTGGGACTTCAGTGCAGCAAAGGCAGCATTGTCAGTTTATTGCAAGAAGATTATGATCTCACTCTTGTGAGTCCTGTCACATTACAGGAAGTCAGCTTCTAGCATAACACTAGGTTACATCATAGGTTAGCATGCGTTTTGATGCGTTTCCATCTATTTCAAATGAAAAGACATTGGCCAAAAACACATAAGTGTGAATGATATATTTTTATTTTTTATAATTTTTTTAGTCATTAGTAGGCTGTTATAACATATACATCTTTTATCAGGACAGATAGGACTTAAATTTTTTAGCTGATATACAGTAGATACACAAATAGGCACCAGTGTTTCTTTACGGGAAGTGTAACAGTGTCACTGGAGACACTTACCCATGACTTGATCGCTAAAGAGTACAGAGTAAATACTCACAGCTTTTATGGTGTCACTCCTTCGCTGATGGAAACAAAGCAAAATAAGACTATTTGGATTTCCTGATTGCTAAAAAGCATAGGTATAAATAGTAACAGAACCATTCAAAGATGACCTAAAACTGATTATTTTGGAATGAGCAAATTATACATTTAGTGGGTTAATAACCTCATACTTATTCCATCAGAACAGTAAACATTACATTTTGAAGCAAAAACCTGTGCAAGCCGCAGATGAACTGAACTGCACCTTAACCACTTGCCGACCGCCCCCTGTATATTACGTCGGCAGAATGGCACGTACAGGCAGAACCACGTACCTGTACGTGCCATTCTTCCGGCGGGTGGGGTGTCCGATCGGAACCCCCTCCGCCGGCGGGGACGGTCGGCATCGCTTCAGGAGCGATCCGGGACGAGGGGACGGCCAGTGGTTTCTGGCCACCCCCTCGCGATCGCTCCTGGCGAATGAAAAGCTTCCCCTTCCTGTCTATTGTATAGACAGGAAGGCGGAAGTGATGTCACGCTCGGTGCGCCGGTCTATGTGACCGGAACGCCGAGCAGAGAACATGTAAAGGTTAGTGCACAAACAGTACACTGACACCAGTACACATAGGCACACAATCCACCCCCCTGTCACCCCCAGATCACCCCCTCCCCCCCCAGTCACAGTGTCACTAATTGCAGTGATCATTTATTTACTGATCACTGCATTTAGTGTCAGTGTGACTGTAATAACTGTCAGGGCAGTTAGTTTTAGGTCCTAGGTAGCCCCCTACCCCCTAATAAAGGTTTAACCCCTTGATTGCCCCTAGTTAACCCCTCGTTTTTCTGATCGCTGCATTGTGTCGCTAGGTAACCATTTTTTTTTTTATTTTAACCGCCATGTTTTATATAGGTTCATAAATAGTTTTATAGGTCAGGTACCCCCATATTACAACCTAAATAAAGGTTTTAACCCCCTGATTGCCCCTGAGTTAACCCTTTCACCAGTAATCACCGTATAACTGTCACTGGTGACGCTGGTTAGCAGTTAGTTATTTCGTTATTTAGGTTCCCCGTCAGGTTTTTATATAGCGTCAGGTACCCCCATATATTACCTAATAAAGGTTTAACCCCTGATTGCCCCTAGTTAACCCTTTCACCCCCTTTTGCCAGTGTCACTAAGCGATCGTTTTTCTGATCGCTGCATTAGTGTCGCTAGGTAACAGTTTTTTTTTAGGTTAACCGCCATGTTTATATAGGTTCATAAATAGGTTTATAGGTCAGGTACCCCCATATTACAACCTAAATAAAGGTTTTAACCCCCTGATTGCCCCTAGAGTTAACCCTTTCACCAGTGATCACCGTATAAAATGTCACTGGTGACGCTGGTTAGCCAGTTAGTTATTTCGTTATTTAGGTTCCCCGTCAGGTTTTTATATAGCGTCAGGTACCCCCATATATTACCTAATAAAGGTTTAACCCCCTGATTGCCCCTAGTTAACCCTTTCACCCCCTTTTGCCAGTGTCACTAAGCGATTGTTTTTCTGATCGCTGCATTAGTGTCACTGGTGCCGCTAGGTAGCCAGTTTTTTTTTTGTATTACTGTTACGGGTGACGCTGGTTAGTTAGCTTGTTTTTTATACTGTCAGGGCACCCGCCATTTATTACCCAATAACGGTTTAACCCCTGATCGCCCGGCGGGTGATATCAATTAGGTTTTAGGGTCAAATAAGGTCTGCGTCGCCCAGGTTAGTGCCAGTACCGCAAACACCCACGCGCAAAGCATACATCTCCCTTAGTGGTATAGTATCTGAACAGATCAATATCTGATCTGATCAGATCTATACTAGCGTCCCAGCAGTTTAGGGTTCCAAAAAAACGCATTGTTAGCGGGATCAGCCCAGATACCTGCTAGCACCTGCGTTTTCCCCCTGCCCAGCCCAGCCCAGCCCACCCAAGTATCGATCGATCACTGTCACTTACAAAACACTAAGCACACATAACTGCAGTGTTCGCAGAGTCAGGCCTGATCCCTGCGATCGCTAACATTTTTTTGTGGTAGCGTTTTGATTCAGTCGCTAACAGTCAGGAGCTTTTTTACCTGTGAATCTCAAAAAATAAAAAAAAACAAAAATAGTTGTCGTTTTATTGTTCTCTCTCTCACTCTATTCTCTCTCTATTGTTGCTCTTTTTTTACTCCATTCTATTCTGCAATGTTTTATTATGTTTTATTATGTTTTATCATGCTTGCTTTTCAGGTATGTAATTTTGTTTACTGTGTTTTAGTGTTAAGCATTTTTTTGTTTTCAGGTGCGCCATTCAGTTGCAGCGCGGATTTATTTATCTTGACAGCAACAGCGTTTGCTCCCACGATACATAAAGCCGCGACTCCAACGCTGTAGGAGGTGATTTCACCACCACAGTTAAAAAAAAGAGCATATGTGCCGAAGCATGGGGGCAGCAGGGGGGGGCGGAGGAGCGATTGGCTCCTAATGCCACGTACATACGGTCGAAATTCCGACCGCGTGTACACGGCATAACTTTTGCGGGAGGATGCCCCCATGCATCGGCATATATAAATGGTGCATGTATGCCCATCATTAGAAGTGGGTGGATGAAGGGAGGTATTCTAATGGTGGGCATACCCACCAATCAATCTCTTTTTTTCGTTCAGCCAAGAGGCTGCATGAAAAAAAAAAAAGATTACAATATATGTCCAGTATGTTGCTGGACTTTGAATGGTTATACCAGAATGATGCCTGCAGGTTTAGGTATCATCTTGGTATCATTCTTTTCAGCCAGTGATCGGCGTTCATGTAAAAGCAATTCTAGCGGGTAATTAGCCTCTAGACTGCTTTTACAAGCAGTGGGAGGGAATGTCCCCCCTCCCGGATATAAACCGCGCCATTGGGAAATTGGGAAAGCATTTTATCACACCAATCTTGGTGTGGTCAGATGCTTTGAGGGCAGAGGAAAGATCTAGGGTCTAATAGACCCCAATTTTTTCAAAAAAAGAGTACCTGTCACTGCCTATTGCTATCATAGGGGATATTTACATTCCCTGAGATAACAATAAAAATCATAACAAAGAAAAAAAATGGAAGGAACAGTTTAAAAATAGAATAAAAAAGCTAAATAAATAAAAAAAAAACTAAAAAAAAAAAAAAAAAAGCACCCCTGGCCCCCCTTCTCTTGCGCAAAGGCGTACACAAGCGTTGGTCTGGCGTCATATGTAAACACAAAAAATTTGACAATATAGTGTGTTTTAGTGCATTAAAATAAAAAAAAGATTTTTTCCACAAAAAATTGAAAAATCGCTGCGCAAATACTGTGTGGAAAAAAAAAATGTGGTTAATGCCTGTCCTCACCATAAGTTCCTGACAGGCATCTGATTAATCACAAGACCCAGAAGGCATAAGCAGGCACTAGTCAGACACTGACAAGGGAAATCCCAAGGAAAATACATTTGTGACAGTAATATAGAAAGATTAGTAATCACTACCCCCACCATACTGAAAGCTGATCTCAAAATTTTAGTAAAGTTGAAAGTGGTTCTAAAGGCAGAAGGTTTTTCATTGTAATGCATTCTACGTATTAAGGTAAAAAACCTTCTGGATGCAGCTCCCTCCCAGCCCCCCTTATACAGTACTTACCCAGCCCCATCTCTATCCAGCGATGTGCATGAGAGCAGTGGATCTCCCAGGTCTCTCTCTTCTCATTGGCTCAAACAGCAGTGGGGACCATTGACTCCTGCTGCTGTCAATCACAGCCAGTGAGCCAATGAGGAGAGAGCAGGGGGGCAGAGCCAAGCTGCGCTGTGTATGTGTGAATGGACAATGTCCATTCACAGGAGCGTGGCTCATAAAACAAAGCCTGCTCAAGTGTCTCTATAGCAAGAGGCTTGGTATGGGGGGCACTTGGCAGGGGGGAGGTGCCAGGACCACTGCCAGGGGACCCAAAAAGAAAAGGATGTGTAAAACAATTACACAGAGCAGGTAAGTATAATACAGAATACACTGACTGTGTTGATGGGGAAATCAAGCAATCTACTTTCAATCCACCTGTGGTGGAAAGGAAGGAAATTGATTAATCTATTGTTTGCTTAAAACAATCTCCTGCCATTGTGGATCGTATTCGACAACATCTCTCTTCGCATGAAGGAGAATTGGGCATTGGGGCACCCTCCATTTAGAGACTTCCCTTGCCTCTTCTTGGTCTATTTCTGACACTTTCTATGTAATTGCAGGTTTAATTGCTGAGCAGTCTAAACCCCCGTACACACGGTCGGAAATTCCGACGGAAAATGTCCTTTCGGACCATGTTGTCGGAAAATCCGCCTGTGTGTGGGCTCCATCGTATTTTTCCGTCGTAATTTCCGACTGAAAAAATTTGAGATCCTGCTCTCAAATTTTCCGACAACAAAATCTGATCGGACTTTTTCCGATCGTGTGTAGAGAATTCCGACGGACAAAGTGCCACGCATGCTCAAATTATGAGACCAAAGCTATTGGCTACTAGCCACTACGTAGTTCCGTCGTACGCAACGAACGTCACCATGTTCAGAGTGATCGGATTTTCCGACAACTTTGTCCGACCGTGTGTATGCAACACCAGTGTCGGACAAAATCCCTCAAATCGGATTTTGTGATAGGAATTTCCGACCGTGTGTACGGGGCATAACAGTTTACCTTTATAGGCCAGGTTGTCTTTTGTGTGGCCACTCAGCTTCTCCATCAATGTTGTATGGATTATTCTCCCCATATTTAGGAAATAGGGGTCTCATATTGGAGAATCCTTATTTCTGGGGCTGCTTTGTGGCCGCCCAGAACAGATGTTTTTTTCTACATTGTGGGATCCTGTCTTAGGTCTCTTGGTTCAGATTCAATTAGACATCAACGAGGTACTGCTGTATCTTCACCACTGAAAGGGTATGGGAGTCCTTCTTGTGTAAGTAGAGGTAGTCTGATTTCTGCACTGGACGATACTGTGAGTTTTACACATGCTAATTACTTTAACCGCTTCCCGACCGGCCACGGCATATATACGTCAGCAGAATGGCACGGGCAGGCAGAATCACGTACCTGTATGTGATCGTGCATGTGCCTGCCCGTGGGTCGCGCGCGCGCCGCTAGCTCGCGACCCGGTCGGGAGCTCCGCGACCCGGTCGGGAGCTCCGGAGCGGAAGAACGGGGAGAGGTCAACAAACCTCTCCCCGCGCTTCCTACACTGACTGTCAGTGTTTCCCTGTCATCGGGAACGCCGATCAATGACGTCAGACGTACAGCCACGCCCCCCTACAAAAAAAACACAACACGAGAGCCCCCTAGTGGTTAACCCCCTAACTACAACTGTCATTTACATCAGTGCTATTTAAATAGCACTGATTGCTGTATAAATGACAAATGTCCCAAAAATGTGTCAAAAATGTCCGATGTTTCAGTCACAATAAAAATCGCTGAATAAAAAAAAAAAATATTAAAAACTATCCCCTATTTTGTAAACGCTATAACTTTTGCGCAAACTAATCAATAATCGATATTTTTTTTACCAAAAATATGTAGAAGAATCGGCCTAATCTGAGGGAAAAAAATGTTTTTTTATATATTTTTTGGGGATATTTATTATAGCAAAAAAGTAAAAAATATTGCATTTTTTTCAAAATTGTCCTCTATTTTTGTTTATAGCGCAAAAAATAAAAACCGCAGGGGCGATCAAATACCACCAAAAGAAAGCTCTATTTGTGGGAAAAAAGGACGCCAATTTTGAGCCACGTCGCACGACCGCGCAATCGTTAAAGCGACGCAGTGCCGAATTGCAAAAAGGGGCCTGGTCCTTTGGCTGCCAATTGGTCCGGGGCGTGTTCTCTTTGGTTTATTGGCAGAAAGGGCAAATTAACCTCCTGCTGCTAGTACTCTCTTTGGTTTATTGGCAGAAAGGGCAAATTAACCTCCTGCTGCTAGTACTCTCTGAAAGGAAGAGTAAATGCCTTAATTTCTTTGGAAGACCTTTCCTCCTGGGGTTAGGTTCTTTGCCTCAGAGGCACTTTTTACATATTGGAGAAGATGCTTCTTTATGCTATCTTTATGCATAGCCCTATATGTTTTCTTCCGTTTCACCAGTATAGAACTAGGGTCTATCTCCCATGTCCTGCCTACCTTTATGGAGATGCTTCTCTTGCACACTATCCCTTCAGTCATGATGACTTTGTGAGATTGAATTTCTGGATTCTCTGGACTTAGGAGTCACTTTACACCAATTGTAGGCTGTTGTGTTGTGTAAAAAAACAAATACAACCCTGGCTAATGGCCTGTACACACTATCCAAAAATTGTATGAAAAATACCGCTTTCGAAAGAAAAGGATTTTACAGGTAAGTATGAAAAAAAAAATCCTATTTTCTTTTTCATACATCATGGGACACAGAGTTAGTCCCATGATATTCAAATTCAAATCTGAGCTACAGCTACCTGATGGCGAAAAGCCCAGGAGGTTCCTACACCCCTAAACCTAAAGGGAGGAGGCTTTACGTTTCAGACCGTAGGCCTGAATGACCAATTGACGTACCCAATTGGCAATGGAAGCCTTGGAAGCTGCCTGCCCCTACTTGGGTCCTTTTGATAAAACAAAAAAGGAGTCTGATCTTTGGATCTCCGCAGATCCAGACAAATGAACCTTGACTGCCCGCACAACGTCTAAGGAATGCAGTCGTCTCTCTTCCGCCGAATGAGGCTGAGAGAAAAAAGAAGGCAAAAAAATGTGGTTTAAATGAAAGGCTGACACCACTTTTGGCAAAAAGGATGGAACAGGTCGTAACACGACCCTGTCATGGTAAGGGATCAAGCATGGTTCCCTGCACGAAAGGGCCACCAACTCCGACGCCCTTCTAGCCAAGGTGATGGCCATCAGGAAGGCTGGCTTGCGTGAGAGCAAGTCTAATGGGTTCAAATGGTTGTTTCTGTAACACAGACAGCACCAAGTTCAAGTCCCAAGGACACATTGGTGACCTAATGGGGGGAAGCAAATGAGTTGCCCCCTGCATAAAGGTTCAAACCAGTGGATGGGAGGCTACAGGCCTTTGGAAGAATACTGACAGGGCCAAAATCTAACCTCTGATTGTACTGAAAGCCAATCTGATTTCCACAGCTGACTAGAAAAGAGAGAGTTCTCCCAATCACGTATTTCCGAGGATGCCATTTTTTGGCTTCACATCAAGCAATACAAGTCTACCAGACCTTATGATAGATCTTCCTAGTGACAGCTTTTCCAGCATTCACTAGGGTAGACGCCACTGGTCCCGAGATGCCATGGTCCTTTAACACCCTGGCTTCAATATCCATGCCATCAAATTTAGAGACTGGAAATTGGGGTGGAATACAGGGCCTTGAGACAGTAGATCGTGGCGACGTGGATGCATCCATGGCCTGTCTAGTGTCAGTCTCACAATCTCCGGGAACCAGGGCCTTTTGGCCAGGCTGGTGCCACCAGAATTACTGGAATCCCCTCTCTCCGAATCCTTTGCAACAAATGTGTAAGGAGAGAGATCAGAGGGAAAGCATAAACCAGGGTGTACTTGCTCCATGGAACTACCAGAGCATCTGCTCCAATTGCCAGAGAATCTCTTGTTTAGGACACAAACTGCTGTAGCTTGTTGTTTAACCTGGATGCCAGTCGACCTGTGGCAAATTTCCTGGAACACCCCTGGGTGTAGGGACCATTCCCCCAGGCTGGCCTGCTGGCGGCTGAAATAATCTGCCTTCCAGGTCTCTACTCCCGGTATATGGACTGCCGATAGAATTGACACATGTCTCTCTGCCCAGGCTAGTATGTGACCTCCTTCAGAGCTGAACGACTCCTGGTACCTCCTTGGTGGTTTATATAAGCCACTGCAGTGGCATTGTCGGACTGAACCCTGATAGGGCAGTCCTGAAGCTCCACCGTCCATGACCGTAGGGCCAGACCTACTGCCCGTAACTCCAGGACGTTGATGAGCAGGATCTGTTCTGTCCTTGACCATCTCCCCTGAGCTGTGAGCTCCTCTAGGGTCGCTCCCCAGCTTGAGAGACTGGCATCTGTAGTCAGTACTTTCCAAGTTACCGGGAGGAAGGATTTTCCCTTTTGCAGGTTCTGATCCTGAAACCACCAGTTTAGGCTTAAGCGTGCCCAAGGGGATAAGAACATTGGATATTCTAAGGCTTGTCCTCTTCTGTTCCAAGCCAACAAGATGTCTTTTTGTAAAGGCCTAGAATAGAACTGGGCATAGGGCACTGCCCTGAAGGAGGATACCATCCTCCCTAGAATCGAGGGTTGTCTGGTGCCCCTTGTCTGACGCACCTGATCCTTCAGGACACAGATCCTTGCGGGTGGCAAGAATACCCTTGCTTGGACCGTATCTAGGGTCAGACCTAAATACTTTAGATTTTGAGCTGGTTTCAAGGCTAACTTTTTCAGTATTTTTTTCGGTATTTTTTCAGCCTAAGCTTTTTAAATACCGCACTCTGCATGTTATGCTCTGTTTTAGAGACTGTAATGAGTGATCTATGACCAGGAGGTCATCCAGATACCCAAGCACCAAGATCCCTTGGGCCCTTAAAAGACCCAGTACTGGTGCTAGGACCTTTGTGAACACCCTGGGAGCTGTAGCAAGCCTGATGGGTAGAGCCACAAACTGAAAAAATTATGTTTCTCTACTGCAAATCGCAGGAACCTCTGATGAGACTGAAAGATAGGTACGTGTAAATACGCGTCTTTTATATTGATGGAGGCTAGAAAGTCTCCCATCTGGAGTGAGGCTACTACTGAGCGGACAGACTCTATCCAAAAGGATTGGATCAGTAGATACTGGTTCAGGGATCTTAGTTCCAAAATGGGCCTTGTGTCCCTGTTTGGTTTTTGAACCGTAAACAGGTTTGAGTAAAACCCTGTGCCCCTTTCGGATATAGAAACCTCTACAATCACTCCTTGATGCACTAAATGATGTAGTGCCTGAAGCAATAAATCTCTTTTTGGAGGATCTGAGGGAAAGCTGGATCTTAAAAACTTCTGAGGGGGAACCCCCGAGCAACTCCAGCTTGTAACAGCGGGATATAGTTGAGGTGACCCACTCGTCCTGAATTATTAGTCTCCAAATGTCCGCAAAGTGCAGCAGCCTTCCCCCCACACAATAGAGTGGGGGTGTCCCCTCAAGAGGGGGGCTTGGTGCTGGGTTTAGAAGAGTTTTGGACACAGGGCTTTTTCTGGCCCTGGCCTTGCGGCTTGCCCCTGGCTCTAGCGCCCTGTTGGCCGCAGGACTGCTTTGGTGCCAAGATACTTGAGGAAGCAGTCCCTGAGGTTTTAAACAAGGGACACCTGGTGCTTTTCTTCACAGGAAGTAGAGAACTCTTCCCTCTGGAAATTTTTGCGATATATTTATCCAAATGATCACCAAATAACCATTCCCCATGAAACTGGCCAAAGAAAAGGAATTCTTTAACCACTTTCAGACCGGACCATTTTGCTGGCTTAAGACCAAACCACTTTTTGCGATTCGGTACTGCGTCGCTTTAACTGACAATTGTGCTGTCGTGCGACGTGGCTCCCAAACAAAATGTACGTCCTTTTTTTCCCACAAACCAAGGCGAAATGGCGCGCCACCGTGCGCCATCATACAGGTAAAAAAACAGCCAGACACAAGCAAAAAATTACACTTTGCATACACCCACAGCTAGCCCAAAACTCCCCCATATGGTCATGGCACACAGGTGTCCAGCCTCTAGCTAGCTTGACTGATTGTTATCACTGGGAAACCCCACAATAACGAAATAATGTCCAGGACCGTCCAGGCGCAGGGCAGCATAGAAAATAAGAGCCCAATCTTCACCCATCACGATGGGTTCCTGTCACTTGAGGACCTTCAAGGACTGGGTACCCCTTTCATGTTTAGGGTCCACTCCCTTGGACCTGTACAGCACCGTGCAGGAATGCCTTAGCGCTGTGGTGTCAAGGATTCCACTTTGCAGGGTCCAGCGCTTGGAAGCCACATTTCAGGAAAAACCTTGCAGGATCTTGAGTCTTCTTTGCGAGGCTCGGGTACCATTTATCTAAGCATATAGAGCCTGTGTCAAATGGATCCTTTGATTCATTTAACCACTTCAATACAGGGCACTTAAACACCTTCCTGGCCAGACCAATTTTCAGCTTTCAGCGCTGTCACACTTTGAATAATTGCGCGGTCATACAACACTGTACACAAACTAAATTTTTATCATTTTTCTCCCACAAATAGAGCTTTCTTTTGGTGGTATTTGATCACCTCTGGGATTTTTATTTTCTGCTAAACAAATAAAAAGACCGAAAATTTGGATAAAAAATGTTTTTTTTGTTTCAGTTTCAAAACTTTGTAAATAAGTAAGTTTTCTCCTTCACTGATGGGCACTGATGGGGCTGCACTGACGGGCACTGATAAGGCGGCACTGTTGGGCACCGATGAGGTGGCACCAATGAAGTGGCACTGATGAGGTGGCATGATGGGCACTGATATGGCACTGATATGTGGCACTGATAGGCGGCACTGATGGGCGACACGGATGGGCACTGATAGGTGGCACAAATTGGCACTGATAGGTGACACGGATGGGCATGGATAGGCGGCACAGATGGGCATGGATAGGCGGCACAGATGGGCGGCATGGATGGGCACTGATAGGCGGCACGGATGGGCACTGATAGGCGGCATTGTAATGCGTTGTATTGATGGATGCCAATCAGTGCCAGTGGCATCCCTGGTGGTCTAGGGTGGCATACCTGGTGGTGACATCCCTTGTGGTCTGGTGGCGTCCCTGGTGGTCACGTGGCGTACGCTATACCCAAACGAAAAGGATTTCACATTCTTCTCCCCACCATACAACAGATGTTCCAGGATTGACTACTTCTTCCTATCACAAAACGATTTGACACTCCTCACCAAGGCAACCATAGACCCCATGCTTCTCTCGGACCACAACCCCATCTCCATGACCTTGACATTCCCGACCACACACACCAAATCCACGATCTGGCATCTAGATAACTCCCTACTGACTGATATCGAAATATCGCAGAAAATCACCAAGCTCCTCTCACAGTATTTCCAGGAGAACAAATCTGGATTACACACCTGCCACGCTGTGGGCAGCACATAAATGCGTAATCAGGGGTGAACTCATCTCTATAGCAGCTAAAATAAATAAAGCCAGAAGAGCACATATTGAGGAACTATCCATACGCATTTGCGCTCTCAAACAAGCCCACAAACTCTGGTCATCAAAGCTCTCACTGACTTGCTAAAAGCTAGGGAGGAGCCCTTGGAGGAGTTAAACAAAACACTAAAGCGCAAATACACACTTGCACAAAATGTATTCTCCGAATTTGGGAACTCAGGGAAATTACTGGCCAGAGCCCTTCAACTCAGAAAAGCGACGTCAACCATTTACACTATCAAAGATCCTCTGGGTAACACATTCGCCGTACCACAAGCCATAGGTGACCAATTTGTACACTATTTTACTAAGCTTTATAATCTACCCACCACAAATACGAATCGACAGACTCCAGACCGAAAAGAGACCATTGACAACTACTTAAAACAATATAGCCCCACACCCATTACAATGGAGGAATCGGCAGAACTGAACCACCCTATCTTACTGGAAGAAACCATAGCCACCCTAAAACAACTGAAAAGGTAAGAGCCATGGTCCAGACGACCTAACCAGCAGCTATTATAAATCCTTCACCAATGTTTTACTCCACTACTTTACAAAAGAATTTAACGCTCTATCCTCCTCACCTCAAGCCAACAAAGACATCCTAGAGGCCCACATAACGCTTATAACGAAACCAGGCAAGGACACCACTATGGTATCCAATTACCGGCCCATTTCTCTCTTAAATGTAGACGTGAAGCTCTATGCAAAAGTACTTGCAAATCGCCCACTCCCACTACTCCCCAAACTGATCTAATTAGAGCAGGTCGGATTCATCCCTGGATGAGAGGCCAGGGACAACACCATAAAATCTATTAACATTCATCACTGGCTCTCAACAACATCCAAGCCAGGCTTTCTGCTGTCTCGATGCGGAGAAGGCGTTCCACAGAGTGGCATGGGACTATATGACGGCGGCCTTACAGGCGATGGGATTTCCAGATCACATACTCCAACTGATACTCGCTCTATACTCGTCACCCACAGCCAGAATCCGAGTCAATGGCCGCCTGTCGGACGCCGCCTCCATATCGTATGGCACACGCCAGGGTTGCCCCGTCCCCCCTCATTTTTGTACTTACCATGGAACCCCTCCTACGCAGAATAAGAGCCAACCCAGACATCAATGGAATTGACATCAAAAACAAACAATACAAAATTGCAGCCTATGCAGATGATATTCTGCTATTCCTGTCAGGCCCCATAACCACCATACCCAACTTACTAAAGGACTTTGTTTTGAAGAGAGCAATCTCTAACCTCCAAATTAATTTTTTGATATCCAAAGCCCTGAACATATCCCTTCCCTCAGCCATAGTGACGCAATGTCAAACCAACTTTCCCTTTAGTTGGGAACCCCACGACATCACATACCTGGTTATCCAGGTCCCCACAAACTTATCCGAATAATACTCTAGAAACTTCCTACCCATCCTTCAAACCATACAGCAGGACCTCCACAAATGGAACTTGGGCCCCTTCTCTTGGTTTGGAAGAGCAGCCTTTATTAAAATTAATATCCTACTCAGAATCCTATACTTATTTCAGGCCCTGCCAATAAAAATTCCCTTAACATTCTTTACATCATACAAAAGGCTTTGCAGAAATTTCACATGGTCCGCCAACACCCCCAGACTGAACTGGGATAGACTGGTCTTCCCCAAAATAAAAGGTGGGCTGGGACTTTCAGACGTATACAAGTACCACTGGTCATGCCACCTAACCAGAATAATCGACTGGCATGTCCACACAAACACTAAAGACTGGATTAAACTTGAGGATTCTTTTGCCCAGGTACCAATATCCCACCTACCATGGATCGAACAAAAATCGATCCCTAAAGAAAGCACTACTCAGCAGCATGCAAGAAACTTGATCTAATCCCATCGCCTGGACCTCTGACCTCTCTAGACCAGAATCCTGACTTCCCTCCTGGTCTTTCGGAGCACAACCCGAATAACCCACGCTGCGAACCCTCACTTAGAGCGGAACACCTTTTTCATAATAACAAGATTGCTAACGTTTCCGGCCCGCTCCTCCCGATTCCCTGAACGAACCATTCCGTTCTTCAAATAGTGCCAAACCCCTTTGCCAAATGGCACAGAGACTACACTCCCTTTGAAGCACTCTGTACCAGCACAGAACCCCAAAGACACTTGATCTTGGCCGTATATTCACTCCTGTTCATAGGCTGCGATACTAAGGCAAACAAACTCAGCCAGCAATGGGAAAGAGAACTCTCCTTAGACCTACCCAAGGAAGAATGGGAACGAATATACTACCACATCCACAAGGGATCCATTAACATATCAGCACAAGAAAATGGTTTTAAAATCTACTCTAGATGATCCAGGACACCCGAAAAGATCCACAAATACCACCCCCATGTCTCCCCGCTCTGCTGGAGATGCAATTCATCCCTAGGCTCCCTGCTACACATATGGTGGGACTGCACACTCATACAACCTTTCTGGAAAGAAGTCCCCCGCCTAACCGTTCAAATAACAACCTACACTCCAGACTTCGCCCCGGCTCAATATCTACTTAACCACACATCCATATCACACTCGGCCTACAAAAAATCGCTCACCCTCCACCTCATCAACGCTGCCAAACAATGCATACCTGTCCACTGGAGAAGCCCCCCCCACCCCCCACTGTCTCTGAATCGCTCCGCCACATGGAGAGAATAGCAGAAATGGAGAACCTAATCCACCAAACTAAAGAGACCCCAACAAAATACCAAAAAACCTGGGCCTGTTGTCTACACTTTAAGGAATCCACAGATTTCCACAATCTTCTATGTAACTCATAATTGTCTGACCCAAGGAGACCAACAAGACACAATGTGCCTACCTGTGCAATACAAACACAAGCAGACACCCTACCCCCTTCAACCCTCCTCTCCCACTCACACAAAAAAACAATGATTAACGCCTCACAGACAAACTTAAAAATTTTACAAGGCCTTCTACACATGGTCATAATACCTTAGGTAACCTAGAGATCATCCCCAACGGTCCGCCCCTAGGAGGAACTGACCACGAATAGAACCCTAAAAAACAAGGAGGGCCTCAACTACGCCTTTTAGCAAACAAATACTGCTAGGAAAACAAATAATAACAACCAATGCCCCCAATCATTCACAGTAAAGCTCCTAATAGGGGTGTTTGGGTGCAATGGTGGCACATATGGTCTACCTGTATTTCCCATATAGAGCCCTCCAGATGCACCATCCCAATCCTCCACAGCTCAGACGCCTGGGAAATCATTTATGTACACTGTACAATGACATGTTTACTGTTTAGCTTACTTTGCAATGCTATTATCTTGATGCCATGTATGCCTTACCGTTATATTTCCTTGTACCCACTTCATTGGTTATATTGTTTTGTTTTTTCTCTGTGAACCTGAAAACATTAATAAAAACATTGAAACAAGATATTTACAAAAATATGAGGGGTGTACTCACTTCTGTTAGATACTGTAAATTAGAAGAAAAAAATTTGGACATTTTTTTACAATTTTTTTACTATTATTGGAAGTTTGCACTAATATCATTTTTAAGATTGAGGCTTGAATGGACATTTGCACATTATATAGTCGGGGGTTGGGTTTGTGGTATTTTGACATAAGCGCTGGTTTATATAGAACACCTTTACAGAATAAAGGGTGAACTAACACAGTACAGCCTCCATACCCGCTGGTCCCCGCTGTACTTACCTCTGACAATCCTAAGCGGTCAGGTCCCTCGCAGCTGGTGCAGTGGTCCTAGGATGTGAAATCCTTACTCCTCTCCATGCAGCGCTTTCAGAACTGACCAGATTAATTCTGATTAGTCAGCGCTGTCACAGTGAATCGATCTGGGCCATAGAAGAGCAGCAATTTCAAATCCTCGCACCGCTCCACCAGCTGCAGGAGCCCATGAAGCTCGGGATCCCAGAAGGTAAATACAGTGCGGACCAGGGGAGTGCTATACCATGTTAGTTCACCTTTACATTTTTTCTGTAAAGGTGAACTAACCCTTTAAATGGCATTCATTCTGCATGGAGAAATAAACAAGCTTTGTCTTTATAGCGACTGCTTTTGATGTATTACTCATATGCTTTAACCAGATTTGTATGCCAGAATTGCTCAGGATTATAATGCAGATGTCCATTTTATGGTATTTTCTTTTTAGTTTAGTTTATCGGTATGTTTGTTTTTTGTAAACAATAAATAATAAAAACAATTTGATAAAAAAAAATGGCATTCATGTAAGCCCTTTGACTTCCACAGGTTTATCAGCTGAAGAGATACCATAATGTTACCCCAACCTTTGTGGCTTCAGGTCCCATCGTAGCCATGGGGTTAATGTCAGATTTTGTAGCTGTAAATTTTGTTATAGAAACATGTTGTAAATTAAAACGTGTTTATTCAGTACTATATAAAGTTTGTGCTTCTTTTCAGTTTGTCTTCCTTATCTGTGCATATGTCACAGTTTACCTCATCTATCTGAGGTTCCGAAAGACGTATGATAGTGAAAATGATACATTTCGCCTGGAGTTTCTGCTGGTACCAGTTGTTGGGCTGTCATTCCTAGAAAACTATGAATTTACACCTCTGGAGGTAAGAAATGCTGTCTAGGAAATACAGTTTCAGTTTTAACTAAAGTTGTAAGTCTTAATTCAGAGTACAGCTATGCATAGTTTGGGGCTGAGGGTGTGGTTTCTGTTTAATACAGCATAGCTGTACCTATTAATGCTAATGCTACACTAGTTACTAGAGGCAGGATTTTCACATAACTGTGTATTAGGGAGCAGACCTGTTCACATTTAAAGCTTCACATGCAGTCAGGTCTGGAGTTCATGTATGATGTGGTGTGTGCTTTATGTTAGTGGGCTAATCTGGTTTGGGAGCCAAAGCAATTATCATAATCATACAGCACAGGACATTGGCTGGATATTTCCAGACACTGGCTTATAGTCTAGTACCTTCAGGTGGTTGGACACTGGACAAGCTCTCCTGGATACGTTCTCCTGGGCATACCCCTATAACCCTACCACACTCTATGAGACTTCCATTTTTTACTAATGCCCTAAGATGCTGGACCTCTTCTCCCTTGCTACTTTGTAAGCCGTACCCAGACCCAACACTATGGGGAGAGTCTATAATGTTTCTTTTGGCATTGGATCCTGCATGGGCTCTTACCTTGGCACATGGTGCAACACATTGAATAAGCTGCAGGCTGCTATACAGGTCCAGGACCATGGTCCATCCCTATGGAACTCAGAACAACCCTCGTGGGTATTCCCACTGTGACGGGTTGAGCATGAATGCCTAAGTAGGGACCAGGGAGATGGACAGGTATGGCAGGTTTACCCTTTATGCCGCGTACACACGATCTGACTATCCGGACTTTCTGAACGAGCGGACTTGCCCACACTAGACCGGACTTTTCCGCCAGACTTTTGAAATGAACGGACTTGCCCACACACGGAGTAAAGTCCGTTAATTTTGAACGTGACTCCAGGTAGACAGGACTAGTGAAGGAAGTCAAAGTCGCCACCTCCATCGGCGAGATTGACACCTTGCTAGCCCCGTTGCCTGGTATGGATTTAAAGGGGGAACCCCCCGACGCCGGAAAAACTGCGTGGGGGTCATCCCCAACGTCCATACCAGACCATTATCTGAGCACGCAGCCCGGCCGGTCAGGAAAGAGGGTGGGGGCGAGCAAGCGCCCCCCCACCCCTCTTGAGCCATACCAGGCCGCGTGCCCTCAACATGGGGGGGTGCTTTGGGGAAGGGGGGCCCTGCGGCCCCCCCACCCCAAAGCACCTTGTCCCCATGTTGATGAGGACAAGGGCCTCTTCCCGACAACCCTGGCCGTTGGTTGTCGGGGTCTGCGGGTGGGGGGCTTATCAGAATACGGGAGCCCCCTTAAAAAAGGGGGCCCCCACTTTATGTGAATAAGTATGGGGTACATTGTACTCCTACCTATTCACCTGAGGGAAAAAGTGTTAATAAAAAACACACAACACAGGTTTTTAAAGTAGTTTATTATACAGCTCCGGGGGTCTTCCGACTTCGGGGGTCTTCTCGTCGGCTCCTCCGCTATCTTCTGCTCTTTTACTGCTCTTTTACTAGCGGAGGAGCCTGACTTTCTCCTTCGTCGCTGCTGCCGTCTGGGGGTCTTCTTCCGACTTCGGGGGTCTTGTCCCGCTCTTCGTTTCTTCTGTCAGGCCTCCGCTATCTTCTTGCAGCTCTTTTACTAGTGTTGGCCCGGTCTTCTGGTTCGTCGCTGTCACTGTGGTCGCCTTCTTCTTCTTTTATTCTTCTTCCTTCCGATGTTGACACGACGCTCTCTCCAGCCGCAATGCCAGGGACACATCAGTGTCCTGCTTTTAATGTGTTGGTGATTGGTAGCATTGAATATTGCATTTGTTTTAAAGGGTGTAATATTGCCTACATTTACCCTTTCACTTTTTTTTTTTTGATAAACTTAAAACAATTAATTTAGTTTATATCCCACTATATTGTACTTGCCTTATTTAGTTGGTGGTAAATTCTACAATTAGATTGTAAAATTTGTGAATATCTTTATATGCCAATCATACTTTTCGTTGTGACAATTATATTATTCTTCCTAGATCCTCTGGACTTTTTCTATCTATCTGGAATCTGTGGCCATTCTGCCACAGCTTTTTATGATAAGCAAGACAGGGGAAGCAGAATCGATCACTACGCACTACCTCTTCTTCCTGGGGCTCTATCGCCTGCTCTATTTGGCCAACTGGATTTGGCGTTTCCACACAGAGAATTTCTATGACCAAATAGCTGTCGTGTCTGGAGTTGTGCAGACCATATTCTACTTTGACTTCTTCTACCTCTACATAACTAAAGGTAAGGAGGTCACAAAACTAGCAAAAAATACAAAGCACCAAAAATGGCCATAAAACAAGAGGAAACAAAAGTGCTCACTCTCATTAGCTGATCGGTTTGCAATTCCAACGATTCTGCCCTTCTTTCCTTTAAAGCTGAATTCCAGGTATGGCAGTTTTTACATAGATCCATTGGTCCAGCTTGGACCAATGTAAGTATGTTCCATGCCTGTGGGATGCCCATGAAAATCACTGTAGTTGGTACCACTACTACAGTAATCCCCATTAGCTTCTAGGTCCCATGCCGAGACACTGCACTGTTTCTTACTGAACACAGGCGGTTACCCGCTCAGCACAGGTGCCGTTCAGAGAACACTTTGCATTTGTTGAGAAAAAGCAAAGTGTTTTCTGAGTGGATGAGGTGAAGATCATGACATCACCCCCTACCAGAGAGCATTTTACATTCAATGAGAGAAAGAAAAGGGTTACCCAAATGGCACCGGTGGCAAGCAGGTGACTTCTTGTGTAGACAATCAGCAGGGCAACCACTCAGCACTGGACCCGGAAGCTATTGGAGATTACTGTAGTAATGGTGCCT
This sequence comes from Lithobates sylvaticus, assembly GCA_028564925.1. Classification (NCBI taxonomy): domain Eukaryota; kingdom Metazoa; phylum Chordata; class Amphibia; order Anura; family Ranidae; genus Lithobates; species Lithobates sylvaticus. The sequence goes on from CM053032.1 coordinate 88,786,526, forward strand.
GCTATATGATGGATGGAGGTACTTATTGAATTTATTTTGTGTAAGCTTGCTGGGTGTATGAAAGAAATATATGCAACTATGGCCAGCTTTTACAGATATCCAATGACTCTTTGAACTGTGTTGGCAGGTTCCAGCCTTTTTAATTGTTCCTTAACTGCTTCCCACCCGGCCGTTATTTGTCTATAGGCCGAGCGGGAAGCTTTCTTGTTCAGCGTGGACATCATATGACATCCTCCCCAGAACACTCCTCGCTTGGGCCCCACAGGCCACACAATGTCACCTGCTGTATCTCTAAGAAATTGCCAATGACAGATCAGTGTACCAGGCCGCTGCCGGTACCATGTGATTGCTGTGACCAATCACATGACAATTATACACAATGGAAGGCTTTCATTCATTTTATACATTTGTGTTGCTTGCTGTGATTGGTCGCTGCGATCACATGGTACAAACAGGGCTAATTACAATAGGAAACCCTGAATGAATGCATTTCATTCAGAAAAAATGGTTGCGTATAACAGTGAAATTTACAGTTATAAGCAATCGTGTGTAAAAAAAAATCCTGATCACCTCCTCAGAGTACTACAACAGTACAGTTACTATGGAAACACTGTATTTCCCCCCCCCCCCCCCCCCCCCCCCCCCCAAATTTTTCCATCTATTTTTAATTTTCTTTTTTAAAGAAAAAAAAAAAAAAAAAAAAGTGTTGATTAAATACCACCAAAAGAAAGCTCTATTTGTCTATTCAAAGTGTGACAGGAATGAAAGCTTAAAATCGGCCTAGGCAAGAACAGGGTATAAGTGTCCAGTATTAAAGTGGTTAAAGAGTCTGACATTTCAGCTGTTTTAGGGGGTAAGAGGTCATCTGACCTTAAACAGTTTCCTAGCAGATGAGTCTGCAATAACTAAGGGGGCATATATAAACATTTCATAAGTATTGCACAATTATAATATTTAAAGGAGAAGTCCAGCCAAAGCTTATTTGGCTGTACTTCCCCTAGGGATCACAGGGGTACAATGCGTTCTGCACTCCTGTGACCCGTTTTCAGTAGAGAGTGGGCTGAAGTCGGCTCTCTGCTGACATCATCACAAGAGCCTGAGCCAGCCGCCCCACCCCCTCCACAGCCCAGCACTCCAATGAGCAAGGAGGAAGCAGAGAGCTGTGACTGACCGTCTACAGATCTCTGCTTGGGGAGCTCTGAAAACTGAGCGATCAGTGATGTTCGATCGCTCGGCTCTCAGTGCAGAGGTGCCAGGGGACAGATGCAGCATCGAACCGATGCTGCATCCACCGAGGTAAGTATTATTCCTAAAAAAAACTAAAACCTTTACTTCTCTTTTAATATGCTAATTTTTTTTAAATCTGTTTAGTATAATAATTAAGACAGATATGCTTTAATGTAATGGCTGATTTATGTATATTGCTACACTTACAGTTCTCCGTGGAAAGAAACTGAGTCTACCAATGCCAGTGTAAAGGACCAGGATTTCAGCTGATGGAGCAATGGACTTAAAGTAACAGTGCACTTTCACTCCTAATGAACTGTGCTCTGTAACTCCTTTCACAATGAAGCCAAAATGGTACACTTGTTTTCTGTTTTTTTCTTTTACTGGTCAAGTGTAATAAAATATATTTGTAATACACACTGTAAATACCTTTTTATATATACAAAAATCAGTGCGTAAAGAAAACCAAATACTCCAATATTTTTATTATGGACTACCAGTGAGGTCTTCTTAGTGCATTGGAAGTCTAGACTGGGTTGTGTTGTTACTGTGGGGTTTTAAATTGTAAAGATTCTCACTGTTTGTAAATATATAAAAGCAATATTAATTAGGTAATCTGACTGTTTTTTGTGCTCATTTACACAATTGATAGCCCTTGCTATCCCTCTGAAAAGCAGTCCACTGTTGATCGCTTTTCATAGGGCAGTTAACAGGCAGCTGGAAGGCAATATGTTGACTCCTCAGCGCCTGTATGAACCCTGAAAAGGCTGCACCACCACAAAAAAAACACATTCATTGCACAGTGATTAGTGTGGCTTCATTCACTTGAATGAGTTTGCATTTGGCAGTGGCACTGCCTGACAAATGTGACTGGGAGTATAATTTTTGCCTTGGCATATGAACAGACTCCTCTGGGTGCTGTGTTGGTTTGGGGGGCAGTAAAACTGTGGGTCAACCACATATTTTTACTGCTCCATGGCCACAAGTGTAAACAACCCCCTAGGCATATTCTGATGATTATCAAAATAAAAGATATGAATGGAATTAATAAACATACAACTAAAGATATTGCTGAAGTGCTCACCAACATTTAGAGTACCTATAATGTATTTCTCTCGCCACCAAACAAGACTTCATATTCTTCACTTTAGGAAAGATTAAAATAGAAGTATAGTCAAAGCTATTTTGGCCATACTTCTATCCTATGGATCACAGGAGTGCAGAACAAAGTGCAAAGTACAAACGGTACAAATGTTTTCAGTCAACACCATGCTTTAGCATATTTAAAGAAAGAACAATATCTCACATACAGGGTGTGTTGCTTTACACTGGTAGCTAAGTAGGAAGTACGGTACATACGCCAGGCTAAAAATGTTACAGTGAAGTAAGGCATTAGTTGATCCACCAGAAAACAGAGTGGTTCCAGGACTGTTTTGGACTTCGTTAAAGACAAATATAACAGTTTAAAATATAACAGTTTATCAGGGGAGCCAGATATTTATCATGACACGGGACCTGCAGTTTTGATCAATGGGTTTACATTTCTGTCCGAACTTCAATTTTAGCATTCTTTCCTACACTAACAGGTTGTTTTTAATGTATTTGTTGCTGCATTGATTTTCTGCAATTTTACCTATATTATAAACACATTAAGAATCCACAGAGGCTACTAAGATAATCATGAGTTTGAAATACTGACTAAAAATAAGTAACCATTCAGATCTCTCTATTCTAGTGTGTTGTGTTAACCACTTAAGGACCACCTCACACCGATATACGTCAGCAGAATAGTACGGCTGGGCACAATCACATACCTGTACGTGTCTCTTTAAGAGCCCAGCCGTGGGTGGGTCACGCGCCGCCGACACAGTCCTGAGGTCCGTGGCCGCGGGACCAGCGGACCCGAACGCGGCTGGTGTCCCGCGATCGGGTCACAGAGCTGAAGAACGAGGAGAGGTCTGTGTAAACAAACCTCTCCCCGTGCTTCCTAGTGACACTGTCACTGTTCGTCTGTTCCCTGTCATAGGGAAAAATGATCAGTGACGTCACACGCCAAGCCACGCCCCCCAGACAATTAGAAAACACACACAGGGCTCACTTAACCCCTCCCCGCCCCCTAGTGGTTAACTCCTTCACTGCCAGTGTCATTTACACAGGAATCAGTGCATTTAAATAGCACTGATTGCTGTATAAATGACAATGGTCCCAAAAATGTCCGATGTGTCCGCCATAATGTCGCAATCACAATAAAAATCGCTGATCGCCGCCATTACTAGTAAAAAAAAAAAAAAACTATTAATAAAAATGCTATAAAACTATCCCCTATTTTGTAAACGCTATAACTTTTGCGCAAACCAATCAATAATCGCTAATTGCGATTTTTTTTTTTACCAAAAATATGTAGAAGAATACGTATCGGCCTAAACTGAGGGGAAAAAAAATTTTTTTTTATATTTTTTTTGGGGATATTATAGCAAAAAGTAAAAAATATTGCATTTTTTTCAAAATTGTCGCTGTATTTTTGTTTATAGCGCAAAAAATAAAAACCGCAGAGGTGATCAAATACCACCAAAAGAAAGCTCTATTTGTGGGGAAAAAAAGGACACCAATTTTGTTTGGGAGCCACGTTGCACGACCACGCAATTGTCAGTTAAAGCGACGCAGTGCCGAATCACAAAAAGGGGCCTGGTCCTTTGGCTGTAAATTGATCCGGGGCTTAAGTGGTAACGTGTGTTGTTTAAAACGCATAAGAAGTACCAAAAATCAGATGCACCATACTTTTCCAATGCAGTGCACAATAGTGCATCAGAGGTGCATTGGGTTAATGCATTGGGGTGATGTTCACAATGATTGGACAACAACATGTTAACATGTGTTAATGCACGCAGCATTCCTGCAGTGCACCACACTAGAGAGGCCTGAATAGGCCCCAATGCAGGCTGCCCTCCAATTTTCTCTCTGTAGAAGAAATTAGATTTTGTTTTTTCTGGTTGGAACCAAAAATATTAGTCATATACTATAATAGATAACTAAACCTCAATTCCAAAAAAGTTGTGAGAAAAAAAGCTGTGTAAAATCTACATAAAAACAGATTGCAATGATTTTTTGCAAATCTCATAAATCCATATTTTATTCACAATAGAAAATAGAAAAATATCAAATGTTTAAACCGAGAAAATGGACCATTTTAGGAAAAAATAAGGTCACTTTTTTTGGGTTTAGATAAAGGAATGTGTCTTCTTTTACAAGTCTGGCTTGTTTTTTTTTTTAATAGGGGCAGGGTCACTAACTTTTTCCGGTTAAAAAAATTTACAAACATTAAAAAGACCCCTTTGCCAGATCAATCTTCCTGCTGCTGGACACCACCATTTTAGATGTGATATCAGCAGCCCCAGCAGAAGGTTATGTAAGTAGTGGAGTCAGCACATGCAAGGCCTGGTTCACACCTATGCAGGTTGCAGTTTGCATATTCCAGGTGCGTTTTTCAATACACGTTTTTGATCCCTTGAAGCCTATGGAACCAAAAACCAGAAATAAATTCCCTGGTCCTTTCCATAAAATACAAAGATGTGAATGTGACCCATAGGAAACCATGTTAAATGGACTGTAGTGTGTTTCTGCAAATCTGAAAACGCACTAAAAAATGCATAGGTGTGAAACAGGCCTAAGTGGAGATGCTGGGTCAGCACAGAGAGTAATAATATACTTCTAGAAGAGGAGAGGGCTATGACATGGCTGGAGAAAGGGGGCTCTGTGCTAAGTGACTGACTATTAAAATTTGCTAGCAGGTTCAGCAGCACATTGAAAGTTAATAAAAAGAAAAAAAAAACAAAAGAAAAAAGCTGCAAGCATTTAAAATATTAGATTTTTCCATATATTGTATAGAATTTTTTTAAGTTAGTAACCGGATCGCTTTAGGAAAATTTGGGAAAGGAGAGTGTAGCAGCATCAGGGTCCTCTTTTTATCAAAAGCTAGAAGAGTTATTTATTTTAATCGTAAAAGGGCTATTTTGCTAATGCTTTGTTCTAGCTTTGTATGGATGCGTATAGAAGTATATTGTTTTGAATGCAAATGCTTTTCTTTGTCAGCCATTGGCTAAATTCAGCACAGATTTGATTGAAAATATATTGTAATGGAAACTGACAAAACAGCTTTCAAATATGGGTGGTAGCATTGTATGTGAAAGAGAAACTATGCTGTGTTTTTGTCTATAATAAAATGTCTCTACTAAATAAAATCTTTCTGTAAATTATTTCAATGTGAATTGTTTTTTTTAAAGTACTAGCTGCGTGTTTTTCTTAGTAGTAAAATCTATGAAAGTCTATTAGATGAGGAACAGTACACACCCCATACCTATATAGCCATCCTCACTGCATTACTTGTAGCTAGAAAACGGAAAATTGTATCATACTTACCGTAATTTTCCTTTCCTGGTGCCTATCCATGGCAGCATACCTGTGATAGAGCTCCGCCTCGACTCCTCCCTCAGGACTAGTGAATAGCATAAATTAAAGGCACCGTCCCTCCCCCAACATTCTCTGTAATATAGCATACCGAGGGTGGGAGCGTATGCTGCCATGGATAGGCACCAGGAAAGGAAAATTACGGTAAGTATGATACAATTTTCCGTTTTCCTGGTGCCTCCATGGCAGCATACCTGTGATAAATAACTAGCTGACAAGGGTGGGATAATGCTTGCTAAGTGTTTAATCAGAAAAGGACATTGCAGCCTGGACTGCCCTCCTTCCGAACTCAACAGTTGTGAGAGCTCCTGGATCGATATGGTAGTGCCTGAGAAAAGTATGGCGAGAAGACCAGGTGGCGGCCCTGCAAACCATCTCCAACGAAACATTAGCCCTTGCTGCCCAGGAAGCTGAGACTGCCCTTGTGGAATGAGCATTCACTCGGGAAGGAGGTTCCATATTCTTCACCCTGTAGGCCTTCTGAATCAGCTTTACGACCCAAGATGCCAGAGTTCTGATGGAAGCTTCTTTCCCCCTGTATTTACCGAAAGGTACCACAAAAAGTCTCTCGGAGTCTCTGAAGGGTCCAGTGGCTTCTAGGTAAGCTCTGAGCACTCTGGAGATGTCTAGCTCGTGACAAGACTCTGAATCCGTATTTGTGAATACTGGTAGTGCCCAGGGTTCTGCCATGTGGCTTGTGGTAGTGACTTTAGGCGTGAAGCCCCTAAGGGGACGGAGTTCCACTCTGTCTGGGAAAAAGGAGATATGGTCGTCACCTATCCCTAAAGAATGCAGTTCTGAAACTCTTCGGCCGGATGTGATGGCTAATAGGAAGGCAGTTTTCAGTGATAGGTTCCAGATTGCCACTTGTTCTACTGGAGCGAATGGATGGCTAGATAGGACCTCCAGGACTAGGGACAGATCCCACTTAGGGAATGGCCGTCCAACAGGAGGGCGAATTTTTAGTACCCCCCTGAGGAAGGTGACCACCAAAGGATCCTCTGCCCATCTTTTATTTGTTGCTGCGGAAATTGCTGCTACCTGCACTTTGAGAGAACTCAGACCGAGCCCCAGGTCAAGACCTGACTGAAGGAAACCCAAAATATTGGGTGTGGAGGGAAGGATTGGGTCAAAGCCTTTATCCGTAGCAAAGGACAAGAATTTGTTCCAGATTCTTGAGTAGATAGCGTTAGTCGCCGGCTTTCTGGCCCTCAGTAGCGTTGAAATAACCTCTGGGGAACAACCTAAGGCTTCAAACCTTCGCCTCTCAACCTCCAAATTCGAAGATCTAATTTCTGTGGGTTCGGATGAACTAGGTTGCCCTGCGATAGAAGTTGAGGGAAAGGGGGGATCCTGATTGGAGGACTCACGCTGAGACGCATGGCCAGAGGAAACCAGGGTCTCTTCGGCCAATACGGAAGTACTGCCAACACTTGAACTGATTCCCTGAGGACCCTCAGGAGGAACCTGAATATTAATGGCCGGGGAGGGAAGGCATATGCTGTCGTGAACCTCCAGGAGCACGTCAGGGCATCCACTGCCTCGGCTTGAGTGTGTGGCAGGCGGGAGAAAAATCTGTCCAGCTTTGCATTCTCCGGAGTGGCAAATAGATCTACCTGAGGGGGATCCCACAGGTTGGAGATCCGAAGGAAGACCTGGGGATGGAGGGCCCACTCGTTGATGTCTTGGAAGTTTCTTGATAACGAGTCTGCTTCCGTGTTTAGTTTGCCCGGAAGATACATCGCTCTGAGATCCAGGAGGTTCTTTTCCGCCCAGAGCATGATCGGCTCTACCTCTCTGAGGAGTGATCTGCTGCGCGTGCCTCCCTGCTTTTGCAGATATGCGACAGCCGCCCTGTTGTCCAGGCGTAGGAGTATCCTCCGCCCTCTGACTTGAGATGTCAAAGTAGTCAGTGCCAAGAATGCTGCCCTCATCTCCAAGATGTTGGATACCACTCCCCGGGTAGAGCATGACCATCTCCCTTGAATCCTGGTTTCCCCGCAATGGGCCCCCCAGCCTTGCCCGCTTGCATCGGATGTAACCGTGGTCCAAGAGAGGGAGCCCAGATGGTGAGGCTTGGAGAGGTTCTCTGGGATTGTCCACCAGCGCAGACTCCTGCGCATTACTCCCGTCAGCAGGATTGTCTGGGAGAGTCGCTGTCTCTTCCACTGAGCCAAAAAACCTGTCTGAAAGTATCTCAGGTGCCAATGGGTCCAAGGCGTCAGGGGGATGCAGGAGGACATTGTGCCAATAAGACTCAGACATTGTGATGCCGTCAGATACTGGCTCTGGATGGTCTTGCGCATCCTGCGGATGATGATCCTTGCCTTCGAAGGAGGTAATGACACTGTCCCTTCCTGAGTGTTGAACATCGCACCTAGATAGACCATCTGCTGAGTTGGTGTTAGTTGACGCTTGTCCATATTTATCAACCATCCCAGTCTCTGTAGAAGGATCTCCCGGTGATGTACCAACTGCTCCGGACTGCTGGCTAGCAGGAGGATATCGTCTAGATAGTGGTATATCCTCAGGCCCTTCTCCCGTAGAGGGGCCAGAGCGGATATCAATATTTTGGTAAATACTCTGGGAGAGGTGCACAGCCCGAAGGGTAGGGCTTGAAACTGTAGGTGGGTTTGGCCCACTGCAAACCTTAGATATTTCTGGAATGCAGGAAGAATTGGAACATGCAGGTATGCATCCTGCAGGTCGACCGAGATCATCCAATCCATCGGTTGGACTGCTTGGATAATTGTTTGCAGGGACTCCATCTTGAAGCTTTCGGTGCTGATGTACAAATTGAGTTTCTTCAGGTCTATCACTGGCCTCCAACCGCCTGTCTTTTTGGGTACTAGGAACAGGGTAGAGTAGAAGCCTGTGAAGCGCTCTGACAAGGGAACCGGTACAGCCGCCTCCTGAAGCTGGAGGGATGTTATGAACTGTATTAGGGCCTGCGCCTTTGACGGCGAGGACGGAATCTCGGTTCTCTTGAAGGATATGGGAGGTGGAGGGTGAGAAAACTTCCAAAAGTGTCCCCACTGGATTGTTGATAAAACCCAGGGGTCTTGGCAATGGGTAGCCCAGACTGGGACAAAAGACTTTAGTCTGGCTCCTACCGATGGTTTCTGGACTAATCTGGCGTCAAAAGGACTGCTTCTGCTCCTGTGGAGTCCTAAGGGTTTTATTTTTCCTACTCAAAAAGGATGCTTGGGTGCCTCTCCAGGGCCTTCTGTTGTCTCTGAAGTGCCTTGACTGTCTAAAGTCCCTGGCGTTCGACTGGCGGAACCTAGACGGACCTCCTCTGGGTCCTCGCACCCTTTTGTCCTGGGGGAGCATACCGGATTTCCCCCCTGTCACCCTGGAGATAGCTTTATCCAATTTGTCTCCAAATAGCGCTTTGCCATCGAATGGGATCTTACACCAATTTTGCTTAGAAGCGAGATCAGCCGTCCAGGGCTTCAGCCACAAGGCTCTCTTTGCCATCACGGAATGTAGCATAGACCGGGCCGAGCACCTGATGGTGTCGATGGCCGCTTCTCCGACAAAATCTGCCGATAGTCTAAGTTCCTCCAAGGCTTTTATTATGTCTTCCTTGGGGACCTCCTGTCGTAAGGCCGTCTCGATGTTGTCTGTCCAGGTCCTGATGGCGTTTGACACGGAAGTGAGGGCAATGGCCGGTTTACAGGCGGCTCCTGCGGCCAAGTAGCTCCTCTTAAGCTCCAGATCGATCCGCCTATCCAGAGGGTCTTTAAAGGAAGCGGAATCCTCCATTGGGAGGGTGACATTCTTTGCTAAACGCACCACGGCCGCGTCCACTACCGGCATGGAGTTCAGCGACTGCGTTTCAGCCTCTGGTAAAGGGTAAAGCTTATTGAGCCGACCCACGGAGAGCTTCTTGTCGGTCTTTAACCATTCATTTTGAATGACTTCCGTGATCTCACCCATCAGAGGGAAGAGAATCTGCCTCCTTTTGAGGAATGGGAAGTAACTCCTGGATCTTTGAGGTGGTTCCTCCGCCTCCTCCCAGGTGATCGCAGTCTTGACTGCTTGGATGAATGGCGGGACCAGGGCATAGCTGAACCCAGACGGCTCTGATTCCTCTGAAGAGTCCCCTGAGGGGTCTTCAGGTGGTAATTTCTCGGCCAGCCGTGACGGCGGCGGGGGGGTACTGACTGCCGAAGGACCGGGGACTTCATGATCCGTCTCCCCTGCCTGTGTCCGTGGGACTGGCTGAGCGGGGACTAAGGCTGCTAGCTGAGAGAATGAGTCCTTCATTGTCCGCTTAAGCAGATCCACGACCTGTTGACTCTCGAGCTCGCGGTTGGCCGCGTAGTCCCTGAAGCAGTCCTTACGGACCAGCTTGCCCGGTAGAGGCGTAGCCCCACATGTCCAGCACTTCTTCTTTGCGCAACTTCTAGGGGAAGGAGACCGGTCTCGTCTTCCGGATCTTGACCTCTCTGATTCGTGGCGTGAGGACCGGGACCCATGATGAGAGGAACGGGACCTGCGGTCTGGGCTGTCATCATTGTCGCTGTGTCTTGACGATTTCCTGGTGCTCTTGGAGTGGGCAGGGCTACGATGCAAAGAATCTATGTTAGATTCATGCAGTGCACTTTTTTTTTTTTTTTTTTTTTTACTTACGTACAGTTGGTCTCATACCTAATGGAAGTAGGAGGATCTTTTTTACGGGATGAATAACTCATAGCGCGGTTGGGCAGAAGGATCAGCTGCGGAAATATAGTAAGATAGGGGAAGAGAGAGAGAAAAAAAGGACTATGTAGATTTAAGCGTATACATGAATACCTACATGCAACATACACTTGCATACATAAGCTTATATACCCGTATACACGTGCGCCCATCCCGCCCCCCTTCCCCCCTTTTTTTTTTTTTTTATATATACATACACCTATATATATATACACAAATACCCAGACAGAGACTTCCCATGTATACACAAAAGTATATTATACATATATCTTGTCTTTTGCTTCTTATCAATTAAACCTTTATTTATTTAATTAGAGGACACCTACCAAGAGAAGGGCAGCAAGAGGCTCGCAGGGCACAGCTGAAGCAATACTGACAGCCATGACCCTGCTGCTAGCCTTTAAATACAAAAGGAGGTGGATGGGCTAATCCCAAACCACCTCCTACCTATAAAAAAATAAAGAAAGGGCAAAACTGGAACTTTTTCCAGTAACCAAGATGGCCGCCGGGCGGTCAGGCAACTGCGCATGCGCACGCGCATGCGCAGTAGCTATCGGCGCCGCGGGCTCTGCGAAGCCCTCGCCAGTCGGCGTCCCCTCACCTCCCCGGAACGCGCATGCGCCCATATGGCGGCGAGGACGCCGACCACGGGGGGACCTGTCAGCAGCATGGATGGAGCAATAAAGAGCGCTCCCGCGGCCCCCCCCCCCCCCGCGGCCCCCCCATGAAAGAGATGGATATGGTGACATTCTCTCCTGTAAAAAACAAAAGGGAGGGCAATGCAAACAAGAAAAGCAACATCCAAGGCAAACCTATATGGGAGGGAAAGAGAGAGAGAGAGAAAGAGAAGGAAAAAAATAAATAAATAAATAAATAAAAGTAACTGGCCTGAGAATGTGAGCTGATCCTCCTGCGACTCGCTGCGATTCATCATAGAAAGTGTCAGACTGCGTTCCTGTGAGGAAACTCTGCAAGAAGACCCCACAGATCCACAGAGGGGTTCCCAGTCTTATCAGTGCATTGAGCGACCCAAGAACAGGGACTTCGCACGGGAAAGGCTAAACCCGGCGGACGCTGCCGAAGGCAGAGGTATGGACATCTGCTACTCTTCACCAGCACAAGAGGTATGAGGAAAAAAAGGAGAATGTTGGGGGAGGGACGGTGCCTTTAATTTATGCTATTCACTAGTCCTGAGGGAGGAGTCGAGGCGGAGCTCTATCACAGGTATGCTGCCATGGAGGCACCAGGAAAATTTATTGCCAGAAAATCTCTCTCTGTATCACCTCCTACAAATACGGAATTGGTTTCTGCCATAAATGACTCTCTTATAAGGGAGCAACTGACATAAAAGCATCGAGGTAGCCCAAGGAAGTTTGAAAACATCTGGAATGCTTGGCTAGTAAGGATGAGCTCCGGCGTGTTTGCATACGGCACGTGCAGAGCCTGCCAGGATGTTGGCACTGCCTGTGATTAGCGCAGCGCAGTGCCGACTTCCTGGCGGGCTCTGCATGTGCCGTATGCGAACACGCCGGAGCTCATCCTTATTGGCTAGAGGTTCCTGGTTTAGCTCACCTGGTTCAAAATAAAATTCTCAGTGGCAGGACAACATCGTCTGCTTAACCACCTCAATGCAGTGCACTTACACCCCCTTCCTGCCCAGACCAATTTTCAGCTTTCAGCGCTCTCACACTTTGAATGACAATTACTCAGTTATGCAACACTGTACCCATATGAAATTTGCGTCCTTTTCACACAAATAGAGCTTTCTTTTGGTGGTATTTAATCACTAATGGTTTTTCTATTTTTTGTGCTATAAATAAAAAAAGACCTTTTTCTTTGTTTCCGTCATAAAATTTTGCTAATTAGTAATTTTTCTTCACACATTTTGGCCAAAATTTATACTGCTACATATCTTTGGTAAAAATAACCCAAATTAGTGGATATTATTTGGTCTTTGTGAAAGTTAGAGTCTACAAACTATGGTGCCAATCACTGAAAATTGATCATATCTGATCAGGCCTTCAGTACATCAGGTGTATCTTATTTATTGAGACACTAAGAGCCGGTTCACACTACAACGACTTGGGGGGCAACTTGTCAGACCGCAAGTCGCCCCAAGTCGCTTGACATCAGAAATTACATGCAAGTGAATGAGAGCCGTCTTAATGAACGCTACTGAAGTCGCTCCGACTTCAGAAAAGGTTCCTGTACTACCTCAATCCGACTTCTAGGCGACTTGTACCCATTGATTTCAATGGAAGTTGGATCTCCATCTATATGGACGCAACAGTGTTGCCTTGAGGGGGAACTCCACGCCAAATTTAAAAAAAAAAAAAAAACGGCATGGGTTCCCCCTTTAGGAGCATACCAGGCCCTTAGGTGTAGATGAAAAACAAACAACCACCGCTCCAAGACTCTCCTTCCCAAGCGAATGCTCCTGCTCCTGTGTGGGAGCCCCAGGTGCTGGCTAATAGCACAATGATTGGAAATCAAAAAAGGAAGAACTCCGGACAGCCGCACACCGAGAAAATAAAATCCAAAAAGTTTATTTAAAAGCAAAAAACACTGCAATCCATACACGGCAAAAAGGGGGGTACAGAGCTGACGCGTTTCGCACCACAACTAGTGCTTACTTAGCTCTGTACCCCCCTTTTTTGCCGTGTATGGATTGCAGTGTTTTTTGCTTTTAAATAAACTTTTAGGATTTTATTTTCTCGGTGTGCGGCTGTCCGGAGTTCTTCCTTTTTTGAGGCCCTTAGGTGTGGTATGGATTTTAAGGGGAACCCCCCTACCCCCAAAATCCATACCAGACCCTTATCCGAGCACGCAGCCTGGCCGGTCAGGCGCCCCCCCTCCTGAACCGTGCCGCATGCCCTCAACATGGGGGGGTGGGTGCTTTGGGGAAGGGGCGCACCCTGCGGCCCCCCCACCCCAAAGCACCTTGTCCCCATGTTGATGAGGACAAGGGCCTCTTCCCGACAACCCTGGCCGTTGGTTGTCGGGGTCTGCGGGCAGGGGGCTTATCGGAATCCGGGAGCCCCCTTTAATAAGGGGGCCCCCAGATCCCGGCCCATCGTACCCCTACCCATTTAACTAGGGAAAAAAAGTGTCAATAAAAAAAAAAACAACACAGGTTTTTAAAGTAATTTATTAATCAGCTCCGGGGGTCTTCTTCCGACTTCGGGGGCCTTCTTCCGACTTCTCCGCTCTCTTCGGCCTCTTCTCCCAGTGTCTGGCCTCTTCTCCCGCTCTCCGGCGTCGTCTCCTGCTCTTCTGCCGGCTCCTCCGCTATCTTCTTGCAGCTCTTTTACCAGCGGAGGAGCCGGTCTCCTCCGTCCTTCTTCCCTCTTCTCTCTTTTTTCTTCTTCCGTTGTTGACACAACGCTCTCTCCCGCTGTAATGCCGTGTGAGCACTGCGCGATGACTTATATAGGAATGATGCGGGGTCACCGGGTGATGTCACCCAATGGCCCCGAATGACGTCACAGTCCCAGCATGCCTCGGGACCCGACGTCATATGGGCGGGGCCATTGTGTGACATCACCTGATGACCCCGCCCCATTCCTATATAAGTAGGGCGCCCCCCTTCCCCAAAGCACCCACCCCCCATGTTGAGGGTATGTGGCCTGGTACGGTTCAGGAGGGGGGGGGCCACCCCTTTTCCTGACCGGCCAGGCTGCGTGCTCGGATAAGGGTATGGTATGGATTTTGGGGGGTTCCCCTTAAAATCCATACCAGACCTAAGGGCCTGGCATGCTCCCGGAGGGGGAACCCATGCCGTTTTTTTATTTAAAATTTGGCGTGCAGTTCCCCCTCGAGAGCTGATTATTCTCTGATTGGCCACGGCCAGTCGCCTGGCCTGGGCGACTTAAAGTCGTGTTGTAAGTCGCCCCAAGTCGTGTTGAAGTCGCTCCAAGTCGCGCTGTTATTCATACTCAAGTCGTGTCCAAATTGCCTCCAAAAGTCACGCTGGAAGTCGTGTTGCCCCAGTGTGAACCGGCTCTAACAAGTCAGGAATGTACAAATACCCCCCAAATGACCCCTTTTTAGAAAGTAGACATTCAAACGTATTAAGTAAGTAGCATGGTGAGTTGTAATTTTTTCCCACAATTCTTTGCAAAATGAAGATTTATTTTTCAAAATTGTCATATTATCAGGTTATTTCTCACACACAGCATATGCATACAACAAATTACACCCCAAAATACATTCTGCTACTCTTCCCGAGTATGACGATACCACATGTGAGACTTTTACACAGCCTGGCCACATACAAAGGCCCAACATTTAACCACTTTCAGACCGGACCAATTTGCAGCCAAAGGACCAGGCCCCTTTTTGCGATTCGGCACTGCGTCGCTTTAAGTGACAATTGCGCGGTCGTGCGACGTGGCTCCCAAACAAAATTGACGTCCTTTTTTTCCCACAAATAGAGCTTTCTTTTGGTGGTATTTGATCGCCCCTGCGGTTTTTATTTTTTGCGCTATAAACAAAAATAGAGCGACAATTTTGAAAAAAATGCATTATTTTTTACTTTTTGCTATAATAAATATCCCCAAAAAATATATTAAAAAACATTTTTTTTCCTCAGTTTAGGCCGATACGTATTCTTCTACTACATATTTTTGGTAAAAAAAATCGCAATAAGCGATTATTGATCGGTTTGCGTAGAAGTTATAGCGTTTACAAGATAGGGGATAGTTTTATAGCATTGTTATTAATAATTTTTTTTTTTATTAGTAATGGCTGAGATATGCGATTTTTTTTTTTTTGTGACTGCGACATTATGGCAGACACATCGGACATTTTTGACACATTTTTGGGACCATTGTCATTTTTACAGCAATTAATGCTATTTATATGCATTGATTCCTGTAAAAATGACACTGGCAGTTTAGGGGTTAACCACAAGGTGGCAGTGTAGGGGTTAAGTAGGCCTAGGGGTGTGTTTCTTACTGTGGGGGGGGCGTGGCTGTCAGCTAGTGAATGCTGATCTCTGCTCCAATCACAGGGAGCAGAGATCGGCGTCACTAGTTGCTAGGCAGAACGGGGAGATGCTGTTTATCTCGGCATCTCCCCGTTCAGCCGTCCCGTGAGACGATCGCGGATGTCCCCGCGGCGATCGAGTCCGCGGGGACCGCGATCGGACTCACGGGGGTCCCGACCAGCGCGGGAGCGCGCCGCTCCCGGCGCGCTCCCGATGGCACGGACAGGCAGAAAGGAGGGACTTATATATACGCCCTCCTGCCTGTACGTGCCATTCTGTCGACGTACATCTGTGTGCGCCGGTCGGGAAGTGGTTAAGTAGCACCTTCAGGCGTTCTACAAGCATGCATAAATGACACATCTCATTTCTCAACCTCCTATAACACTTTTGAAGGCCCTGGAGCACCAGGACAATGGAATTGCCCACAAAATGACCCCATTTTGGAAAGCAAACACCCCAACGTATAATCTATGAAGCATAATGAGTCTTTTGAAAGGTTAATTTTTTTCCAGAAGTTTTTGGAAAATGTGGGAAAAAAAATGAAAAACGCATTTTTTTTTTTACACAAAGTTGTCAAGTTATAAGATATTTCTAACACATAGCATGTATATAGCAAAAATTACACCGCAAAATACATTCTGCTACTCTTCCCGAGTATGGCGATACCACATGTCTGAGACTTTTACACAGCCAGGCCACATACAGAGGACCAACACTGAAGTAGTACCTTCAGGCGTTCTAGGAGCATAAATTACTCATCTCATTCCTACCTTTCACACTTTTGAAGGTCCTTGAGCACCAGGACAATGGAATTACCCACAAAATTACCCCATTTTGGAAAGCAAACATCCCAACGTATATTCTATGAGGCATGTGCTGCAGATAGGTACTCAGGTACTCTGATGGGCTGCAGATAGGTACTCGGGTACTCTGATGAGCTGGAGACAGGTACTCGGGTAACTTGATGAGCTGCAGGCAGGTACTCAGGTACTCTGATGGACTGGTGACAGGTACTTGGGTACTCTGATAGAGTACCCGAGTACCTAGCTGTAGCCCATCAGAGTACCCGAGTACCTGTCACCAGCCCATCAGAGTACCCGAGTACCTATCTGTAGCTCGATGGGCTGGTGACTAGTATTCGGGTACTCTGAAGGGCGGTGACAGGTACTCATATGAACTGTAACAGGTTCTCAGGTACTCATATGGACTGTGACAGGTACTCGGGTACTCATATGGACTGTGACAGGTACTCGGGTACTCAGATGGACTGTGACATGTACTCGGGGTCTCCGATGGACTGTGATTGGTACTCGGGTACTCAGATGGACTGTGACTGGTACTCGGGTACTCAGATGGACTGTGACTGGTACTCGGGTACTCATATGGACTGTGACAGGTACTCAGATACTGGGGTACTCAGATGAACTGTTACAGGTACTTTGATGGGTGGTGACAGGTACTTTGATGGCTGGCGACAGGTCCTCTTTATTGGGGGAGGCAATAAGTGTGATTGGTGTACACTGTAAGCGGTAACGAGATGTTACCACAATCTCCTTCTCACACACGATCGGTGTGTGAGGAAGAGAACTCGGTAACATCTCGTTACCGCTCTATGTTTAAATTTAGTGATCGCATGGTAAACAGCCGCTGGCCAATTGCTGTTTACCAGCGTCGGTGACGAGCAGTGTTCCCGGGAACACCCTGCCACCGACAGGCAGTGCAAAGTGGGACGTTACCATTTGTGATCAGTCGTGACTACATCACAGCCGATCACGTGGTAAACAGCCATGCCCAATGGCTGTTCACCCCCCTCTGTGGCGAGCGGTGTCTCCGTGACAGGCCGCCACCAAAAGTACAGGGCTGCGTGCACACGGTCGAGCGCATTCCCTGTTTAAATGGACAGACGTCATATGACGCCCACCCAGAACGAGAGCCACGCCGCCTGGTCGTCATATGACAGCTTGCGGGCGGAAAGCGGTTAACCATAGAAATTGTTAACCAGTCGGATGAGGTATGTGGCCGGAGGGAACGGTACGGTAGCGCTCCTTGTACAATTTAAACTGAAGGAATATACTTGGTGGTATCTAGATCTGCAGTGGTTGAATGTATTGTTTTGTTTTAACCAATGGTTAATATATAAAATTCTGTGAACCACTCACCGCTGTTAAGGGGTATGTGGCAACCCTGCACCGCTTGATAGCCTTGCTAAGGGCTGGGAGCGCAGTTGGGGGTTAGGATATACTGAGGGCACACACAATATAAAGTAATTCAAGGATTACGGATTCCTAGACAATGCTTCTTTGTTTTGCATGAACCGCTGCCTTTTGTACAGCATGAATTATGTGGCCGGCTGGCCACAAGAATGGATAAATCTGTGTTCTCTCAGTTATGTGATACGTTTGTTGTAAAAAAAAATTTTACTTTTGTACTCAATAAAAACAATCGGATTTAAAAAAAAAAATAAGTCTATGAAAGTCTAAAAAAAAAAAACGTTTCTTCCTGCAAAGCAATATCATAATGTGCTAGTATGCACCACATACTAGCACATTATGAAATGCTTTACTTAAAATGCAGTCACCGCTTTAGAGGCGTCCATCTTCTCCATTTCTTTCTTCCGGGTTCGTGGACTCGGGTTGTCTGACTGGCCGAACCGTGATGACGCCACTCCCGCGCATGTGGGAGTCTCGGCGGCGGCACACTGAGTTTACTACCACTTTAAAGGAAACACATGGTCAGGTTGTGAACATTTAAGTATTTACATATTTTTAACAAGGCAGTTTGACTGAATTCAGACATATGCAGCCTACTATGAAAATGCATGTTGCTATAACACACAACATTGAATGGAGCATTGCGGTGCTATTCAATTTGAATGGCACTCAAATGCACCTAGCCAGTGTAATATATTGCGTGTGTGTTATCACAAAGCAACATGCAAAGTTAAACTATCTGTACATGGTTGTACCCTGCTTCAGATCAGGTGCGTGTTCCTGAAAATTACCATTGCAGTGATTTGGTAGCACAGTCATAATATTTAGGCTGCCTTAAGGCAATGCACAATAATGTGTTTGTGGTAATCAGTGATGTAAGTAACTGAGTTAAAATAAACAGAGTTAATTAACGCAGTTTCTTTAGAGGGTAACAAGTAATCTAACTGATTACTTTTCCCCTCATGGTAACGCAGTTCCCATTACTTGGGCGGCGTTACCACAATTACATCTACCGCCACTAGATGGCAGTAGTGTAATTCTGGTGTCCTGCCGAAAAAGTTCCCCCACCGGATAAGGACCCCCTGTACTGCGCAGGCGCAGTGCTTGCGCAGTACGAAGGAAAAAAAATTGCCGAACCTAAACAGCTCTGAGTGAACTCTACACCGCGCAGGCGCAGTTAACATGTAATTGTACGAGGCGATGCCGCACGCTCCTGATGCTCGTGCTACTCTGCAAGGGGTGTCTATCGTGTAACTAAGGGGCGGGTCTAGTATTACTGTAACCAAGGGGCGCATTTATTATTATTATTATATATCAAGCTCTGCCCATTAATTTAACATTCGCCCTCTTCTGTAGCCTTCCGCCCCTTACACAATATAATAATAATAGACCCGCCCCTTGCTTACACGCTATAACAGATCTGCCCCTTGGTTAGAGTAATAATAGAGCAGCCCCTTGGTTACACGATATATAACAATAATAATAAATGCGCCCCTTGGTTACAGTAATACTAGACCCGCCCCTTAGTTACACGTATAGAATATAAAAAAAAAAAAAGTCAGTTACTTTGCTGCCTAACAAATTACTTTTCCAATGTAGTAACTGAGTTACTAACGCAATTACTTTTTGTGAGAAGTAATTTGCAACTTAACTAATTACTTTTTTAAAGTAAGATGACCAACACTGGTGGTAATGCACATCAACAGTGTGCATCCAGCCTAAATGAGTACTAAATTAAGCCCTCTGACTTCTGTAGTTGCAGGCACTGTGAAGAATTAAATCCTCAAACAGTGTGTTGAAATCCCAATGTCTTAGCACTCAATCCCATTTTCTGGATCACTCAAATCGCATGACAAATCGCTCCAATTTGAACCTATGCAAAAGACTGGGGAGTACCTCAGCAGTGGTCACTGCTAAACTAAACTGGCATAGACAAGGACTTCATTGATTCTGCTCTAAAATTTGAGGATTAATTGCTCCATGGGGCCTGCAACCATAGAGATCCGTGAGGGCCGTTTTAAAGCTAATATACTGCTTGTTAGGAATATGTAAACATTTGAAGGTCCATAGCTTGGTTCACTTTAAAGTAGTCCTGCTGCTTGAAAAAAGTTTGTATATTAAGTCCACACACGGTTCAGGCTGGTTGCAACTACTATATTGAGTCCACACACGGTTCAGGCTGGTTACATTTGCAGAATCAAACATAGGCAGTCTCTCCGCAAGAAACAAAAAGACATGTACTAACTACACAGTTCAATTAATTCAATGACCAGGAAATTTATCCTTGTGTGCAGCTCCACAATACTCAGCCTTCTACTCATTTGACTGCCATCACAGGCTCTGGCAAGCTATCATACAGAACAGTCAATGATGTCAATTGACTCCCTCTGAAAAGATTAACCACAGTATTTTCTTACTTAGACCAGGTATACCTAAGGTCTAGACCATCACTTTCACTCTTTCCTTACTACAGGTGTCCAAAATCCCTCTTTCTTGTTCATACATCACGGGACACAGAGCTCTATTCATTACATCATGGGTTAGATAGCCACCTTCAGGTGTTGGACACTGGCAACCCTAAATTGTAAGGAGAGTTCCTCACCTATATAACCCCTCCCATATGGAGAGTACCTCAGTTTTTTCGCCAGTGTCTAAGATGTTTGGTCACGATGCAAGATGTGCTTAGAAGAAAGCTCTGTTTGAAGGTCCCTGCGGGGTTCTAGGAGCTACACAACCGAATCCATACCTCGGGCCAGTTTATACCGCCTAAGATGGATGGCACCCGGGCCTGTTAAAAAAAAGAAACAAGGTTTGCCTGTAATGTCTCTCCCTGTGGACTGGGCTCTGGGATCCAGTACTTTTGAGCATATATATTAAATGTGCAAAGTTTTTCTGGCGAAGTCAGTCTTCTACAGGTCCAGGTAAGAGGCTCCTGTAAGTAGGAACCCAGATCCATGCAGGTTGGCACAACACTACCCGCCGTGATGGGTGAAGGTTGGGTCTGTTCTCAGCAGTATCCTGCGGCAGGGATGGTAAGTGAAGCAATTCTAGGTAAATACCTTAAGGATTAGCTTCTTTGAGTTGTTGCATGTCTTACCTGTTTTCCGCCACTAGAGGGAGTAAGAGGCATACCTGGTGTTACTTACATGCTTCCAGAATATACAGCTCAGTGAAGCCGCTCTGTCAGTCGCTCACCTCCCCCGCTGCAGGCTCTGCCACTCAAATGATAAGGGGATCCCACGCAGTGTTTTTTTTACTAGTAACGGTGGCGATCTGCAATTTTTATCTTGACTGCGATATTGCGGCGGCCATATTGGACACTTTTGACACATTATTGGGACCATTCACATTTATACAGTGATCCGTGCTATAAAAATGCATTGATTACTGTATAAATGTGACTGGCAGGGAAGGGGTTAACACTAGGGCAAGGGTCTCAAACTGGCGGCCCTCCAGCTGTTGCAAAACTACAAGTCCCATGAGGCATTGCAAGGATGACAGTTACAAGCATGACTCCCACAGGCAGAGGCATGATGGGAGTTGTAGTTTTGCAACAGCTGGAGGGCCACCAGTTTGAGACCCCTGCACTAGGGGGTGATCGAGGGGTTAATATGTTCTTAGGGGAGTGATTCCAACTGTAGGGGGAGGGGATTCACAAGGGGAGGAGACCGATCGGTGTGCCTCTGTACAAGGAACACACCATCGGTCTCTCCTCTGACAGGACCGTGGATCTGTGTCTTTACACACACAGATCCACAGTCCTGCTGTGTTACCGGCCAATCGCGGGCGGGCGGCCGGCGGACATCGCGTATCGGGTGCCCAGTGACACGCGGGCGCACGCGATTGTCATATGATGCCCCCCCAAAACGAGAGCCGCGCCGCCTGGCCGTCAATTGACAGCCGGCGGGCGGCAAGCGGTTAAAGATTCAACTGACAAAAAGCTGAAAACATTACTTAAATCCTCTTTTTCCGTGGCAGGCGCTGTGGTCCAACCTGCGGTTTCAGCAGTTGGTATGTGCCAATATTTGAAGGAGCAGGTGAAGCAGGTAGTTCATTTCATTCCTGTTGAATAAGTTTAAGACTATGCAGCCCTTCCAAGGGCCTTATGTTTTGCAATAGATGCGATTATGGATTCTCTCCAACAAGCATCCCACCTTACACTCCTGCTGGTACACATGCGCAGGTCCCTTTGGCTTAAACATTGGGCGGCTTAAGCCTCATGCAAAAGATATTTAGCTGGGTTCCCGTTTCATGGGGAACGCTTGTTTGGGGATGATCTGGATAAATATATCCAAAAGGTTTCCGGTGGCAAGACCACCTTATTGCCGGTTAAAAAGAAAGATAAACGTCCTTTTAAAAGTTCTCTCTCCCCAGCTCCGGGGCAGTGACGACGGCCTTCCCAGTCCAGTACAAGAGGAAAGGGTCAAGCCCATGCGCCAAAGAAGCCTTGGGGTCAACGGTCTGCTAAGCAGAATCTCAAACCATTCTGTCTTCTTTAGTCGATTGTTCCAAGCACCCAGAAAAAAAGGAGACCCTTGTTTCTGGCTTTGGATCGCCTGTTGTCTCAAGGGGTGATCATAGGAGGTGGCTGCAGAGGAGCAAGGCTCTGGGTTTTATTCAAACCTCTTTACAGTCCCGAAACCAAACGGAGATGTCAGACCCATTCTGGATCTAAAGGACCTAAATCAGTTCCTCAACATTCTCTCGTTCCGCATCAATAGATAGCAAAGATGCATATCTACATGTGCCAATTTTTCCCACCCACCAGAAGTTTAAAGTTTGCGGTAGAGCAGCGCCACTTCCAGTTTGTGGCCCTCTCTTTCGGTCTAGCTACGGCACCTCAAGTATTTACAAAGGTTCTAACTCCGCTCCTGGCAAATCTAAGGGATCGGGGCATAACAGTAACAGCTTATCTAGACGATCTACTACTGGTAGAACAGTCCAGGAAACGCCTGAAGCACAATGTGCTCAGCACAGTAAAATACTTGGAGTATCTAGGCTGGGTCCTCAACCTGGAAAAAATCACTATTACAGCCCCTAAGAAGGCTGGAATATTTGGGCATGGTCATAGACACAGTCCAAAGCAGGATGTTCTTGCCCAAGGCACAAGCCAAAGCCTTAAAGGATTTGGTCCGACTAGTCAAGGCCAGGAAAAATCCTTCCATTCGTCTCTGTATGAGATTATTGGGGAAGATGGTAGCCTCATTCGAGGCTGTTCCTTATGCCCAGTTCCACTCAAGGCCTTTGCAGAACAACATTCTGTCTGCCTGGAACAAAAAAGTTCAAGCCTTGGATCTTCCAATGCACCTGTTACCATCAGTGCGCCAGAGCCTCAATTGGTGGTTACTAGACAAGAATCTACAGAAGGAAAAGTCCTTTGTTCCACTTTTTTGGAAAGTTGTAACTACAGATGCCAGCCTCTCAGGCTGGGGAGCAGTTCTGGAAGAAGCTTTGATCCAAGGCAAATGGTCCAGAACCGAAGGGTCCTCCTTACACATCAACATTCTGGAACTCTGGGCAATCCATTCAGCCCTGAGGACCTGGACAGGCAGGCTACAAGGCTGTCCTGTCCAAGTTCAGTCCGACAATGCCACAGCAGTGGCCTATATCAAACACCAAGGGGGCACCAGGAGCCTGAGTGCCCAGATTGAGGTGAATCAGTTCTCACTTGGGCAGAGAAACAGGTTCCTTGTCTATCAGCAGTCTTCATTCCAGGGGTGGAAAATTGGAAAGCGGATTTTTTAAGCCGCCGGCAGCTGGACCCAGGAGAATGGTCATTATACCCCACCATATTTCAAGCAATATGCCAGAGATGGGGTATTCCGGATGTAGACCTACTAGCCTCAAGGTTCAACAACAAACTGGATGTCTTTGTATCAAGGACAAAGGACCCGCTAGCACAAGGTTCAGATGCCTTGATAGTTCCGTGGAATCAGTTTTCTCTGATCTATGCGTTACCTCCAGTTTCGCTTCTTGCTCGGTTACTTCGCAGGGTCAGGTCAGAAGGGAAACCAGTAATCCTATTAGCTCTGGCATGGCCCAGGAGGTCCTGGTATGCAGAGATCATGAAGATGGCAGTCAGAAGGCCATGGGTGCTCCCCACTGTGACCAGACCTGCTTTCACAAGGGACAATATTCCAGCCTTCCTTACAAAGTCTGAATTTGACGGTTTGGCTGTTGAGACCCACGTTCTAAAAAAACGTGGGCTCTCAGGTCCAGTCCTAAACACTCTGGTTAATGCCAGGAAGCCAGCCTCCAGGCTCATTTATTATAGAATCTGCAAGGCATATGTCTCCTGGTGGGAGTCCAAAGGATGGCATCCTAGAAGGTACGCTATTGATAGAATTGTTGTTTTTCTCCAGTTAGGAGGGTCAGATCTCGGCCTTATTGATATTTTTTCAGAAACCGCTTGCCTCTCATTCCCTAGTCCGGGCCTTTATTAAAAGGGCACTGCGTCTAAATCCGCCAGTCAGGCCGCCCGTGTGCCCATGGGATTTGAATTTGGTTCTGTCGGTTTTGCAGAAACAGCCTTTTGAACCATTATGTCATGCTTTTTTGTGTCTTTTGACCAAGAAATAGTTTTTTTGTTGCCATATCCTCCGCCAGGAGGGTATCGGAGTTAGAAGCTCTTTTATGTAAAGAACCATACTTAATTATTCACAAAGACAGGGTGGTGGTGCGTCCTCACCCGGCTTTCTTACCTAAGGTAGTATCAGGATTCCACCTTAACCAAGATGTGGTCTTTACCATCCTTTTCCAGATCTGCAGTCCGTGGAGGAAATGTTATTACACTCTCTAGATGTTGTTAGAGCAGTCAAAATGTATCTGGATGCGAATGCCCAAATACGGAAGACTGACTTTCTGTTCGTACTGCCAGACAGTCCAAGAAAGGGCCAGGCAGCATCAAAGTCCACTATAACTACTGTATATACTCGAGAATAAGCTGACCCGAATATAAGCCGAGGCACCTAATTTTGCCACCAAAAAATTGGAAAACGTATTGACTCGAGTATAAGCCTAGGGTGAGAAATGTGCAGCTACTGTAAGTGGAAAAGAGGGTCAACAATGCCCATTTGCAGCCTCACTGTGCCCATTTGCAGCCATAGGTTACCTGAACTTCAAACTTGGTAGTTAAGTGTTCCTAAATGCCCCCTAGCGGCAGCCATTTGGGGTCTCTGGACCCAAAGGGTCCCAAATGACATTGCTGCAAATGGACACAGTTGACCGACTTTGGGGCCCCGTATCTTGGGATCACTTGGTGCTAGGAACCCCAAATTTGGTGTGCAAACCCAGTGGAACTAGCACTACAACATATAGATGGGGATCCTAGCACCAAGTGGCCCTGAGATACGGGGCCCCAAAGTCGGTTCGGAAAATGTCAAGCTCTTTTCTGCAGCAGAGAATGACATTTTCCGAACCGACTTTGGGCCCCGTATCTCGGGGCCACTTGGTGCTAGGAACCCCATCTGGACATTGGATATGTTGTAGTGCTAGTCCCACTGGTTTTGCACACCAAATTTGGGGTTCCTAGCACCAAGTGGCCCCAAGATACGGGGCCCCAAATTCGGGTCGGAAAATGTCATTCTCTGCTGCAGAAAAGTGCTTGACTCAAGTATAAGCCGAGGGGGGCATTTTCAGCACAAAAAAATGTGCTGAAAAACTTGGCTTATACTCGAGTATATACGGTAGGTGGATTAGACAAGTTATGATTTGGAAAAGAAGATTCCTCATTTTCAAGTTAAGGCACACTCGACTAGAGCAGTGGGCATGGGCTTCATGGGCAGTGCATCACCAGGCCTCCATGGCTCAGATCTGCAAGGCTGCAAGTTGGTCTTCAATCCATACATTCACTAGATTTTATCAGGTGGATGTAAGGGGGCATGAAGATACCGCCTTCGGGCGCAGTGTACTGTAGGCAGCAGTGTAGGTCCTCACATCCAATGGCGGTCTTTTTTTTCAGATCTGTCTCCCTCCCCTAAATTTGGGCATTTCTCTGGGACGTCCCATGATGTAATGAATAGAGCTCTGGTGTCCCGTGATGTATGAACAAGAAAATAGGATTTTTTTAAAACAGCTTACCTGTAAAATCCTTTTCTTGGGATTACATCACTCCCCGCCCCTCTTTGGGATTTATGAATATATATGCATCGGGATCCTTATTGCTTTGCTACAAAACTGAGGTACTCTCCATATGGAAGGGGTTATATAATGGAGGAACTCTCCTTACAATTGAGGTTGTCAGTGTACAACACCTGAAGGTGGCTATCTAACCCATGATGTAATGCATAGAGCTCTGTGTCCCGTGATGTAATCCCAATAAAAGGATTTTACAGGTAAGTTGTTTTAAAAAATCCTATTTTTATGGAAGTCACATACACTCTCAGGTTGAACTGGATAAACTGGTGTCTTTATTCAACCCTACCAACTATGTAACTCAGTAGTGCAAACAACACCAGAGCAAGATTAAAACCAAATAGGACCTTCAGCAAGGTGGCAACTTTGAGCCCTCCTCTGGCTACTAACTGACTGATCTGCAGTCTGAGTAGAGTGATACATCTGAGCAGCACCAGACTAGCAGGTAAGTAATGACCAACATCAGGGGAACTTTACTGACCACTACTGAAATTGCAAACTTTTCCTCAACCAAAGTACATATACCCACCGGCGCAACCGTGTATCGCAGCTACACACTACATACCCTGTGCATATACCAAAATTAAATAGATAACAAGAGCCACGCTGTATGCAATTTTCATTAATTATTATTTATGAAAATTGCATACAGCAAAACTTTTCCTCAAACCATAACTGTAATGTATAATAACCCCATGCCTGATAGAATCTGGTGAATGTATGGAATGAAGACCAAGTTGCGGCCTTGCAGATTTGAACCATGGAGGCTTGATGATGCACTGTCCACGAAGCACTATCAGGCCTGGTGGAGTGCGCTTTGATTTGAAAAGGTGGAACTTTCCTCTTTTAATAATTACTTGCCAAATCCACCTGGCAATAGTAGATTTGGATGCTGCTTGTCCTTTCCTAGGACCTTCAGGCAACACAAACAAAACATCTGTTTTCCGAATCTGAGCAGTCGCCTTCAAATAGATTTTGACTGCTCTCACCACATCCAAAGAACGTAGTGACTTTTCTACCGTAGAACAGGGTTCTGGAAAAAATAAAGGTAGAACAATATCCTGGTTTAGATAAAAACCTGAAACCACCTTTGGCAAAAAGCTAGGATGAGGACACAATACTACTCTATCCTTGTTAATGATTAAATATGTCTCTTTACAAGAAAGAGCCACCAATTCTGATACCCTTCTTGCAGAAGATATGGCTACCATAAAAACTAGCTTCCTTGTCAAAAGGACCAAGGGAATATGTCGTACCGGCTTAAAAGGCTGTTTCTGTAATGCCGACAAAAATAAATTCAAGTCCCAAGGGTTCAGGGGTGCCCTAACCAGTGGATTAAGGCGCGTTACCCCCTGTATAAAGCTTCGGACCAAAGAATGCAAAGCAAGTGGACGTTGAAACAAAATCGATAAGGCAGAGACCTGGCCTTGAATGGTACTCAAGGCCAGCTTCACCTCTAACCCCATTTGCAGAAAGGCAAGAATTCTACCTATAACATATTTTCTAGGATGCCAACCCCTGGATTGACACCAGGAAACGTATGCCTTCCAAACTCTATAATAAATGACTCTGAAAGCTGGTTTACTTGCATTAATCAAAGTAGATATCACTGAGCCTGAAAGCCCATGATTCCTCAGAATGTGCGGTTCAAAAGCGAAACCGTTAAATTTAGCGTTTGTAAGGTAGGATGGAACACTGGTTCCGTGACAGCAGGTCTGGATGTGGTGGTAGGGGCCATGGGGCCCCTACCGGCATCTTTACTATTTCTGCATACCAAGATCTTCTGGGCCACGCTGGGGCCACAGGAACCACCGACTTCTTTTCCTGCTTGATACTGTGAAGAAGCAGCAGAATAGGAGGGAATGCATAAATCAGTGAGAACTGATCCCACGGGGTCACCAACGCATCTGTTCCGCATGCAAATGGATCCCTTGTTTTTGACACAAAGTTGTCGACTTTGTTGTTGAACCTGGACGCAAACAGATCTACGTCTGGGATCCCCCATCTTTGGCATATAGCCAGGAAGATGTCGGGGTGAAGGGACCATTCCCCCGGGAACAACTGCTGATGACTTAAGTAGTCCTCCTGCCAGTTCTCTACCCCTGGAATGAAGGATTTGCGATATGCACGGCACATGCTTTTCTGCCTAGGTTAGGATATGGTTTACCTCTCCCTGGGCTGCCTGACTTCTGGTGCCCCCTTGGTGATTGATATAAGCCACTGCTGTGGCATTGTTGGATTGAATCCTGACAGGAGAATCCCGCAACCTGAATGTCCAGGCCTTTAGGGCTAGGCATGCTGCCTGAATCTCTAGAATGTTGATGGGCAAGGTCCTTTCGGTTCTGGACCATTTTCCTTGGATAGACGCTTCTTCCAGGACTGCTCCCCAACCCAAAAGGCTGGCATCTGTTGTTACCACCTTCCAGGTGACTGGTAGGAAGGATTTCCCCTTTTTGCAGATTCTGGGATATCCTCCACCAACTGAGGCTCTGGAGCACTTTTGGCGACAAACGCATTGGAAAATCTAGTGCTTGGACCTTCTTGTTCCAGGCAGACAGGATACTGTTTTGCAGCAGTCTTGAATGAAACTGAGCATAGGGAAGCGCTTTGAATGAAGCCACCATTTTCCCCAACAACCTCATACAAAGGACCTCCTGGATGAGCTTCCTTTATAGCGCTGATCTTTGCCTGGGGTAAAAACACCCTCTTCTGGGCTGTATCTATAACCAGACCCAAGTACGCTAAGCTTCTTACTGGCTTTAAAGAAGATATCTCTAGGTTGAGGACCCAACCTAGGTATTCCAGGTAGTTGACTGTGGTGACCATACTTTGGTCCAAGCGGGTTACCGATCGGTCTATTAAGAGCAGGTCGTCTAGGTATGCTATTATAGTTATACCTTGAGTCCCTAATATGGCCAGAGGAGGGGCCAGACGTTTTGTAAACACCCGAGGTGCAGTAGCTAGACCGAAAGGCAAGGCTACAAACTGAAAATTACGTTTTTCTTCTTCGAAACGCAGATATTTCTGGTTAGCGGGGTAAATAGGTACATGCAGGTATGCATCTTTGATGTCGATTGATGCCAGAAGTTATCCTCCTTGTAGGATGGAGACTACCGATTGGATAGATTCCATGCGAAAAGAGCGGATATTCAGGAACCAGTTTAGATCTTTGAGATCTAGAATGAGTCTGACATCTCCATTTGGTTTTGGCACCGTGAAAACATTTGAATAAAGCCCCAACCCCTGCTCTCTTTTGCAACAAAAAATCGGTCTAACACTTGAAAGAGAGACTTTTTTCTCTGGATCTTTGGGGACATTTGACCTGAGGAAACGAGGAGACAGGAATTCTCAGAACTCTAGTTTGCAACCTAGAGCTATTGTGGAGACCACCCATCTGTCTCGAAATTCTTCCTGCCAGACCCTTGAGAATGGTAGAAGTCTTCCCCCCACTCGAACAAGCGGGTGCTCCCCTTCATAAAGAGGCTTTAGCGTTCTGTCTTGTAGGCTTCCTACCCCAGGACTTCTTTTGTCCCTGGGGTTGACCCCGAGGTTTACATCTTGAACCTGACGGAGGAGGCTGTCGCGACTGCCTGGTGGCTGATGCCCATGGCACTGAAGAGCCGTTTAAATGAGGGACGTTTACTCTTTTTCCTAACTGGCAAAAGGGTACTTTACCCACTTGATATCTTTTGGATATATTTGTCCAAATCCTCCCCAAACAGCTTTTCACCGCGGAAAGGAAAACCAGCCAGGAGCTTTTTGCATGGCGCTTCGGCTGAACAACTTTTCAACCATAAGATTCTACGCATATCTACCAACCCAGGTGTAAGGCGAGAGGTTTGAAGTATAAAATCTCTGATTGCGTCAAAGACACAAAGCCGCTGGCAGCTCGGCTAAATCCTGGGCCTGTTATTCAGGGAAAACCTTGAGCACCTGTTTCAAATGGTTTCTCAAGGATTGACATACCCCAATTGCACCCCCACTGTAGGTTGAGCCACTGAACCTGCCAAGGAGAAAATGTTTCCAATTTTTTATCAGTTGGATCCCTAAGCATTTGCGCATTGTCAACCGGACAAGTCAAACATTTATTCACAGAGGATATAGCAGCATCAATTGCTGGTATACTCCACATCTTATTAAATTTTTCCTCCGTATGATAAAGTGTTGAAAACTTTTTAGGGGGGAAAAAATGCTTATCTGGGTGATCCCACTCAGAATACATAAGCTTTTCCAGCAATGAATGGAGAGCAAAGGCACGCAATGCTAGAGGAGGCTTTAGTGAACCCAAACAAGGAGTGGGCTCTTCAACCGACTCAGTTAAGGGTAGCTTAAATGTGGAGCGGACCATTTCAGTAAGAGAATGCCCCAGCAATTACTCAGCTTGTGAAGCTGAAGAAGGTCCTTGCCCACTTGATCCCTCGGAAGAGGAGTCATCAGCCTCTTCACAGTCCCCTGAGGGGGATTCATCTTCCCTTTCCCACTGGTCCTCTGTTTGAGGATCCTGGGTGGTAGAAGGGGACCTAATGCGCTTTCTTCCACTCTGTGAAGATGCAATTAAAGCCGCTAACCTTTTCTCCAATCCAATCATAGCTGAGGAGAAAACCTCCTCCGTTATATAGACAGGGGCTGAAATGTCGGAAGCAATTGCAGACCCTGATGACCCCAATGGGTCACTCTGACCAGCCTCCCTAGGCCTTTCAGGGGGGAATATTTTTGCAGAGGGAGGGTCCTGAGGGCGACCCCTTCGTGCCCTCGTTTTTTGTGGTATTTGAACCACCCACTCTAGTCTTAGTGCTGAGCACAAACGCATAGGTACTGCCAAAAAAATGCACCGACTGCTGAGCAAATAGTCCAGCAACTGCCGCTGCTATTAATGCTCAGCCTGATGCAAAGTAAATGTGCCCTGGGAATGCCTGTGTCACCAACACTCACATGCCTCCCGTCTGCTCTGTGTCCCTCCTTCAGCTGTATGCACCTAAAAAAAGTGCTCTTTATAGCTTTACATAGCCTGTGTTGTGGACGCTGAATCACGCTAACGTCGCGCTAAGCCCCTTCCTCTGACCTCCTACCGCGCGCCGCCCTTTTTTAAAAAAAGCCTGTTTTCCTGCGCGAGCAGGCTCTGATCCGACCTGATCGCATGTGGAGGGGGGCTCAGGTCGGTTACCGCCGTAATGGAGGCGGGAGCGGCGTGGCATACTGCCGACTAGCCTATGCTCCCTCTGCCTCCTGGAGAGAAGCAGATACCTCTATCCAGGTGGGGGACTTTCAAAAGAAAAAAAACCCCTTCCCACGTCTTACCTGGAGCATGGGGGCTGGAGGAAGCGCACAGCCTGTAATGACAGAGTAAGACTGGCAAGCATTGAACAGGTACGTGCTCTTGACAGCCCCCAGTGGCGTCTTTAGGCATGACAACATTTACTTTAAAGTGGAAGTAAAGTCCCATTTTGGACTTTCATCTACAGGTAAGCCTATAATTCGGCTTACCTGTAGGTAAAAAAAATATCTCCTAAACCTTTACGGTTTAGGAGATATTCCCCGTGCAATATGCTGCTGACTGCAGCGGCGCATGCGCACGGGAGATTCTCGGCTGAAAGGCCGGCAGAATACGAACCCTGCCGGGACGAAGTCTCCCGTGCGCATGCGCGGGAGTGACGACATCGCGGCTCCAGCCACTCACAGCGCTGGAGTCGCGATACCCGGAAGACACGCCGAGGCAACATGTCAGCGACCTCGGCGTGGACCAGGTGAGTTACCGACGCCTCGTTCTAAGGTAAGTATTTCATAATGAGCTAGTATGCGGTGCATACTAGCTCATTATGCCTTTTCCCTTACAGGTGTCTAAAAAAAAAAAAAAAAAACATGTCAGCGGGTTTACTACCGCTTTAAAGGAGAAAACTCACAAGAACCTAAAAAAATTCCTTAGGAATCTCCCTCACCTGACACTAGTGAAAAAACTGGAGGTACTCCCGGTAAGGGGAGGGGTTATATGGGGAATTTAACTTCCTGTCTAGGATGTGCCAGTGTCCAGCACCTGAAGGTGCCATATAACCCATACAGTAATTGCTGTGGCTCTGTGTTCCCTGATGTACGATAAAGAAATACCTTATTTCACTTTTTTTCAATTTTGTTTCTTCCGGGTATTGGCCATGCCATCGTTACTATTGATTGATGAATCTTTTGTGGACATAATTTCCGCCCTTGCTTAGTTTTCCTGTCCAAGTCTAAACCAAGCATCTATCTCGGTTGCCGTTACTAGGTGGAAATAGCATAGAGCAGCTGGCTTAGCACCACCTCTGCAACTGTTCTTGTTCCTCAGGTTGTGCAAGGTAGGCTTGTCACCTCAAATGGTTTCCTTAGGCCATCTTTAATTTATAGTAGCTCTTCAGTTTGCTCTGTAATTACAGTATGCAGGTTTCAGTAAGTGTGCAGAGTTACAGGCAGATTTTATCTGACCTGTCCTGCCTGAATGGCTACTTTTCCCCTTAACTCGTGAATTGCAGTGCTGCTGAGGAATGTGTGGATCCTGGAAAAAGCTGGGCAAGAAACCTGCAAAACAGCTATTCATCTACCAACTCCAGTGACTCAGATGCCTAGAATGACAGCATTGCTGCCTTTTAATGTCTGTTTAAGCCAGCCACTGCTGCCACCACACTAACTCCATGCAACTGTCTGATCAAATATGGATGGCCTAGTGCTTACAGAGGAAGTGTTAACCACTTCAGCCCGGACCAATTGGCAGCCAAAGGACCAGGCCCCTTTTTGCAATTCGGCACTGCGTCGCTTTAACTAACAATTGCGCGGTCATGCGACGTGGCTCCAAAACAAAATTGGCGTCCTTTTTTTCCCACAAATAGAGCTTTCTTTTGGTGGTATTTGATCGCCCCTGCGGTTTTTATTTTTTGCGCTATAAACAAAAATAGAGCGACAATTTTGAAAAAAATGCAATATTTTTTACTTTTTGCTATAATAAATATCCCCAAAAAATATATAAAAAAACATTTTTTTTCCTCAGTTTAGGCCGATACGTATTCTTCTACATATTTTTGGTAAAAAAAATCGCAATTAGCGATTATTGATTAGTTTGCGCAAAAGTTATAGCGTTTACAAAATAGGGGATAGTTTTATAGCATTTTTATTAATATTTTTTTTTTTATTAGTAATGGCGGCGATCAGCGATTTTTATTGTGACTGCGACATTTTGGCGGACACATCGGACATTTTTGACACATTTTTGGGACATTTGTCATTTATACAGCAATCACTGCTATTTAAATAGCACTGATTCCTATGTAAATGACAGTTGTAGTTAGGGGGTTAACCACTAGGGGGCGGGGAGGAGTCAGTGTGACGTGTTGTGTTTTTTTTTACAGTAGGGGGGCGTGGCTGTACGTCTGACGTCATTGATCGGCGTTCCCGATGACAGGGAACCGCCGATCACTGACAGTCAGTGTAGGAAGCGCGGGGAGAGGTTTGTTTACATAGACCTCTCCCCGTTCTTCAGCTCCGTAACCCGATCGCGGGATACCAGCGGCGATCGGGTCCGCTGGTCCCGCGGCCATGGTCACGGAGCTCCCGACCGGGTCGCGGGCGCGCGCGACCCCCGGGCAGGCAAATTAAAGGGGACGTACAGGTACGTGCTTTTGCCTGCCCGTGCCATTCTGTTGACGTATATCTACAGGAGGCGGTCGGGAAGCGGTTAAAGAAGGTAATAGTGTCATCTTGTCTGGGGCTGGGCATCTGTGGTGACTGACACCTGCCAGTTAAACAGCATAACAGTTTTGGCCAGTAGTGAGTGATTCTGATACTATGTTTTCCTGCATAGTATATGGAAAGAAAGATAAGCAACTCAACTATGCACATAAACATAGGAACTGGGGTGCAGAAAAATGGCAGCAAGTGCTCTGGACTGATGAGTCAAAATTTGAAATATTTGGCTGTAGCAGGAGGCCGCTTGTTTGCTGAAGGGCAGTACAATAATGACTGTCTGCAGGCAACAATAAAGCATGTTGGAGGTTCCTTGCAAGTTTGGTGCTGCATTTTTGCAAATGGAGTTGGAGATTTGGTAAGGATCAGTGGTGTCCTCAATGCTGAGAAACACAGTACAGCGCTTCACTTTTTCCACATTCATCCACAAAGAAGTTTGCTTGAAATATTTGCAAATTTATTAAAAATAAAAAATGAATATATGAATAAATGTACATAAGTATTCACAGCCTTTGCTCGATACCTTGTTGAAGCACCTATTGCTGTTTTAAGTCTTTTTGAGTATGATGCTACAAGCTTAGCACACCTATTTTTGGGCATTTTCTCCCATTCTTCTTTAACCACTTCCCACCCGGCCACTGTACATATACGGCCGGATGGGAGCCGTCTACTTCTGAATGGACGTTCCGGAACGTCCTTCAGAAGTAGAGGGATCGCGCACGCGCAGCGGCGCGATCCCGATGTGGCCGTGTCACCCGGACACGGCGCATCTCGGATCGGCAGGAGGGCTCGTGATTGGCCCTCCTGATCACATGACGGCCGTGTCGAATCACAGCCGTCATGTGATGTAAACAAACAGCCGGTTGCTAGGCAATCGGCTCTCCGCTCCTCACACGGAAGTCGTCGGTGAGGAGAGGAGAGCGGATCGCTGCAGCCGGCTGGTGATCAGTGAGTATTAGCTGTTTTTTTAAGGCTTTTTACTCACTGATCACCAGTGTAGTGTCCCCACAGTAAAACACACATGTCCCCACAGTAAAACACACATGTCCCCAAATAATAAAAACACATGTCCCCAAATAATAAAAACACATGTCCCTCACATATGTCCCAATAAAATAACATGTGCCAATGATTATCTGCACACATATGTCCGTGATCACCTGCACATGATCATTTGCGTACATATGTCCAATTATTATACACTTAACGGAGTTTTTTTTACAAAAAACATGTAGCAGAATACATTTTGGCTTAAATTTATGACAAAATTTGATTTTATTGGATTTCTTTTAAAAAAGAAAGGAGAAAATATTGTTTTTTTTTTTCAAAATTTCCGCTATGTTTTCGCTTATATCGCAAAAAATTAAAAACACAAATAAATACCAAACTAAAGCTCTATTTGTGCGAACAAAATGATAAAAAATTCATTTGGTTACAGCATTGCATGACTGCGCAATTGTCACTGAAAGTGCGAGAGCACTGAAAGCTGAAAATTGGTCTGGGCAGGAAGGGTGTTTAAGTACACAGTAAGCAAGTAGTTAAGGACCTTTCAAGTTCCATCAGGTTGGATGGGGAGCGTCGGTGCACAGCCATTTTCAGATCTCTCCAGAGATGTTCAATCGAGTTCAAGTCTGGGCTCTGGCTGGGCCACTCAAGGACATTCATAGAGTTGTCCCGTAGCCACTTCTTCGTTGACTTGGCTGTGTGCTTAGGGTCATTGTCCTGTTGGAAGATAAACCTTCACCCCAGTCTGAGGTCCAGAGCGCTCTGGAACAGGTTTTCATCAAGGGATGCCTCTGTATATTGCTGCATTCATCTTTCCCTCGATCGTGACTAGTCTCCCATCCCTCCCGCTGAAAAACATCACCACAGCATGATGCTGCTACCACCATTCTTCACTGTAGGAATGGTATTGGCCAGGTGATGAGCGGTGCCTGGTTTCTTCAAGACATGACGCTTGCCATTCAAGCCAAAGAGTTAAATCTCTGTTTTATCAGACCAGAGAATTTTGTTTCTCATGGTCTGAGAGTGCTTCAGATGCCTTTTGGCAAACTCCAGGCAGGCTGCCATGTGCCTTTTACGGAGGAGTGGCTTCCGTCTGGCCACTCTACCATACAGACCTGATTGGTGGAGTTCTGCAGAGATGGCTTTTCTTCTGTAACATTCTCCTCTTTCCACAGAGAAACGCTGGAGCTTTGTTAGAGTGACCTTAGGGTTCTTGGTCACCTTCCTGACTAAGGCACTTCTCCCCCAATCGCTAAGTTTGGCCGGGTGTCACGCTCAAGGAAGAGTCCTGGTTGTTCCAAATGGCTCCCATTTACAGATGAGGGAGGCCACTGTGCTCATTGGGACTTTCAATGCTGCAGAAATTTTTCTGTCTTTGTCTCGGAGTACTACAGACAATTCCTTAGACTTCATGGCTTGGTTTGTGCTCTGACATGCACTGTTAACTGTGGGACCTTATATAGAAAGGTGTGTGCCGTTCCAAATAATTTCCAATCAACTGAATTTACCACTGGGGACTACAATTAAGTTGTAGAAATATCTCAAGGGTGATCAGTGGAAACAGGATGCACCTGAGCTCAAGTTTGAGTGTCATGGCAAAGACTGTGAATACTTATGTACATGTGATATTTTTTTTAGCTTTTTATTTTTAATAAATTTGCAAAGATTTTAACCACTTCCATACTGCACAAATTCTGACACTTCTCTCCTTTACAGGTTACCTGTTTAGAGTTACAGAGGAAGTCTAGTGCTAGAATTATTGCTCTTGCTCTAACGTCTGTGGTGATACCTCACATGTGTGGTTTGGACGTTGTTTACATATGTGGTGCGACTTACGTACGCATTCGCTTCTGCGTGCGAGCTCGCAGGGACAGGGGCACTTTAATTTTTTTTTTTTTTTTACACTTTCCCTTTAACAAATTTTTTTTTGATCACTTTTAATCCTAGTACAAGGAATGTAAACATCCCTTGTAATAGGAATGGTGTGTGATATGTCCTCTTTAGGGAGAGATGTGGGGTCTATAAGACCCCACATCTCTCCTCCAGGCTGGAAAGCATCAGATCAAAAAAAAAAATTGAGGATCTGATGCTTTATTTACTTGTGCGCCCGGATGCGACATAATAACGTCGCACCCAGGCCTCCGACGATCATAGAGATTGCTGGGGACCATCTGACCCTTGGAAATCTCTATGCCTCTCTTCCGGTGACAATTTGTTCTCCGTGTCCCCAATCGCACGGGAGAGCCCAGAGAAGCACTGGAGGGCGGCGGGGGGGTGTCCCCTCTCGTCGCCGCTAAGAATGATAAAGGGGCTGAACAGCTGCTATGATCGGTCTTATTGTGTTTAGAATCGCCGGCTCTAAAAAATGATATCTGGATGATGCCTGTAGCTGCAGGCATCATTCAGATATCTCCACTGAAAGCCACAGTTGTCATATGACGTTCGGCAGTATGGAATTGGTTAAACAACCTTTTTTCACGTTGTCATTATGGGGTATGGTTTTATAGAATTTTTTGAAAAATAATGAATTCAATCAATTTTGGAATAAGGCTGTAACTTAACAAAATGTGGAAAAAGTGAAGTGCTGTGAAAACTTTCTGGATGCACTGTACTTATCCATCATGCCATATCATCATTGTGATTGGCCCCAAATTTATTCTACAGCAGGACAACACCAAACATACAGCCAATACCATTAAGAACCATCTTCAGTGTAAAAAAGAACAAGGTGTCCTGGAAATGATGGTTTGGTCCCCACAGAGCCCTGATCTCAACATCATTGAGTCTGTCTGGGATTACACAAAGAGACAGAAGGATTTAAGGGAGCCTACATCCACAGAAGATCTGTGGTTAGTTCTCCAAGATGTTTGGAATAACCTACCTGTCGAGTGCCTTCAAAAACTGTGTGCAAGTATATCTAGAAGAACTGAAGAAATTATACCATTTGGAAGGGAAAGGGTGGTCCCACCAAATATTGATTTGATTTGGATTGGTCTTCTGTTCATTTACTTTCCATTTTGTTAAATAATAAAAAAAATATTATTAACACTTCTATTTCTGAAAGCATTCTTAATTCACAGCATTTTTTCACACCTAAGGCCGCGTACACACGAGCGGACTTTCCCGCTGGATTTTTCCTGCCAAAAGTCCGGCGGACTAAGTTTTAAGTTCAGACTTAAAATTGTCCGCTGGACTCGCGAGTCTGGTGGACGATCCCGCGGTCTGTGTGCTAGTCCGCGGGACTTTTGAAATGAACAGACTTGCTGACACAAGATCGGAAAGTCTGTTCATTTAGAACGTGGCTGCAGGTAGACGGGACTAGCAAAGGCAGCGAATGCCGCCGCGCTAGCCCTGTCACCTGCCATGGATTTAAAGGGAATCCCTACGCCGAAAAAAAAAAAAACGGCGTGGGGGTCCCCCCAAATCCATCTCAGGCCCCCCCACCCCAAAGCACCTTGTCCCCATGTTGATGAGGACAAGGGCCTCTTCCCAACAACCCTGGCCATTGGTTGTCGGGGTCTGCGGGCGGGGGGCTTATCGGAATCCGGAAGCCCCCTTTAATAAGGGGGCCCCCAGATACCGGCCCCCCACCCTATGTGAATGAGTATGGGGTACAATGTACCCCTACCCATTCACCTAAGGTGTAAAAGTGTAAATAAAAAAAAAAACACTCAATTTTTGTAAAATATTTTATTGCACTGCTCCGGGGGTCTTCTTCCGTCTTGGGGGGTCTTCTCGCCGGACGCCTCCGCTCTCTTCTGCTCTTTTACTAGCTCTTTCACGAGCGGAGGAGCCCTGCTTTCTTCTTCGTCGTCGTTGCCGCCGTCGTCGTCTGGGGGTCTCGTTCTGCCTTCAGGGGCCTTCGGGGGTCTCTTCTGTTCTTGCCGCTGTCGCCACCTTCTGCGCCGTCTTCTTCTTCCTCCTCCTCTTCTTCCGATGTTGACTCGTCGCTCTCTCTGGCCGGAATGGCAGAGACACGCGGTGTTGTTACTTATATAGGGACAAGGGGCGGGGGTCACATTCTCATGTCACATGGTGACCCCGCCCCCATGTGATGTCACAGTCCCAGCATCCTCCGGGACGGTGACATCATATGGGGGCGGGGTCACCATGTGACATGAGAATGTGACCCCCGCCCCTTGTCCCTATATAAGTAACAACACCGCGTGTCTCTGCCATTCCGGCCAGAGAGAGCGACGAGTCAACATCAGAAGAAGAGGAGGAGGAAGAAGACGGCGCAGAAGGTGGCGACAGCGGCAAGAACATAAGAGACCCCCGAAGACGGAACGAGACCCACAGACGACGACAGGGGCAACGACGAAGAAGAAAGCAGGGCTCCTCCGCTCGTGAAAGAGCTAGTAAAAGAGCAGAGGAGTCTGGCGAGAAGACCCCCCAAGACGGAAGAAGACCCCCGGAGCAGTGCAATAAAATATTTTACAAAAATTGTGTGTTTTTTTTATTTACACTTTTACACCTTAGGTGAATGGGTAGGTGTACATTGTACCCCATACTCATTCACATAGGGTGGGGGGCCGGTATCTGGGGGCCCCCTTATTGAGCCCCCCGTCCGCAGACCCAGACAAGCAATGGCCAGGGTTGTCGGGAAGAGGCCCTTGTCCTCATCAACATGGGGACATGGTGCTTTGGGGTGGGGGGGCCGCACGGCCCCCCTTTCCCCAGGGCACCCCCCATGTTGAGGGCACGCGGCCTGGTACGGCTCAGGAGGGGGGGGGGATTGTCCGCCGGAAAAGTCGGGCGTGTGTGGGCAAGTCCACACGCTCAGAAAGTCTGGAGGACCTCCGCTGGAAAGTCCGGCGGTTTGTCCGCTGGAAAAGTCCGGGCGTGTGTGGGCAAGTCCACACGCTCGGAAAGTCTGGAGGACCTCCGCTGGAAAGTCCGGCGGTTTGTCCGCTGGACTAGGTCCGGCGGACAATCCCGCCGGAAAGTCCGAGCATGTGTACGCCGCATAAGACTTTTGCACACTATATACACATACACACACATACTCATTACCTCCACAGAAAAATAATATTACTTTTTGCTCATGTAAATTAAATATATTTATTTAACAAATTATATACATTCTAGAAAAGCAACATACAAAGCATTAAACGCACTGACAATAAACTTAAAACAATTAGATCAGTGTGACCAAACATATTTATGAATTACTTTTGTAATTAATTAGAATTGTGTGTGAATATGTGCTGTGCTAATAAATGCCCCAAAACGTGATATTCCATATCATATATGAATAAAACAACAAAAAACTGAATATTCACTTATATACAGCGCATCAACAGTGTATCAATATAAATGTCAAAATAGCTGGATGAGTTTTGCTGCTGGTTGGTGGACGTTCTATTGAGGAATACACAAGGACAGTGTTGCTTGGTTTTATGTCCAGACATAGATGTTATGAGTGCATTACTTTACTTGATTTTAATTATTAAATATTTGTAGGTGAGCACTATGTCCTTTCTTTGTTTTCCTTGAGCTTTATGGCCTGCTATGCATCTGAGTGCCTGGGTAGGACAATCCGCCTGCTTTCTGGTTCTGGAGAGAGATACACACAGTTCTTTTCAATGAGGGACAATGCTGGCTCCATTGACTCAGGTTTATACTGTGCCTGGATTTAAAGAAACATGCATATTTTTGACCTTTAGGATGAGGGTCAACTATATAAGGAGAGTGCGTGTCCGAGAGGGGTCAGTGAAGGTCTCACGTGGAGAGTACCTTATATTAACTCACAAGTGGTTTGGACTGTTTTAATCTTTTTTTCACAAACTTGCACAAAAGGTATTTTTGGAGAGGTTTCACATTTATATTGATACACTGTTGATGTATGTAAGTGAATATTTTGCTATTAGCAGCCACATATAGGAGGGATCAGCAGGGCCCCTACATGAATAAGATGTGAGGCTGGGTGCCCTGCAGGCTCCTCCTCCTGGTGGGCGCTAATATTTCTTTCATTGGTCAAATTATTTTAACAACAGTTGAAAGATGAATTTCTTATGAATAACTACACTCAAGAGCCCTCAGGCTTTGCACATGCAGTGCATCATCAGGGACTTGGGAGTCTGAGCAGAGTTGGTAGGAAGCTGTGTGGTCAGTGATAGGGGAGGGTCATGCACCTGCTCTCAGCATGTTTGTGAATATAATATTTAACATTTCCGTCTTTAGAAAAAAAAATAAAGTCTTTAAAAGCACACCTTACTTTACCTTGCTTTGTTAAAAAAATTACCTCTGTCCTGTCCCACTTTTGGCTCCAGTTTTGCAGTCTGCCCCAGCAATGACAATAAAGTCTGCTTATGGCATTCTCAGTACCTTGGCAACTAAGAACTGAGGGATGATGATGTGCTGAGCAGAGAGGCAGAAAAGGGAGAGGGGGGGTTACTGAACTGGGCAATGGGGCGACCGGTCATCCAGTGCACAATAACAAAGCAGGTTTACCAGTCTCCTTAACATGTCGCCACTTATCCAAGATGTTAGCTTCTGCCTGCTGGGAGCCATAAAGTCTCTTGCAGAAGAAACTCCTTTCATTCCTAAAATCTGTTCACCCTTGGGAAAAATAAGTGATGGCCTTGCCAAAGGAATGAATTGATAATGAAATCAGAACCAGGCTAAGAGACTTTCAGTGGAGAAGCTGTGGGGTGCGATGAAGGGTGGGATGAAGGGGTCGCGGGAGAGACATATTTAAAGGATAAATATGTTAAAAGTACAGTTATCCTTTAGGAAGACCTAGGAGCAACTATTGGATTGTTGTCTCAGCTGGACACCCAAAATGCACCTGGTGAGTATATTCAATAATAAGAATGTTAGATTTGTTGTTCAATAACAAAATATAACAACTGTTAAGTTACAAGTTAGGTAAACCTGCAGCACAGAATTTACAGACATTTTGTGGTCGCACCCTCTACACACAGCGAATACAGCAGTTCAATCTCATCAAAATCAGCACTGGAAAAAAAAAAGATAAAAAGAACAATATTAAATTTGTCTAGACAATAAACAGTTTAACATTCAAATTTGTAGCTTCCAAAAAAACAATCGGTAATGCAAAGATGGGCAGATCTCTTATCAAGAATGGTGGGCGAAGAAAAAGCTGTTCATGGTATGTGAAAAGCTGGATACAATGCAACTTTTTCCCCAGCTTGGCTAATGAAGAGATTGCTCCTTTTATTTAAAAAACAATCTGAGTAAGTCTGTATGTATAATGAACACTTTAATGTTGCAATATCCCTTTTTTATTCACTTGTTAGTTATGCCACCTTCAGTAGCTACACTTATAATCTTATAACATAGCTGCTGATGATCATGTCAGCAATTTATATCTGCTTAGAGAAGCATTGTAGCTGCATAGAGTAGCCAGCTACAGCCGCAGCCCTAATCATCTGCTCTGAATGGCTGCTGATGACTTTATCTGGGATAATATTAAAAGGTCAGTTTTGGAACAGTTTGAAGCACTGGAGTAAGTATGTATGTTTTGTGTGATTTTTTTTTTCTTATAAAAAAAACAAATCTTATGCTTACATGATTTGAAACGGCCACAATATTTTTACTTGACTCACTGGGGTTGATTTATTAAAACTGCAATGCAAAATCTGGTGCAGCTCAGCACAGAAACCAATTTGTTTCTAGGTGTTTTTTTTTTTTTTTTGTCAAGGTTAATTGAAGTTAAAATCTGATTGGCTACCATGCAGAGCTGCACCAGATTTTGCACTCCAGTTTAATAAATCCACCCCATTTAGTTTTAGCTAGTGTACAGTGAGCCCAGGTTCACACTGCCGCGGGATTGAAATCGTGCAAGTTCAGCTGCACTCGCACAATTTCATTCCCGCGTGTCAGTCCGAGGATTTCAGAGACATCTGTGTGGTTTCCTGCACAGATGTCTATTGAAATCGCAACTGAAATCGCCAAAAGTAGTACAGAAACAATTTTTGGGAATCAGTGCAGCGCCGCAAAGTCACACCGATTTGGACGGTTCCATTGTGGGCAATAGCTGCCGATTTGACATGTCAAATCGCATGTTAAATCACATCAATATAAACCAGGGCTGAAAGGATTATGTTTTTTTTTGAAGAAAACCATGGCCAAAATTAGTTGTAAAGTTTTGTCAACATGCTGGAAAATACTTGTTAGCAACAATGAGCATTTCAATTACATATCCCTGAACCAGGATTTCCAAAACATCTATATGAATGATTATTTATCTACAATTCATTAAAACAAAAGAGAAACGAAGGTTGCTTATCACACAAGCCTGTAAGTGAGGGACAACGTTTATGACACCATCACATGATAGGCTATTGGCTCAAAATAATAATTTTTAATTAACAGCAAATATAAAGTCTCTATCTGAGCAATTACTGTGTATTGCAAAATCTCTGTTAACGGGTTAAGAATTAGCATTGCATCGCCATAACAATCTGATATTGAACATGTTGTGCTTTTAATTATTATTAGAATCATCAACCACATTTGCATGCATCCCCCTCCCCCGATATCTTTGCTAATGAGTATACAGCAACGTCTATGACTCGATTTACTTGTAAGGAGATCAGTAGTTCAGCTTCCTGCTGAGGTTGGAGATCAAACCTGGAGCTAAAATTACAGGCTACATCTATATATACATACACGTACTAGTCTTTGTCTTCACCCTGGTTTAATCTTATTAATGTTTGTAAAGGTCGTTGTATTATCAAACAGCTGTTCTATATGCAGTTATGTGTCCATATGTCAAATAGTTGATTAACTAAAATTTAGATCTGTGTGATTTTTCTGTCATGCCTACAAACGTACTTGTCAAAGAAAGCAATTTGTCTATTCCAACACAGCAATTCCATTTAAAAAGATCCTGTCATGACAAACATAGGAGCTGCCATTGCGGACTTATTTTTGTAGGTACATGCTCTATGGCTGTCATCCCTACCTCTTTTTATTACTTGATGAGTTAATGACCTGGAGCCAGTCATGTGCATATCACCCGACCTACAGATGTGGTTTCCAGATCAGTGGCCCATTAGGTAGTTAGCAAGGATGGCATGAAGTACACAGTTTCAAAAACAAGTCAGCAACAGGAGTTCCCCATGTTTTAATTTGGACATTTTTTCTTTATAGTAAAACTGTCAGAAACATGGGGAATTCAAACATTGCATATAATAAAAAAATGTAAAGCCTAAATAGTCTATTTGGAGCCACATACCACACGTATGAGGTTAACAAATTGATTTTTCTAGCACACACATGAACACTCCCCTCCTCCCCCTCCTTTTCTTGTTCATCTATGATATAGGCATGAAAGGAATTTTAAATGAATAATATGAAATTCTTGCAAACATCCAGTATTTATAATGGAAATAGCTGCGGGATAATTTGTGGTACTGTTCTTATAATGGGGGGGATGATAGAGTGTTTGTCAAATGTCGTTTCAATAGCACATGAGAAAGTTTAAGTGGTGACCCGTCCATTAGGGGCGCCCGGGCTCTGCCCCCTCTCACCACGCCACCCCCTATATGAATAATGGATAGATTCATGCATAGCATGAATCTATCCATGGCCGCTGCGCCACTCCCAATTCAGGCGCCAGGCCCCTTTCAGGACACTAGGCGCCTTAATTACAGTGGCGGGTTTTTTTTTTTTAAAGTACCTGATTAGAGCCATATTATATTATAGCCACTAGCAGTAATCACTGTGTTCTCCTGGTGGGGACGGCTTCCCCCGCTGGA
Source organism: Lithobates sylvaticus (assembly GCA_028564925.1). Classification (NCBI taxonomy): domain Eukaryota; kingdom Metazoa; phylum Chordata; class Amphibia; order Anura; family Ranidae; genus Lithobates; species Lithobates sylvaticus. Next base: position 88,830,691 of record CM053032.1, read on the forward strand.
AGAACACAATGGCTCCATGGGCGGGATTCCCCTGTCAATACAGAACCAAGGGTTGCAGGAAAGAAAATCGCTCTGGAAATAAAAACAAAAGGCGCCACTCTAAGTGCAATAAAAAATTGCAATGGAAATTTTTAATATAAAGGGTTAAAAGTAATTGTACTCACAAAGGTACAATGTCCAAAGGCATGTAGAACGGATGTTGAGCTGGATGTCCATGTAGGGAGTGATGGGAGTGATTTCCGAGTCCTGAAAGGCTGTATTGTTTGCTTTGTGGCGCTTGGGGCATCATCTGCTGACACTTCCGGTCGGTGGAGCGCACGCCGACAACCAGGTGGATCACTTCACTTCCGGGGGCTGGAGCCGGTATCAACTAATAGGCGACGTGTTTGCGGAGCATGCGCTCCTTCCTCAGGCCTAATAGGGGCGGTGATTGGGCTGGATATTTGTGGGCAGTGAGCGGCTCTGATTGGATGTTGTTTGGTGTGTTGGGATGGTAGCCGGCAGGGGACACAAAGCGTCAATCACATGACCGGCGCTGGCTGTAGAAATTTATGCAGAACAGGAAGGGATGGGAAGAACGGAACGGATTGTGAAAAGTGCTGCACCTTATACTTAAATAGGGACATAGTGTTGTTATTTACTAAGGACGCTGCAGCTTGTCAGCACCGCTGGTTTAATGGAGATAAAAAGGAATATATAAATAAAAGGACTTATAATGACATAATGTTGGATGATATTTGTTGCATCACTGATATGACAAAGCATGCTTGTGGGGCCATGATTTAAACATTAGTTATGGGAGTTTGCATGACAAAATTGTGTATGTTGGGATTCTGTGCATATGTATAGTATGAAAAATATATATATAATATGAATCTGAAAATATATTAAAAATATCAAAAAATTATCTAATATATATATAAAAAAAATAATATATATATATATAAAAAAAAAAATATATATATATATATATATATATATATATATACACATACATATACATAAAATATGCATAAAAAATATACATACATACATTGTATATATATATATATATATATATATATATATATATATATATATATATATATATATATATACAGTGGTGTGAAAAAGTGTTTGCCCCCTTCCTCATTTCCTGTTCCTTTGCATGTTTGTCACACTTAAGTGTTTCGGAACATCAAACCAATTTAAACAATAGTCAAGGACAACACAAGTAAACACAAAATGCAATTTGTAAATGAAGGTGTTTATTATTTAAGGTGAAAAAAAATCCAAACCATCATGGCCCTGTGTGAAAAAGTGATTGCCCCCTAAACCTAATAACTGGTTGGGCCACCCTTAGCAGCAACAACTGCAACCAAGCGTTTGCGATAACGTGCAATGAGGCTTTTACAGCGTCCTGAAGGAATTTTGGCCCACTCATCTTTGCAGAATTGTCCTAATTCAGTTACATTAGAGGGTTTTCGAGCATGAACGGCCTTTTTAAGGTCATACCACAACATCTCAATAGGATTCAGGTCAGGACTTTGGCTAGGCCACTCCAAAGTCTTCATTTTGTTTTTCTTCAGCCATTCGGTGGTGCACTTGCTGATGTGTTTAGGATCATTGTCCTGCTGCAGAACCCAAGTTCGTTTCAGCTTGAGTACACGAACAGATGGTCGGACATTCTCCTTCAGGATCTCTTGGTAGACAGCAGAATTCATAGTTCCTTTTATCACGGCAGGTCTTCCAGGTCCTGAAGCAGCAAAACAGCCCCAGACCATCACACTACCACCACCATATTTTACTGTTGGTATAATGTTCTTTTTCTGAAATGCAGTGTTCCTTCTACGCCAGATATACTTGGGCACACACCTTCCAAAGAGTTCCACTTTTGTCTCATCGGTCCAGAGAATGTTGTCCCAAAAGTCTTGGGGATCATCAAGATGTGTTGTGGAGAAATTGAGACGAGCTTTGATGTTCTTTTTGCTCAGCAGTGGTTTTCTCCTTGGAACTCTGCCATGCAGGCCATTTTTGCCCAGTCTTTTCCTGATGGTGGAGGCATGAACGCTGACCTTAACTGAGGCAAGTGAGGCCTGCAGTTCCTTGGACGTTGTTGTGGGGTCTTTTGTGACCTCTTGGATGAGTCGCCGCTGCGCTCTTGGGGTAATTTTGGGCGGCCGGCCACTCCTGGGAAGGTTCACCACTGTTCCATGTCTTCGCCATTTGTGGATAATGGCTCTCACTGTGGTTCGCTGGATTCCCAAAGCTTTGGAAATGGCTTTATAACCCTTTCCAGACTGATAGATCTCAATTACTTTCTTTCTCAATTGTTCCTGAATTTCTTTGGGTCTCGGCATGATGTGTAGCTTTTAAGGATCTTCTGGTGGACCTTACTGTGTCAAGCAGCTCCTATTTAAGTGATGCCTTGATTGTGAACAGGTGTGGCAATAATCAGGCCTGGGTGTGGCTAGAGAAATTGAACTCAGGTGTGGACAACCACAGTTATAGTATGTTTTAACAAGGGGGGCAATCACTTTTTCACACAGGGCCATGATGGTTTGGATTTTTTTTCACCTTTAATAATAAACACCTTCATTTACAAATTGCATTTTGTGTTTACTTGTGTTGTCCTTGACTATTGTTTAAATTGGTTTGATGTTCCGAAACACTTAAGTGTGACAAACATGCAAAGGAACAGGAAATGAGGAAGGGGGCAAACACTTTTTCACACCACTGTATACACACACATTAAAAATGTATTATATAAAAAATATATATATATAAAAATGTCTAAAAAATACATATAAAACATTTTTCAGATAAAAAAAGTCTCATGTATTCTCAAAAATGTACATTTTCTCAAAACTATACATATATACAAGTGCGGATGTGCACGCACAAAGAACACACATGGAATGCATGTGCACAAAAATTGAAACACGTGAAGTACATATGCACAGAAAATTGAAAAACCCACATGCATGTTAGAAAATACGTATACATTGGGTTATGTATACATATTATGTATATTGTAATCGGACATATACGTGTCATGGGGATAATTGTCCTGTACTTGCATGTGGGCTGTTGTTGACATTTCCCATGAAGAACCTTCCCATGAGTAATTCCTCTGCAAGAACAATACTGGTAAGAGTGGGTGGAGAAAAAAGAGAGAGGCCTGTTAAATGAGACTGCTGACCTCTATGCTCTCGTTCATACCCCCAGGGGCCAGAGAGTTCAAAATGGAAATCCAGTACGTTTCCCTCTGGCAAAGACGCTTGAACCGCTCAGCCAGAGGGAACGTACCGGAAATGGACTCTATTATCCATACTTTTAGTCCTGTGGATGATTTTGCGTGTTTTTGCAGAAAATGGAGTGGAACGCTATGGGTGTCGTCCCCTGCTTCAACGATGTTCCCCAAACCTCTTTCTTAACGAACGAATTATCCTCCCCACATAATGTAAACCACATGGACAACTCAGGCAATAGATAACGAACTCAGTCGAGCAGTTGTAAAAGTTGCTAATCTGGAAAGTTTTCCCATTTTTAGAAAAGTCTTTTTGGCCATGGTTAACGTGTTCGCAAGTCAGACAAAGTTTCTTGTGACATTGGTACATCCCGACTAGGGGGAGGGATAAGACAAGGGGTTGTGGAGGTGGTGGGGCCTTGGTGAACTCCAAGTTTGCTGGGTGCAATCCAACTTTTTATGTTTCTGGTTTTTCTGTATGTAAATTTTGGTTTCAACAGGACACTGGGTGTTAGCTGAGGGTCTTGGAGTAAAATACTTCAGTGCTTTTGCAGAATGTGTTCCATGGCTCTGTACTGTGTGTGGAACTGGGTGACGAACCTGACTGGTTGTATCTCAGGCTCGTTGGGGTGATTGGCTGTAGATGTATGCCCTGTCAGATAGAACTTAAAAGCTTCCTTGATAAGATTTGCTGGAAATGATTTTTCCAGAAATTTTTGTTTTAAAAAGGACCCTTCTGTGATGTAGTCCGATTGTCTGGTGCAGTTTCTGCGCAACCTACAGAACTGGCTTGAGATCCACCTAGGGTGGTGGCAACTGTGATGATGCAAGAAGGAGTTGCCTGCTGTTGGTTTGGTGTAGTTCTTAGCTAAAATTTTGCCATCTGAATGAAATAAGGTTAGATCTAAAAAAGCCAGTTGTAAGGGATCATGTTCAGAAGTAAAAGATAGACCGTAGGTGTTGTTGCAATGTTTCAAAAATTCTAAAAACAGAGACTCTGAACCATCCCAGATGACAATAACGTCATCAATATATCTACCGTAAAAAATTATGTGGGAGGTGTAAGGGTTGTTTAGCCAGATGTAGTTGGCTTCCCATGACCCCATGGTTAGGTTGGCATAGCTGGGGGCAAGATTTGCCCCCATAGCTGTGCCTCTGACTTGGAGATAAAATTATTGATCGAACTCGAAGTAGTTATGTGTCAGGCAGAATTCTGTGGCCTCTAATATGAATTCTGCCTGACCGGGATTAAGTAAAGGATCAGAGGATTGAAAACTTGCAGTGGCTCGAAGGCCTATGTCGTGTGGGATGGACGTGTATAGAGAATTCACATTGAGTGAAGCCCACATGTACGTGGGTTCCCAAGTGTAATGGGTTGACTGCTCTAAAAGATGTGCCCCGTCCCTAATGTAAGAGCATAGGTTGGTGGCTAATGGTTGTAAAAACATACACAATTTTGCAAACTCCCATAACTAATGTTTAAACCATGGCCCCACAAGCATGCTTTGTCATATCAGTGATGCAACAAATATCATCCAACATTATGTCATTATAAGTCCTTTATTTATATATTCCTTTTTATCTCCATTAAACCAGCAATGCTGACAAGCTGCAGCGTCCTTAGTAAATAACAACACTATGTCCCCATTTAAGCATAAGGTGCAGCACTTTTCACAATCCGTTCCATTCTTCCCATTCCTTCCTGTTCTGCATAAATTTCTACAGCCAGCTACAGCTAGCGCCGGTCATGTGATTGCCGCTTTGTGTCCCATGCCGGCTACCATCCCAACACACTAAACAACATCCAATCAGAGCCGCTCACTGCCCACAAATATCCAGCCCAATCACCGCCCCTATTAGGCCTGAGGAAAGAGCGCATGCTCCGCCAACGCGTCGCCTATTGGTTGATAGCGGCTCCAGCCCCCGGAAGTGAAGTGATCCACCTGGTTGTCGGCGTGCGCTCCACCGATCGGAAGTGTCAGCAGTGGATGCCCCTAGCGCTACCAAGCAAACAATACAGCCTTCCAGGACTCGGAAATCACTCCCATCACTCCCTACATGGACATCCGGCTCAACATCCGTTCTACATGCCTTTGGACATTGTACCTTTGTGAGTACAATTACTTTTAACCCTTTATATAAAAAATTTCCATTTCCAGTGTCTCCAGAGGATTGCTTTGCTGCTTCTTAAGTCTTCAAACTGGGCTGCCTTCTAAAACAGTGCTATTGTTTCCCAACCACATGACATGGACTGGCACTGAACAATGTTTTAACCACTTGCCTACCAGGCACGAACACCCCCTTCCTGACCAAGCCATTTTTTTTAGCTTTCAGCGCTGTTGCATTTTGAATGACAATTGCGCGGTCATGCAACGATGTACCCAAATAACATTTTTATAATTTTTTCCCCACAGATAGAGCTTTTTTTTGGTGGTATTTGATCACCTCTGTGGTTTTTATTTCTTGCACTATAAACAAAAGAGGGACAAGTTTCAAAAAACACAATATTTTTTACTTTTTATTATAATAAATATCCAATTTTTTTTTTTTTTAAACAAATTTTTTCCTCAGTTTAGGCAGATGCGTATTCTTCTACATATTTTTGGTAAAAAAAAATCGCAATAAGCATATATTGATTGGTTTGCGCAAAAGTTATAGCGTCTACAAAATAGGGGATAGATTTATAGCATTTTTATTATTATTTTTTTTTTTTACTAGTAATGGTGGCAATCTGCGATTTTTATCATGACTGCGATATTGCGGCAGACATATCGGACACTTTTGACACATTTCTGGGACCATTCACATTTATACAGCGATCCGTTCTATAAAAATGCATTGATTACTGTATAAATGTGACTGACAGGGAAGGGGTTAACACTAGGGGGCGCTGCAGGGGTTAATATGTTCCCTATGTGAGTGATTCTAACTGTGGGGGGAGGGGACTGACTGGGGGAGGGGACCGATCGGTGTCCCTATGTACAAGGGACACACCATCGGTCTCCTCTCCTCTGACAGGACGTGGATCTGTGTGTTTACACACACAGATCCACGTCCTGCTCAGTTACTGGGCAATCGCGGGTGCCCGGCGGACATCGCTGCCGTGGTGCGCGCACGCCCCCTAGTGGCCGCAAAGTTAGCGCCGTCATATGACGGCGGCCTGCCACAAGAGCCGCACCGCTCCGCCGTCAATTGACAGTGGGCGGTCGGCAACAGGTTCAGTTACTGCTTTTACATGATTGTGACGATCTACATGCAATTTTGATTGGTCCACCCTTCCCCTTTTTCCCCCTCCCCAAGTTTTTATCTCCCCATTCCTTCCCTCCACCCATTTGTTCTTCTCCCAAAAGCAATTAGACGGTGAATCACACATCGCTAGAATTAGCGCAAATCGACTTTACCAAACTTGTATGCAAGAAAATCGCTCTGTCTATGGCCCGGCCTAAGCCCGGTGGATGGGGAGAAATGCATCAGTGTGTGTGGTGTGGAGGAGACATGTAGGCTGAGACCACTCCTTATCATTTGTTCACCTGGACTGGTCGGGAGTAGTGACCACTTACTAGCGTTCTGGATTGGTATCAGAATAAGCCTGCACCCCATGTCCTGGGACCCGGGATATACTTTCGCCTCTACTTTGAGCGGTGCCAAAAGCAAAATAACAGGTCACAGTTAGATAAAATTTAGGTCACTTTGGTTGCATCCTGGAATTTTTTTTGCTACCAATCTTTGACAGTGACTTTGCCACAAAATCATTTAGATGTAGAGATGATAAAATAAATGTGGTCAAGGCACCAATTGGCGTCAACTTTTATTCACTTGAAATGTGTCTTTGAACTTGCTAGAAAGTTTGACTCCTTCAGGAAGACTCAATCCCCTAGCATAGCCCCCTCTCTCAATGCACATCATAGCCCTCTCTCTCCTTCTGTGAATGTCTAATTACTCTGTGATGGCCCAGCTCAACTTCCCCTCTCTTCACCATCCAGCAAAGCCTTTAATGCTGCAGATGAAAGAGAAGTTAAATAAGCCACTGTTGTGAATCTGTTGGGACTGCTGCCATAAAATATGTTAAAGTGGTTCTAAAGACTGAAGTATTTCTACCTTAATGCATTCTCTGCATTAATGTAAAAAAACCTTCAGTGTGCCACTGCCCCCCCCCCCCCCCCTCTTATAATTATCTCATTGGCTCAGACACAGCAGCGGAAGCCATCTTATGTCTTATGGATGACAGACTGCCTAAAATCTGACCGTTAGTACACTCCATCAGGCAGATGTTGTCCAACTTTACACCAACAAATGTTGGATGACAAGCTTATAAAATTTTCAGCGGACAACGGTCTGCTGTCAGATTTTCGTATTGTGTGTACACAAGTCCGTCACACAAAAATCCAAAGTATAAACACGCATGCTCGGAATCAATGCTCACCAAACACGACATTAGCAGAAGGTGCCCAAAGGGTGGCGTTTAAGAGCTGAAATTCCACGTAGTACGTCTAGTACGTCACTACGTTCGTGTTTGTTGGCTGACAATTGTGTGCTGTTAGTATGAAAGACAAAATCCAGGCATACGCCCTTCGGACAAAAGTCTGACGCTCCGATTGTGTATATGAGGCTTGAGAAGCAGGTCTTGAGACTAAAACCATACAAATTTGATCTGTGTACCAGGTTGTTTTTCGTCCAGAGATATGAGAATCAAAGAAACGCCCTCTAAAGCCTCGTACACACGGTCTAATTTTCCGATAGGAATTGGTGATGACAGGCTGTTGGCGAAAAATATGACCGTTTGTAGGCTCCATCGGACAATTGTTGTCAGATTTTCCGCAGACAAATGTTGGATGGCAGGCTTTAAAATTTTCAGCGGATGAATGTCTGAATTTTCAGCGTGTGTACACAAGTCCATCGGACAAAAGTCCAAAGTACAAACACGCATGCTTGGAAGCAAGTACGAGCCAGAAGCGGTCGGTAACTAGTGTTCGTAATGGAGAATTAACATTTGTGATGTGGCAAATTATGAAATCTCTAAATGCAGTGCACATTATCTTCTTCTTTAATGGGATAATAATGAAGCTGCTTTGCTGGTGATACTGATGGAGTTATTGCAAACAAATTTTTAAAGGTTTCTTTTTTCTAGTGATAACAGGAATAATATTATTATGCTTGTTATTTGTTTTCTTTGGTGTAAGTTACCACAGCACTATTATCCCATTGTTTTTAAGATCAAAGATACAACTAAGCCTCATGCATGTGTCCTGCTTCTTAATATAGGGGGTCAAAAATGCCAAGAGTTGGTGAAAGCAGGGGTCCGTCATCCGGAGATAATTCCCCAAATCATCTGGATTATTCTCCTCGAGCTCCCGTAGCAAAGGCATATGACATAATTGGTCACAATTAACCACTTCCCGCCCAAGGATGTCATATGACATCCTGGACTTTCAGTGGGAATATCATTCAGATATCCTTGTTTTCAGCGGGCGATTCTGTGCACCATAAGAATGATCATAGCAGCAGTTCTGCCGCTTGATCGTTCTTACAGGCAACGGGAGGGGACATCTCCCCTCCCACCGCCATCTGGTGCTTCTCTGGGCTCTCCCGTGCCATCGGGGACCCGGAGAAAGATTCGGCCACCGCCGTGTGACGAGCATAGAGATTTCCGATGACAAACTGGTCACCGGTCATCTCTATGACCGTCGGAGGCCTAGGCGCAACGTTATGACGTCACGTCCGGGCCGTGGATGTAAACAAAGCCGCAATCGCGGCTGGTAAGCATGAGATCGTGGATTTTTCCAGCCTGGAGGAGAGATGTGGGGTCTTATTGACAGCGAATCTTTCCATAAAGAGGACCTGTCATGAATGATTCCTATTACAAGGGATGTTTACAAAATGTTGTAAAAGAAAGTAAAAATAAAAAAATAAAGTAAAATAAAAAATAAAATAGAAAAACATAATAATTTAAAAAGCCCCTGTCCCCAGTAGCTCACGCTCAGAAGCAAATGCACACATATGACAAAGGCATATGAGATAATGGGTCACGATTAACCACTTCCCGCCCAAGGAGGTCATATGACATCCTGGACTTTCAGTGGGAATATCTGAATGATGCCTGCAGCTACAGGCATCATTCAGATATCCTTGTTTTCAGCCAGCGATGATTCTGTGCACCATAAAAATGATCATAGCAGCAGTTCCGCAGCTTGATCGTTTTTACAGGCGACGGGAAGGGACATCGCCCCCACCCGCCGCCATTCGTTGCTTCTCTGGGCTCTCCCGTGCCATCGGGGACCCGCAGAAAGGAAGAGGAGCATAGAGATTTCCGGTGACCATCTGGTCACCGGTCATCTCTATGACCGTCTGAGGCCTGGGCACAACGTTATGACGTCATGTCTGGGCCGCAGATGTAAACAAAGCTGCGATCACGTCTGGTAAGCATGAGATCGTGGATTTTTCAGCCTGGAGGAGAGATGTGGGGTCTTATTAACAGCGCATCTCTCCATAAAGAGGACCAGTCACAAATGATTCCTATTACAAGGGATGTTTACATTCCTTGTAATAGGAATAAAAGTGATAAAAAAAAAAATGTTGTAAAAGGAAGTAAAAATAAAAAAATAAAGTAAAATAAAAAATAAAATAAAAACATAATAATTTAAAACGCCCCTGTCCCAGATAGCTCACGCTCAGAAGCGAACGCACACGTTAGTCCTAGTCCTACAATTCTAGCATTAGACCTCCTCTGTAACTCTAAACATGTAACTTGTAAAAAATGTTAAAGCGACGCCTATGGAGATTTTTAAGTACTGAAGTTTGGCGTCATTCCATGAGTGTACACAATTTTAAAGCGTGACATGTTGGGTATCTATTTACTCGGTGTAACATCATCTTTCATATTATATAAGAAAATAGGGCTAACTTTACTGTTTTGTTATTTTTTTAAATCATGAATTTGTTGCGCGAATACCGTGCGAGATACAAATTTACAATGACCGCCAGTTGGCAAAAAAATTATGATATTTACATATAGGAGAGGAGTGCCAGAATAGGCCCGGTATGGAAGTGGTTAATAAAGCAACCAATTTTTGGTCCAAGAAACCCTCCTGTTCCTGGACTGGACTTGGGTCAAAGCAATAACTCCAAGGCCAATAATAAATAACACGTTTTCTCCTCCGATTCCGCAACATGGCTGGTTGACGAATGGCCGTTCAGAAACTAACTGAAAAGAGCGAAATGAAAAGCGCGAAATGAAAAGCCTGAATCAACATTGACCAAACTTCTACTAACACGAAATTAGCAGAAGGAGCCCAAAGGGTGGCGCTAAAGAGCTGAAAAAACACGTAGTACGCCACTTCTTTCGTCTTTGTTGGCCAACAATTCCTTGCCGTTGTATGCAAGACAAGTTCCTGGCCAACGCCCTTCGGACAAAAGTCTGAGGTTTTGTCTGCGGAAAATCCGATCGTGTGTACGAGGCTTTACTCCATCCTTTGTGGAAGCTTTGGAAAAAGTTTAGTAGGTAGAAAGGCATACATCAGGGAGTACTGTACATGTAGAACAGAAAGGGCACCCGCTAGTGCATCCCTTGCCCTGGAAATTAACCGTTCTACCTTGGTGTTGAGAAGAAATACCATAAGATCTATGTTTAGCAGCACCCATCATTGACATCTGGAACATAAATGTACTCTGGCAAAGAAACCAGTCCCCTAAGTATAGGCAACACAGGAAGTACTACTGCCCATTGTCCATCCCTAGAATGTGGACCACTGAGAAAGCGGTCTTTCCACCCACCAAAAGTTGTGATCCACTTCTAGCAAATTGTCATATTTTTATACTGACTTTATGATTAATGTACACCATAATGGTGTTGTAGAATTATAAAATTAAAAATGGAGCTGCGCTACATTAAATTGAAATGCTAATATGCGTCACATATTAGGTATATCGTGTACAAAACACTGAATGGTGATTGCTAAAGATTTAAAGCGCACATACACATAAACAATAAATTCTTAGTGTATATAGCCTCTATCAATGATGAGCAATTAAATTGGTGCAAAATAAGTGGAAGTGACTCAAAATACCATTTGAAATGTACACTGAAAATCACCACATCTATTTAAAAAGCATATAACGTTTGGCTGAAATAGATCGAAAACAACCATGTATTGATTTCAAACCATATAAAATAAAGTCCCAATGTCCCAAATTAAGGAAAAAAAATTAATAAAAAAATCAAATAAAAAAATATTGTAGTAGTGATAATTCCACAGTCTTCTATGGTCAACATGAACAGTGAATCCACAGCACACTGAAGAGTGAAAGGACCGCCACCAAGGGAACACACTGCCTGCTTACCAGAACTGAGTGGTCCCTTATTACAGGGGACCTCTCTATGCAGATGGCTCTTAACCCCAGCCAGGGAAATAACTCGGCTTAGTCTTGGATTCCTTCAGATGCAGACGGACTTTCTCGTATACCGCTACCAACAGCCAGGGAATATCGCCCACTCAAATGTATCTCAGGTCAGGATCAGCAGGATGGCACAATGCAAACCGATACCTCCTTTGCTGCATTTGCAACAACGTCTCCTCTCTACTTCCTTGTGACCATATTTTATATGGTTTGAAATCAATACATGGTTGTTTTCGATCTATTTCAGCCAAACGTTATATGCTTTTTAAATAGATGTGGTGATTTTCAGTGTACATTTCAAATGGTATTTTGAGTCACTTCCACTTATTTTGCACCAATTTAATTGCTCATCATTGATAGAGGCTATATACACTAAGAATTTATTGTTTATGTGTATGTGCGCTTTAAATCTTTAGCAATCACCATTCAGTGTTTTGTACACGATATACCTAATATGTGACGCATATTAGCATTTCAATTTAATGTAGCGCAGCTCCATTTTTAATTTTATTGATTGATGTAGTATAACATTATGAGCAGCAGCTTTTACCTATCACGGATAGCGCAATTTTTTCCTTTGACTGTTGTAGAATTATACCTGCACAAGATGAGCTACCAGTAAAAAAAACAGTGTAGAAGTCACAGCCTGCTGACCCACATTTCTGTGGACTAACAACCTTTTACCGTCAGGATGCCTAGAACTTCTCAACAACCAGTTCATGTCCATAGTCATCCAAAGGAAGACAGAACACTGATGACTAGAGCTCCCAGTGTAAGGATGTCCTGGCTTGTGGTCGGAGTCAGATCTCCTTGACCAGGTAGTGAGGACCAGAAAGCACTGATGTCCTTAATGTCTATGGTAGACAAGAAATCTTGATGAAGGGAGGCCACCAAAGACAAATTGATTTAATCTAACATGTTCTGTTCTGTACAGTTATTTATGACAGTATTCCTAACATAACCATCACTGGGAATGTTAAACAGGTTTAAACAAAAGTCCCAAAAACCTTCCCAGAGTGTAGAGCTCATGGATAATCACTCTGTGGACCTCTAAACCATGCACAGTCTGGTACAGACCCTATGCACATTGAAGAGACAAACTAATATTTGAGGCAAACAATCTGTTGTGGGACAGAAATGAACTTCATTTGTACCTTCTTGATTGTAATCTCTAACGAGCAGGGCCCTCTGATCCCTCCTGTATTGAATTGTATTGTCTTCCCCCATATTGTAAAGCGCTGCGCAAACTGTTGACGCTATATAAATCCTCTCTGAACCAAACATCTAAAATGTGGCACATCAAAGAATCACCAAATCTCCAGCAGGTGGGGGCAAACATTCATGCAGAGGAAGCACTCAAGATTGTCAGGTCCCAGCTGGGTTTTTTGGAATGGACAAGCCTGAAGCTTTAGATCAGGCACGACTAAATGGCAGACTGAATCACTTCCCACCTGGACCAACGCAGTTCCGCCAGTTAGGAGCCGGTTCCTTATCTGAGTCGCTGCCACCACTGTAATTAGCATAGCAGAACAGAGAGCAGGAGGCAACCGTGGGACAACTCTAGACAGAGATCAGGAGACAAAGCAACTTTGGATGGAGGGCAAGAACTGCCAAAGTTAACTTTTTAAGTGTCCCAGCATCTGATTTGTTGTTAGGATGTAGCACTGTCCTAGCAACCAATGACCTGCTGGAACACTTGAAATGTTAACTCCGGCAACTCCTGCCCTCCATCTAAAGCGGTTGCGTCTCCCGCTGTCTAGAGCTGTCCTGCCTACTGCCCTTCACTCTGTGTACCCAAATAAGGTAGGAGAGTGACGGGGCAGAGCTGAAGGGGCTACAATGCGAATGGATGACAGAGCTGCGGGGGTCTGTAATGTAAATGGGGAGGGGGGCTATAGGGGGCAAAGCTGGGGGGGGGGGGGGGCTGCACTATGAATGGGAGGATAAGAACTGAGGGAGCTGCAATGTGAATGGGGGGGTAGAGTTGGGGGGGTTGGAATGTGAATGTGGGACAGAGCTGAGGGGGCTGCACTATGAATGGGAGAAGAAGAGCTGAGGGGGCTGCACTATGAATGGGAGAAGAAGAGCTAAAGGGCTGCAATGTGAATAGGGGGGCAGAGCCGTGGGGTGTTGCAATGTGAATAAGGGGGCAGAGCTGATGGGGAGGCTGCAATGTGAATGGGGAGGGGCAGAGCTTAGGGAGTATGCAATTTTGAATGGAGGATGCAGAACTCAGGGGGGCTGCAATGTTACATACATAGTTACATAGTAGGTAAGGTTGAAAAAAAAAGACACAAGTCCAACCTGTGTGTGTGTGTGCTTTTATGTCAGTATTACATTGTATATCCCTGTATGCTGTGGTTGTTCAGGTACTTTCTCATATTTTTTTTAAATTATCGATGCTCCCCCTGAAACCACTTCCTGTGGAAGAGAATTCCACATCCTTACCGCTCTTACAGTACAGAACCCTCTATGCAGTTTAAGGTTAAACTGCTTCTCTTCTAATTTTAGTGAATGGCCACGTGTCTTTTTAAATTCCCTTTCGAAGAAAAGTATTATCCCTATTGTGGGGTCACCTCACCAGTACAGTATTTGTACATTGAAGTCATATACCGTTTCAAGCGTCTCTTCTCCAGAGAATAAATTCAGTGCTCGTAACCTTTCCTCATAACTAAGGTCCTCCAGTCCCTTTATTAGCTTTGTTGCCGTTCTCTGGACTCTCTTCAGTTCCAGCACATCCTTCCTGAGGACTGGTACCCAGAACTGGACAGCATACTGAGAGGGGCTGCAATGTGAAAGGGGGGCAGAGCTGAGGGGGGGGTTTGGAATGTGAATTGGGGGCTGCCTATGAATGCGAGAAGCAGAGCTGAGGGGCTGCAATGTGAATGGGGGCAGAGCCGTGGGGTGTTGCAATGTGAAGGAGGGGGCAGAGCTGAGGAGAGCTGCAATGTGAATTGGAGGAGCAGAGCTTGGGGGGGGGGGGCTGCAATGTGAATGGGGGAGCAGAGCTTAGGGGGCTGCAATAAGGGGGGGTTGGAATGTGAATGAGGGGCAGAGCGGAGGGGGACTGCAATATGAATGGGGGAAGAAGGGCTAAGGGTCTGCGGCTGCAATGTAAATGGGGGGTAGAGCCGAGGAGGGCTGCAATGTGAATGGGGGTAGAACTGAGGGGAGCTGCAATGTGAATAGGGGCAGAGCTGAGGGGGGCTGCAATGTGAATAGGGGGAGCAGAGCTTGGGGGTTGCAATGTGAATGGGGGGAGCAGAGATGAAGGGGGGGTTGCAAAATGAATGGGGGAACAGAGCTGAGGGGGGCTGCAAAGTGAATAGGGGGAGCAGAGCTTAGGGGGCTGCAATAAGGGGGGGTTGGAATGTGAATGAGGGGCAGAGCGGAGGGGGACTGCAATATGAATGGGGGAAGAAGGGCTAAGGGTCTGCAGCTGCAATGTAAATGGGGGTAGAGCCGAGGAGGGCTGCAATGTGAATGGGGGTAGAACTGAGGGGAGCTGCAATGTGAATAGGGGCAGAGCTGAGGGGGGCTGCAATGTGAATAGGGGGAGCAGAGCTTGGGGGTTGCAATGTGAATGGGGGGAGCAGAGATGAAGGGGGGGTTGCAAAATGAATGGGGGAACAGAGCTGAGGGGGGCTGCAAAGTGAATAGGGGGAGCAGAGCTGAGGAGGGCTGCAATGCGAATGGGGGCAGAGCTGAGGGGAGCTGCAATGTGAATAGGGGGAGAAAAGCTTGGGGGGTTGCAATGTGAATGGGGGAGCAGAGATCAGGGGGAGGGGTTGCAATGTGAATGGGGGGGTAGAGCAGAGGGGGGCTGCAATGTGAAAGAGGGGCAGAGCTGAAGGGGGGGCTTGGAATGTCAATGGGGGGCAGAGCTCAAGGGGGCTGCCTGTGAATGTGAGAAGCAGAGCTGAGGGGGCTGCAATGTGAATGGGGCAGAGCCATGGGGTGTTGCAATTTGAATGAGGGGGCAGAGCTGAAGGGGGGCTGCAATGTGAATTGGAGGAGCAGAGCTTGGGGGGGCTGCAATGTCAATAGGGGTGCAGAGCTTAGGGGGGGTAGGGGGGCTGCAATGAGGGGGGGGGGGTGGAATGTGAATGAGGGGCAGAGCTGAGGGGTGCTGCAGTATGAATGGGGGGGGGGCAGAGCTAAGGGTCTGCGGCTGCCCGGCGGCCAGGGGGGGGGGGCCGGCAGGGGGGGGCGGGCAGGGGGGGGGGGCGGTAAGGGTAGGGGGGGGGGCCGGCGGAGGATGAGGGGGGCAGGCGGCGGGTGCGGCGGCGGCCGGGGAGGAGCAGAGAGTGGCAGTTGGGGTGGGGGGCGGCCCAGGGCGGCCGGGATGTTAGGGCCAGAGGAGGGCCCGGCTGGGGGCCCACGGCGAACGTGCGGCAGTCAGCGGTGTGGGCGGGGAAGGTATGG
This sequence comes from Lithobates sylvaticus, assembly GCA_028564925.1. Lineage (NCBI taxonomy): Eukaryota > Metazoa > Chordata > Amphibia > Anura > Ranidae > Lithobates > Lithobates sylvaticus. The sequence goes on from CM053032.1 coordinate 88,846,739, forward strand.
GGGGCAGAGGCGGGGCGGCGAGGGGGGGCTGCAATGGAGGAGCAGAGGTGGGTGGGGGGGGGCTGTGAATAGAGGGTGGTGGGGCGGTGGGTGGGGGTAGGGGGGGGGGTGGGGGTAGGGGGGGGAGGGGGGTGCAGAGCTGGTAGGGGGGGTGGGGGTGGTTGGGGGGCTAGGCGGGGGGTGGGGCAATGGCTGGGGGGCGGGGTGTGGGGGGTGGGGGGGGGGGGTTGGAATGTAGTGGGAGTTAGTGGGTGGTATGGGGGTGGGGTCTGGTTGGTGGGGCTGGGTCTGCGGCTGCAATGTGAATAAAGGTTAGAGCTGAGGGGGGCTGAAATGTGAATGGGGGCAGAGCTAAGAGGAACCGCAATGTGAATAGGAGGAGTAGAGCTTGGGGGGTTGCAATGTAAATGGGGGGAGCAAAGCTGAGCGGGGGGGTTGCAAAATGAATGGGGGAACAGAGCTGAGGGGGGCTGCAAAGTGAATGGGGGCAGAGCTGAGGAGAGCTGCAATATGAATGGGGTGAGCAGAGCTTGGGGGATTGTAATGTGAATTAGGGGAGTAGAGATGAGAGGGAGGTGTTGCAAAGTGAATGAGTGGGAGGGGGACGGGGGGTTGCAATGTGAATGGGGGGTAGAGCTGAGGGGGCTTCAATGTAAATGAAGGGTGGAGATGAGGGGGGGTTGCAATGTGAATAGGGGGGAAAGCTGTAATATGAATGGGACAGAGCTGTGGGGGGCCGTGATGTGAGGCGTGGTAAAGCATACCACTTTAAGGGGGGGGGGGGTAAAATGGGGGGCACAGAACATTGCTGTGGGGGGATGTGCAGGGGGGAAAGATACTGCTGTGGGGGAGGGTTGGTTTGAAGATGGGCAGAGTACACTACTGTCAAGGGAGAACTGTGATGTAAAGGGGGACGGAGGTCACTGAGGTATAAACGAGTTTGTGATTTCAGATGAGGGGGGCAGTGATGTGAATAATCTGAGTCATCGCACAAACAGGCAATTTGGACCTCAGCTGGAAGAAATTTTTTCAGATTGGACCTCCATGAATTGAATTAAATACCCCTGCCTTAGCGGAAGAATCCCTTACAGGGATAACGTTTGCTTTTAAAGACGAACTGCGGCATCCACCAGAAATGGGGAAGCCCAATTTTTCTGCTGCCACAGGGAAGGGGTAAAAGTGGAAAGGTGTTTCAAAAGGATGAAGAAATGATCTGGGTTCTTCCACTCCATAGTGATCAAATCATCAAATTGCAGATAACAAGGGAAAAACCTTAGCAGGACACTTCATTTTCTGAGAGCCTACAACTGTCACCAAGCCCTTGGTTGAGGTAGCCTCCAATTTCAATGTCTCATTAAGACCGACTACAATATCCTTTTGTCAAGTTAGGTATTCCTCTGACAGTTCACCTTCACCAAGGGAGGGGGAAGAAATTAGCACTTGAGTCATGCACCTTGGTTTAGGTGACCCAGAGGCACTGTACGCTCTAAATTTGAACTGGAAACACAGGGGAAGGGGGGAAATACTTTTTGTAAATCTTGTCATCTGGAAAAAAAATGACAATAGCCAAGTCCTGCACCCTGAATATTTGTGGACTAAAGCCGTCAAGCACAAAAGCAAGTAAGTGTATATTGCAACTAGTCAAGATGAGTGGCAATTGACCCACCTAAAACTAACAGGATACACACAACAGTTATAGATTTACTTTTGCCCCTATGTCCCTAGAGGTAGACAATCACCAGCACACATACACTGTTTTTATATGATTTTGTTTATACTTTATGTGTCTATATATACTTTTATATAAAGGTCCCCAATTATATTGTTAACATTTCTATCTGTTGTTTTAGATGCATTTATTTATTACCAAGCAGGATAGCTTTAGTAATTCAGTAATATATTCAACTAAAGGTACCAAAGACAAACTGATGATTAAATTATTTTAACACATTGGTACTGTCAGACAATTCTCTATTATATGTTTACATGTACATCTGTATTTATTTTCCTATATCTATGCATTTGCATTTTATTGTCTATATAATGAATGTGTTGCTATTTACATTTTTTTTTTTTAACTTAAGTCTACACAATGGCCACAATACATTTTACATCCTAGTTTAGATTTTTATATGTTTTTTTTTTCAATTTTTTTATGCACTTGCTGTATATATGAAAATGTATGTAGCTTCCCACCCCCTCAGTACAGTTACATATTTTCAAGGACTCAAATAGCCACCCTCCCTAAATTATTTTATTAACAACAAGATTAAATCTCAGCTGCATCAAAAAAAAGTCCAGCTTTTTATTACAGTCTGTGACCCTGACATGATGTCATAAGGTGTACAAAAAAGGGGTTGGGGAGTACTTTCACCAAAAGAGTCACATAGCACAATAAAAACGTGACATACAATCTAACCCTTCCCCACTATACATTTAAAACAAAAAAAAAAATCAAAAAAAAAAAAAAATCTGCAGAAATAGTTACTCAATATATATTAACTCACGTGTATGGTGTCTCGAGGATCATAGGAATTTCATTAAAGCGTGGTTCATTCATAACCTGTCTGAACCCCTTTACACCAATGTGACCTTGGCCAATATTTTCATGTCGATCAAGTCGGCAGCCTACCTTACCTGTAATGAAATTATAATTAGATTAGAATGCGAGAAGCTCCTATAACATAAAAGTGGACATTTTTTCAGAGCTTTTTCCGACGAGAAGTCCGACTGTGTGTACGCGGCAAAAGTGGAAAAGAGGGTCAACAATGCCCATTTGCAGCCTCACTGTGCCCATTTGCATGCCTCACTGTGCCCATTTGCAGCCATAGGTCCCCTGAACTTCAAACTTGGTAGTTAAGGGTTCCTAGAGGCCCCCTAGCTGCCTCTGGACCCAAAGGGTCCCGAAATGACATTTCTGCAAATCGACACAGTTGACCGACTTTTATGGGGAACTGTTCCTAGAGCCCCCCTAGCTGCCTCTGGACCCAAAGGGTCCCGAAATTACATTGCTGCAAATCGACACAGTTGACCGACTTTGGCGCCCTGTATCTCGGGGCCACTTGGTGCTAGGAACCCCAAATTTGGTGTCCAAACCCAGTGGAACTAGCACTGTAACATACCCAATGTCCATATGGGGTTCCTAGCACCAAGTGGCCCCGAGATACAGGGCCCCAAAGTCGGGTTGAAAAATTTCATTCTCTGCTGCAGAAAAGTGCTTGACTCATAAGCCGAGGGGGGCACTTTCAGCACAAAAAAATGTGCTGAAAAACTCGTCTTATACTCGAGTATATATGGTATATGGACCCCTTATATATTTGTACATGTTGATCATAAACTTCTCTTCTAAAGAGAGAATAAATTCAATTCCTCTAATCTTTCCTCATAGCTGAGCTCCTCCATGCCTCTTATCAGTTTGGTTGCCCTTCTCGGCACTTTCTCCAGTTCCCCGATATCCTTTTTGAGAACTGGTGACAATTGGAGACATCCTACAAAGAATCACCGCTCCAAGGTAATGACTTCTCCCAAAACAGCTGTCTCCACACTCCCACAGGGTGCTGGCTCTGTTTGCAACAGGAACTGAAGTAGAAAAGATGTAGCTGGATAGCCGCACTCCAAATTATTCAACTTTATTTCAAAAGATATAATAAAATCATAGCATCTAGGCTTGTGTACAGACTAACTGCACAGCTGCTGACATGTTTCACACCGAACACGGTGCTTAGTCATGTAAGGATGTTATTCCACTGCATAGCTTGGTGTCATCTGCAAAGACTGAAATTGTACATTTAATCCCAGACCCTATATCATTTATAAAAGGTATTAAAAAGTAAGGGTCCCAACACTGAACCTTGGGGTACACCACTGATAACCTTAGAACATTCAGAGTAAGAATCATTACATAGTTACATAGTAGGCGAGGTTGAAAAAAAGACCATCAAGTCCAACCTATGTGTGTGATTATATGTCAGTATTACATTGTATATCCCTGTATGTTGTGGTTGTTCAGCTGCTTATCTAATAGTTTTTTGAAACTATCGCTGCCCCCCCGCTGAAACCACCTGTGGAAGGGAATTGCACATCCTTACTGCTCTTATAAATAAAGAACCCTCTATGCATTTTAAGGTTAAACCTCTTTTCTTATTTTAATGAGTGGTCACGTGTCTTATTAACCTCCCTTCCGCAAAAAAGTTTTATCCCTATTGTGGGGTCACCAGTACGGTATTTGTAAATTGAAATCATATCCCCTCTCAAGCGTCTCTTCTTCAAAGAGAATAAGTTCTGTGGTCGCAACCTTTCTCATAACTAATATTCTCCAGACCCTTTATTAGCTTTGTTGCCCTTCTTTGTACTCGCTCCTTTTCCAGCACATCCTTCCTTGGGACTGGTGCCCATAACTAGACAGCATAATCCAGGTGAGGCCGGAACAAAGTCTTGTAGAGTGGGAGAATTATTGCTTTATCCCTGGAGTTATTCCCCTTTTTAATGCATGCCAATATTCTGTTTGCTTTGTTAGGCTCAGCAATGCCAAGCTGCTACTATCATCTACTAGGACCCCCAGGTCCTTTGCCATCCTAGATTCCCCCAGAGGTTCTCCCCCTAGTGAGTAGATTGCATTCATATTTTTGCCACCCAAATGCATTATTTTACATTTTTCTTCATTAAACCTCATTTGCCATGTAGTTGCCCACCTCATTAATTTGTTCAAATTTTCTTGCAAGGTTTCCACATCCTGTGGAGAAGTTATTGCCCTGCTTGGCTTAGTGTTGTCTGCAAATAAAAAGATTGAACTGTTTACCCCATCCTCCAGGTCGTTTATTGAACAAATTAAACAGGATTGGTCCCAGCACAGAACCCTGGGAGACCCCACTTCCCACCCTGACCATTACGAGTATTCCTCATTGAAAACTGGCTACAAGGGCAAGTTCAAAAAGGGGTGATAAACCCCTTTTTGAACTTGCCCTTGTAGCCAGTTTTCAATCCATGTACTTACCCTATGGTCCATGCCAAAAAACCTTACTTTGTACAGTAAACGTTTATGGGGAACTGTGTCAAATGCTTTTGCAAAATCCAGATACACCACGTCTTATGGGCCTTCCTTTATCTAGATGGCAGCTCACCTCCTCATAGAAGGTTAATAGATTGGTTTGGCCAGAACGATTCTTCATGAATCCATGCCGATTACTGCTAATGATACTGTTTTCTTTACTAAAATCTTGTATATAGTCATTATCATCCCCTCCAAAAGCTTGCATACTATTGATGTTAGGCTAACTGGTCTGTAATTCCCAGGGATGTATTTTGGCCCTTTTTTTTTTTAAATATTGGTGCTACATTGGCTTTTCTTCAATCAGCTGGTACCATTCCAGTCAGTAGACTGTCAGTAAAAATTAGGAACAATGGTCTGGCAATTACTTGACTGAGTTCCCTAAGTACCCTCTGGTGCAAGCCATCTGGTCCCGATGATTTATTAATGTTAAGTTTCCAAAGTCTATTTCTAATTCTGTCCTCTGTTAGCCATTAGGGTGCTTCCTGTGATGTGTCATGGAGGACAAACACTGCAATTTTGGTTACTGAAGCCCCCCCCGATTCCCTTGTGAACACTGAGGAGAAGAATAAATTCAATACCTTCGCCATCTCCCCATCCTTTGTAACCAGATGTCCTTCCTCATTCTTTATCGGGCCAATATGGTCTGGTCTCCCTTTTTTACTGTTCACATACTTAACCAGGGCGGCACAGTGGTGTAGTGGTCTGGTCTCCCGGCCTTTTTTACTGTTCACATACTTAACTACTTCAGCCCCTGGAGTGGACCATTTAGACACTCGCTCAGGTTGAACTGGATGGACTGATGTCTTTATTCAACCATTTGGCTGCCCAAAGACCAGAGAGTTTTTTTGGGATTCGTCACTTTAACTGACAATTGCGCTTTCGTCCGACGTGGCTCCTAAACAAAACTGACGTCCTTTTTTTCCCACAAATAGAGCTTTCTCTGTGGTTTTTATTTTTTGCGCTATAAACAAAAAAAGAACAAACATTTTTGAAAATATTTTTAAACTTTTTGCTATAATAAATATCCCCCAAAAATATATAGAAAATAATTTTTTTCCTCAATTTAGGCCGATACGTATTCGTCTACATATTTTTGGTAAAAAAAAAAAAGAATCGCAATAAGCGTTTATTGATTGGTTTGCGCAAAAGTTATGGCGTCTACAAAACAGGTATATTGTTTTGATAGATAGCATTTTTATTAATAATTTTTTTTTTTACTAGTAATGTCGGCGATCTGCCATTTTTATCGTGACTGCGACATTATGGGGGATAGATCGGACACTTTTGGCACCATTTTGGGACCATTCACATTTATACAGCGATCAGTGTGATTAAAAATGCACTGAATACTGTGACCCATTAAAATTGTCCTGAAAGACATTAAAGCGGTGTTTCACCTTAAAATTTGTTTTTTAAAAATTAGCAGCTAAAAAAAAAAGTAGGTGCTGACTTTTAATAAGTACACTTACCCTCCCAGGGCGCCCGCGATGTCGGTCGTGGAGGCCGATATGTCCCTCAGCGATCCGGTTCCAGTGCCGCCATCCTCAGTAAGAAATTTTTTTTTTCATTTTAATTTGTTATTAACATTTTTTTAAAGTTTTTTTTTCAGGGTGTCCCACCACTTTAACCACTACTCTCTTAATTCTGTCTTTTAGCCAGTTTTCTATCCATTTACAAACTGATATTTCCAAGCCTGTAGACTTTACCTTACCGATGAGCTGTGTGTGGGGAACTGTGTCGAACGCTTTCGCAAAATCCAAGTATACCACATCCACAGCCACCCCTCTGACCAAGGTATTACTTACCTCCTCATAAAAAGAAATGCAGCACCACTGTGAACCTGGTTATTTGTTTTATCTGTCAGCTAGGACAACCTGCCAAAATAGCATTGGGTTGATTTATCAGTTATTGAAACGGTCATTATAAAGGACCTGTGACTTTTGGCATTATGCTGGTGTACCATCGACTGCAGATGTCAGTAAAGAAGACCGCATCAGGCAGATGTCAATTTTAAATTCACTGATAAATCAACCCAATTCTATTTTGGCAGGCTGTCCTAACTGACAGATAAAACAAATAACCAGGTTCACCAGGTGTACCATCGACTGCAAATGCCAGTAAAGAAGACCACATCAGTCAGGTGTATATTACTGTCATCAAAGAGGACCTGTTATTGTGGCATCAGGCAGCTGTATCAGTTAATGGCCTTTCAATGAAATTGTAAATAACTTACAATATGGCATAGTGTAGAGCAGGGGTCTCCAAAGTACGGCCCGCGGGCCACATCCGGCCCGCCAGGCCATTTCTTCCGGCCCGCAGCTGGCGTCTCACTGTGTTGGCTGCTGGGACCACAGGCATCCTAGCAGCCAATGAGATGTTTTAGTGCAGACCTGTTGTCACCTCCCTGCTCCCGCCTTGCTGTTAATGAGTAACGAGTGTGTAATACCAGCGGGGCGGGAGTCGGGAGGTGCAGCAGGTCTGCACAGCCAGTGTAATGTGCTGGTAAAGTACACATGCAAGGAGGGGGAATGATGCGAGATGGTTACACTCGTTCGGGGGGTGGGTTGAATGGCTCTGATGGGGACACAAATGTGGGGGGGCTGATGACTCGGATGGGGACACAAATTGGAGGGGGGGGCTGATGACTAATGGGGACACAAATTTGGGGGGGGGGCGATGACTCTGATGGACACACACAGGTGGGGGGGCTGATGACTCTGATGGAGACACATGTTGGGGGGGGCGATGACTCTGATGGGGACACAAATTTGGGGGGGGGCGATGACTCTGATGGGGACACACATGTGGGGGGGGGCGATGACTCTGATGGGGACACATGTTGGGGGGGCTGATGACTCTGATGGGGACACATGTTGGGGGGGCTGATGACTCTGATGGGGACACACAAGTGGGGGGGTTGATGACTGATGGTGACACAAATGTGGGGGGGTGATGACTCTGATGGGGACACACGTGGGGGGGCTGATGACTTTGATGGGCACACAAATTTGGGGAGGGGGTGATAACTCTGATGGGGACACAAATATCTGGGGGGTCTGATGGCGACACAAATGTGGGAGGGGGCTGGTGGCTCTTATGGTGACACTAACATGTGAGGAGGGGGGGCTGATGTGGACACAAAATTGTAGGGGGCTGATGGCTCTAATAAGGACATAAATATGTGGAAGGGGAGGTGATGGCTCTGATGGAGACACAAATATGCAGGCAGGGGTGGGCTGTGATGGGGGCACAAATGTGCAGGGAGACTCTGATGAATGATGGGGACACAATGTGTGGGGGGGTTCTAATGGGGACACCAATTTGTGGGGATACCCTGATGAGTGATTGGGACACAGATGTATGGAGACACAGATGTATGGGGAGACTGATGGGGACACGGATAAATGGGGAGTCTGATGGGGACACGGATAAATGGGGAGTCTGATGGGGACACGGATAAATGGGGAGTCTGATGGGGACACAGATGTATGGGGAGTCTGATGGGGACACAGATGTATGGGGAGACTGATGGGGACACAGATGTATGGGGAGACTGATGGGGACACAGATGTATGGGGAGACTGATGGGGACACAGATGTATGGGGAGACTGATGGGGACACAGATGTATGGGGAGACTGATGGGGACACAGATGTATGGGGAGACTGATGGGGACACAGATGTATGGGGAGACTGATGGGGACACAGATGTATGGGAGACTGATGGGGACACAGATGTATGGGGAGACTGATGGGGACACAGATGTATGGGGAGACTGATGGGGACACAGATGTATGGGGAGACTGATGGGGACACAGATGTATGGGGAGACTGATGGGGACACAGATGTATGGGGAGACTGATGGGGACACAGATGTATGGGGAGACTGATGGGGACACAGATGTATGGGGAGACTGATGGGGACACAGATGTATGGGGAGACTGATGGGGACACAGATGTATGGGGAGACTGATGGGGAGACTGATGGGGACACAGATGTATGGGGAGACTGATGGGGACACAGATGTATGGGGAGACTGATGGGGACACAGATGTATGGGGAGACTGATGGGGACACAGATGTATGGGGAGACTGATGGGGACACAGATGTATGGGGAGACTGATGGGGACACAGATGTATGGGGAGACTGATGGGGACACAGATGTATGGGGAGACTGATGGGGACACAGATGTATGGGGAGACTGATGGGACACAGATGTATGGGGAGACTGATGGGGACACAGATGTATGGGGAGACTGATGGGGACACAGATGTATGGGGAGACTGATGGGGACACAGATGTATGGGGAGACTGATGGGGACACAGATGTATGGGGAGACTGATGGGGACACAGATGTATGGGGAGACTGATGGGGACACAGATGTATGGGGAGACTGATGGGGACACAGATGTATGGGGAGACTGATGGGGACACAGATGTATGGGGAGACTGATGGGACACAGATGTATGGGGAGACTGATGGGGACACAGATGTATGGGGAGACTGATGGGGACACAGATGTATGGGGAGACTGAGGGGACACAGATGTATGGGGAGACTGATGGGGACACAGATGTATGGGAGACTGATGGGGACACAGATGTATGGGGAGACTGATGGGGACACAGATGTATGGGGAGACTGATGGGGACACAGATGTATGGGGAGACTGATGGGGACACAGATGTATGGGGAGACTGAGGGGACACAGATGTATGGGGAGACTGATGGGGACACAGATGTATGGGGAGACTGATGGGGACACAGATGTATGGGGAGACTGATGGGGACACAGATGTATGGGGAGACTGATGGGGACACGGATGTATGGGGACACAGATGTATGGGGAGACTGAGGGGACACAGATGTATGGGGACACAGATGTATGGGGAGACTGATTGATGGGGAGACTGATGGGGACACAGATGTATGGGGAGACTGATGGGGACCACAGATGTATGGGGAGACTGATGGGGACACAAAGTAAAAAGTTTGGAGACCCCTGGTGTAGAGTAAGCACATTAATGAGGACTTGACCTGTGACATCTGGCAGGTGCATTAGTAAATTATACCCATTATGACTTTTTATTCACCCAATATATTTTTATATGCATTGAACCATTTCTAATGGAAATTAGGCATTAGTGAAATGAGGCATTAGTGATCAAACACTTTGATGCATTATTACATGCTCATAATGTAAATAATTGTCATGAATGGCAGCCATTCATGATCCATTATTTACTATTGTGATGCGGCTCCTTCCTCTGCATGCTAGCAGTCTTGTGAATGGACTGTTAATGATGTCATACCCATAGACCAGCTCTGGACGCGAGGATGGCAGGGACAGTCCACCACTGGAAGTGGGAGAGCGCTGTTTTCTGGAGGATCGAAGGATTGGGTAAGTATAGCTTTTCCTTGTGCCCCTGAACAAAACAAGCAGTTAACCCATGCAGTGCGGGCACAGCTCCACTGCATGGGAAAATAAGAATTTTGCCCAGGGTTCTTGTTTAACGCTACAGCTATCTGCTTCACACGCCCCATTAAGGCCCCTTTCACACTGGGGCGGTGCGAGCGTCGGCGGTAAAGCAGCGCTATATTTAGCGCTGCTTTACCGTCGTTTTAGCAGCCGTATTCGGCCGCTAGGGGGCGGTTTTAACCCCCGCTAGTGGCCGAAAAAGGGTTAAAAACCGCCCACAAAGCGCCACTGCAGCGACGGTTTGCCGGCGGTATAGCCGCGCTGCCCCTGTGATTTCAATGGGTAGGAGCAGGATAGGAGTGGTGAATACACCGCTACTACTTCACCGCTCCAAAGACGCTGCTAGCAGGACTTTTTTTACCATCCTGCTAGCACACACCGCTCCAGTGTGAAAGCCCTCCTTTAAAAGTGGAAAGGCATCAGAGGTCCAACCATTGGCCACCACCCTGGCCTGCGGAGCGGTGTAGAGGATAGTGAGCCACTTAATAAAATTGGGGCTAAACCCGAAGCAGCGAAGACACTGCAATAAGTACTGCCACTCAACCGAATCAAAGGCCTTGGCCGTATCTAGGGAAACAATTACTCTAGATACAATTTGGTGATGGGAGGACTGAATGTTCATAAATAGATGCCTGGTATTAAAGGCCATATTTTTTGCTGGCATGAACTCCGTTTGATCGGGATGAACTAGGGAGAAAATAACCGTATATAGGCGTAGGGCTAGGATTTTGGCTAATATTTTGATATCAGTTTGCAGTAGCGAAATGGGCCTATATGATTCGGGTAGCTGGGGGTCTTTACCAGGTTTGGAATGAGTACTATAATAGATTCACTCATTGATTCTGGAAGGGCAATATCCTCAAATATTGCTTGGTAAAGAGCAAGGAGGTTGGGGACGAGTACCTCAGAAAAATGAATATAGAATTCGATGGGTAGGCCATCGGAACCTGGGGCTTTAGCCTTCACAAACTGCGAGAGAGCAAGGTTAATGTCATCTGCTGAGAGTGGAGTCTCCAGCATATCTACCTGTTCAGTAGTCAATTTGGGAAGCGTGAGGCTATTAAAAAAGGTTCTCCAGGTCCTGTGGGGGATAACTGACTTTAGATGTGTACACTTCTTGGAGGTGATTAGCAAACTCACGCAGGGAATCACCGCAGGGTCCGAGAGGACACCCGCTGTATCAGATTGTAGTGTAATAACTAGTGGAGGTCTGGAGTCGAAATGCCCCAGTTATGCCGGCAGCTTACCCGGGCGTTCGCCCTGCTCAAAGATCTTTTGTTTGCTAAAGAATAACTTATGCTTGGCCCGTTCCTAGCACATTTGGTCAACCACCCTGGTTTGAAGTTTCAGTTGTGCCAATGTGGAAGGTGATGGTGCCACCACAGTATTTTCTTCTAATTCAGTCAACTGAGCCATAGCCAGCCTTGGAGTCCCTTCTAAACCTGGAAATACATTCGGTAATGCCATGTTTTTTAAATGCTTCCCATACCGTAAGTGAGGAGGACGTATCAGCATTATTGTCGAAAAAGAATCCCCACTCCATGGCCAATCTATCAGTAATAACAGTAAACCAAAAGGGATTTAATCTCCAGTTCAATCGCGGGGGTCATTATATGGTGTCAAATCAACCCAATAGGGGGAATGATCCGACAATTGAAGTGACTCTGAATTCGAGTTTTGTGACTGATGGCTCAGAAGCGGCTAAGGCTGTGAGCAAATCATATATAGAATCTGAGGGTGCAGGAAGGCTCTTTTGGCCTCTGTGATTAGAGTCAGCGATTACAGTTAGCGATTACAGTTAGCGATTACAGTTAGCGATTGGGTCATAAAATTCTGCATAACCGTCCCAAAGACTTCAGGCAAGAAAAGAGGAGAGTAAACAAGGATGGAACAAACCAAGATCAGAAGATAAAATTATTTCAGGCTGCAGACATTAAGCTACATAGTTACATAGTTAGTCTGGCTGAAAAAAGACACAAGTACATCTAGTTCTACCAACCAGTAATGCATAAGCACTTCCAGAATTATTATTATCTTTTGGTAAATGTCTTCTATCCATCTGTACATGCTACTCTGCTGAACAATCTGACATTTTTTCATATCTTTTGGTAAATGTCTTCTGCTGCCATATCTTTAAACTTCTATATTTAATGCTAGCTATATAACAAACACACTGCTATAGCAACATTACTGGTGATTGATTCCCCACCCCATTTGGCTTGAGTGATTAAGAGGGGTAATTAGCTTTATGACCCTAGCCTGTGTCTGGTCTGGTATTGCCCATCTCCTCTCCCATATTCAGGTGCCTCATATCTGACCCTATAATGACCAATTGAGAAATGCATGCCTGCTCAGTCTCCCTATAAATGTAAAGCATCCTATGGGGTGGCGCTGACATGGTGTCTCTTTCCTGACTGGCTCTGTCACGAGTGATGCACAGTTTCACCAACGCAGTTTAACGAAAGCAGGATAACTAAAGCTGGAAGAGGATACCACAAGAACTCTGTTCCACTCTGAAAGACTACAAGCAAGCCAGCATTTGACATTAAGTTAGATTTCCACTCTCTATCTACTATCATGCTCCTTCTTCTCTTCCTTCTCACATCAGTGACGGCACAGTGGTGTAGTGGTTAGCACTCTCACCTAACAGTAAGAAGGGTCGCTGGTTCGAATCCCAACCACGACACTTCCTGCCTGGAGTTTGCATGTTCTCCCTGTGCCTGCATGGGTTTCCTCCGGGTACTCCGGTTTCCTCCCACAATCCAAAGACATGCAGGTAGGTTAATTGGCTTCTGTCCAAAAATTGTCCCTAGTTTATGAATGGGGACCTTGGATTGTGGGCTCCTTGAGGGTAGGGACTGATGTGAGTGTGCAATGTACAGGGATGGGGACAATTGTAGACACTCGCTCAGGTTGAACTGGATGGACTGATGTCTTTATTCAACCTTACTAACTATGAAACTATGAAGTGTCTTCTATCCTCAAATTATCCTTACTCTACCCCTCCTCTCTACCCTGCAGCATGCACATATCTCCCTCACTCCTACCCTCTCCCTACTACTCCACCCATCATCTCCTGCATTTGCTGTACCCACATGCTGACATCAACACCAGGACCACTAAACACGTTCGCTTATACACATCCCACTCCCATCTTGCCTTCCTCACCCTCCTCCTTCTCCTAGTCTCGGGTGACATTTCACCTAATCCTGGTCCGCCATTTTCCAACTGCAAGCCACATAACATATACCCCTCCCCCTCTGGCAACCACCACAATCCAGTCAGCTTAATTTCTATACCCCTGCTTCGTCAAAGCAGCCCACCAATCTCATGCGCCCTCTGGAATGCCCGTTCCATCTGTAACAAGCTTAGATCGGTACATGACCTCTTCATCTCTCATGGCTTTAACATACTTGCCATAACTGAAACCTGGCTTCAAAACTTGGACTCGGCTTCTCCTGCTGCCCTATCCCATGGTGGCCTCCATTGGACTCACTCCCCCAGACCTAATGGACAGAAAGGAGGTGGAGTTGGATTCCTTCTATCCCCACAAAGCACCTTCCAAGTCCTTCCTATCCCTCCCTCTCTATCCCTCCCTTTCGAGATGCACTGTATCCGTCTGTTTTTTCCTATTTCTCTGAGGATTGCAGCAATTTATCGGCCTCCTGGATCGGTATCGCGCTTTCTTGATGACTTTGCTGCCTGGCTACCCTACTTTCTCTCCTCTGAAATACCCACTATAATTCTTGGCGACTTCAACATTCCTATCAATGTTAACAGCCCAACTACAGCTAAACTTCTCAACTTAACCTCTTCTTTTGACCTAACCCAATGGACACATACTTCCACCCACTCCAATGGTAATACCCTTGACCTTGTATTCTCCCATCTCTGCAATCCCTGCAACCTCATCAACACCCCCTTTCATCTCTCTGATCACAACCTCATCAGTTTCACTGTATCCTTGCCTCCAACCAACCATCCCTCCAAGCAGCAAACAATTACTTGTAGGAACCTTCGCCACTTTAACCCATCTCTTCTCTAGTCTGCTACTGACCATCTATATGACATAATCTCTCCCCTGACCTGGCCACCTCTGTCTACAATAGTTCACTCTCATCATCACTAGATGCACTTGCTCCTCTAACCACACGCAGAATCAGGCCCCAACCGTTACAACCCTGGCAAACTGACAACACTGGAAATCTCAAGAGACATTGCCGTGCTCTTGAACAACTGTGGCGTAAAACCAAATGCCTGCACGACTTCACCATATATAAATCTGCTCTTCTAAAATACAATTCCTCCCTCAATGCTGCCAAACAAACCTACTTTGTCTCTCTTATTAATGCTTTGTCATCTAGTCCCCGTCGGCTCTTCTCAACCTTTAACTCTCTGCTTCATCCCCCACCCCCTCTACCCACTAACTCACTCACTGCCTAAGAGATTGCCAATCACTTCAAAGACAAGATTGATGCAATTCGTGAGGATACCTTCACTGTGCGTACATCTTCCCCACCCAACATACCTTGACTAACGGCACTTTCAATACTCTCCTCTTTTGAATTGGCTACTATTGAAGAGGTTACAAAACTCTTCTCAGATGCCCACCTAACCAATTGTCCCTTGGATCCTGTTCCCTCACAACTACTACGGTCCCCCTCTTCTTCTATCCTATGCTCCCTCACTCACATCCTGAATCTCTCCCTCTCTAGTGGCACCTTCCCCTCCCCTCTAAAACATGCGCAGATCACTCCCATACTTAAAAATCCCTCCCTGGACCCTACCAACCTGAATAACTTAAGGCCCATCTCATTGCTCCCATTCTCCTCTAAACTTCTAGAGCGATTAGTCTACAACCGTCTTAGCTCCTACCTCAGTGAAAATAACCTTCTTGACCCCTTGCAGTCTGGCTTTCGCTCGCAGCACTCCACGGAAACTGCCTTACTAAATCTCACTAACGATTTACTAACTGCTAAATCCAACAGCCAGTACTCCATACTGCTACTACTTGACCTCTCTGCAGCCTTTGATACTGTTGACCACCCGCTCCTTCTCAATAAACTACACTCCCTTGGCCTCCAAGATTCTGCTCTATCCTGGTTCTCTGCCTATCTATCACAGCGCTCCTTCAGTGTTACCTACAACACTGTCTCCTCCTCTCCATTGGCCCTTTCTGTGGGGGTCCCCCAAGGCTCTGTTCTTGGACCCCTTCTCTATCTACACCTCCTCCCTTGGTCACTTGATAACTGCCCACGGCTTCCAATACCACTTATATGCCGATGACACCCAAATCTATCTGTCTACTCCTCACCTCACTCACTCCTCACTCACTCAGCATGGATGTCGCACCACTTCCTTAAATTAAATCTCTCTAAAACTGAGCTATTAATATTCCCCCCTGCCCGTGCCCCCCTCCATGACTTTTCCATCAAAATCAACAATGCAACCATCAGTCCCTCCCCTCACGCCAGGGTACTCGGTGTAATCCTAGACTCAGACTTGTCATTTCAGCCTCAAGTCCAGTCGCTATCAAAAGTTTGTAGACTTCACCTCCGTAACATCTCTAAAATTCGCCCCTTTTTGACAAATGAAACCACCAAGCTCCTCATTCACTCCCTTGTTATCTCTCGCCTTGACTATTGCAACTCCCTTCTCATTGGCCTGCCTCTCCATAGGCTATCCCCTCTTCAGTCTATCAGGAATGCTGCTGCCAGACTTATCCACCTTACCAACCGTTCAGTGTCTGCCAACCCTCTCCTCCAATCCCTACACTGGCTCTCAATCACCCAGCAAATTAAATTCAAAATACTAACCACAACTTACAAAGCCATCCACAACTGTGCCCCGAGCTACATCACCAATCTTGTCTCCAAATATATCCCAAACCGTCCTCTCCGCACTTCTCAAGACCTCCTCCTGTCAAGCTCTCTTGTTTCCTCCGCCCATGCTCGTCTCCAGGATTTCTCCAGAGCCTCTCCCATCCTCTGGAACACGCTGCCTCAACCTGTCCGGCTATCCCCTACTCTAGCCACCTTCAGGCGATCCCTGAAAACTCATCTCTTCAGGGAAGCCTATCACGTCTCCAACTAATCTTTTACCACATCCATCAGCTCATTCCCCATAGTTACAACCTTTTGTACCACCTCCCCCACCCTATTAGATTGTAAGCTCTTCTGAGCAGGGCCCTCTTAACCCTCTTGTATTTTATTGTATTATAACCGTATTGTCTCCCTTTTATATTGTAAAGTGCTGCGTAAAATGTTGGCGCTATATAAATCCTGTAATAAATAAATAAATATTAAAATGTGAGCTGGAAGCATCCGAAACAGTAGTGTAGTTTCAAAATTCCCATACCAACAATCAGACAAGTTACGGCCGCATGGTGGTAAGACAACATATAGGCTCAGGGTAAGAGACAAGGCCTTAGGAATTCATAAAACCTACACTGCTGGTAGCAAGTGAGGGCCGGATGACTGGAGGTGGCCAAACTCACTCCAATAGCCAGACTGAAGACAACTTTACAGGCAAGCTGCAATCAAAGACAGGAGGCTCCAACAGTGACATAGACAATAGCGTCTTAAATGAAGAAAAAAAAAATCAAAGAATTAAAACGTTAGTCTAAAAACAACAGAGCTGAAGTCCAGTCTCCTAGAACATTAGCTGAAAAGTGATAGTGGTAGTGAGAGGCATTATTCTGGGCTGACCAATAGATTTTTTTGTTTGCCAGTGTTCAATCCTCCTGTAGGTGGCAATATAACCGGACGGTATAAGACTTCTGCGGTTCCTCAAAAACAAGGAAGAAATCAAAATTAACAGGAAAGAAGCACCAAAGGTAAGCAGGAAATGCACACTACTAACACAGTACACCATAACCAGAAGCAATACTTCTGTATAAACCTTTTTTTTTCCACTAGTACATTTAAATCAGCAGTTTAGTCTGCATTATGTGATCATTGTACAAACTGATATATTGCTTCCAAAAGCAAAATATCTTCCGATCTTTGCATCCCAGCATCCTGTTCCAAAGGATATGTGCCTTATGAAAATTATAGTCAATGCAGTCTGCAAAAGGTATGCTTATGCTCTGAATGCCCCCCTACTGGTACATTTTTAGCAAAGACAGTCATGAAAAGTCGGGTGCACCTGGAAATCGTGACAATTCCAAGTGGGCAGCATGGTTTTCAAACAGCAACTGCAGGCAAATGTCAAGAATGGTGTGTGAGGGATCCAAACGTAGTAAATCAGTAATGTGAAAAATAGACTGGATGAAATACTGTATATGCTTCTGTTAAGTTAGGCAAACAGCAAAACACGTTTAAAATACTTATATGCCATTTCCTTTATCGACTAAAAAAGGCGTTTGTGGGGGGGCGGTTGGTGAGGGGATATTCACTGAGTTGATCATCCGCACTGTAATGTAAAGGGGCACTTTAATGATTACAGTGCCCTTTTACAGTACAGTTCCCCCTTACAGTACAGTGCCTCTAGCAATCACAGCGCCCCTTTACAGTGCCCCTTGCAGTCATGCCCCCGACCCTTTTCTCTCTAATCACAGTGCACCCTTTTACTCTCTGCCTCCCCTGCACAGTCCTACCTTCGGCAAGGCAGAAGCAGGATTCAGCCTATGTGTCCTCTCCAGGGTCTCCCGCCCTGCCGACAATGACATCTTATCAGCAAGGTAGGGGGCAGGAGGAGCTGCAGATCTGGATCATATGAAAAAGCAGGTGAGCCAGGAAAGGAAACACAGGCATGGCTGAATAGTGGGAGGTGAGCGACGACCACGGTCTGTGTCAGCCTTGTCCGAACCACTGTCGCTGCTTACCTTCAGCTATGTGGCCCAGTCATAAACCGGCCACATCTAAAAAGGGAAATGTCTCTCGCGCTACTGGGAGTACCTAATAGATGTCACTAGTATCAGAAATCAAGTGATAAACTTGTGTATCTCATGCAGCAAAATCTAAAAGTGAATCACAAAACACTTAAGTATAATGTATTTGTATAAAGTGATTTTTCGCACAAAATAAATAAATATCACTAAAAAACACTGTATTAAAATACCCAACAAATAGATCACTCAAAAAGGAGGGAGAATGCCTCCACATATAACACAATGTGTAAAAATCGCAATGTGCAAAGAATTGTCAACAAAGTGTCCCACATGTGTAAGATAAAGAGCTGTGCAAAAACAGCAATAATGTGTGTAAAAATAACAATAAATGTGCAAAAATAGCAATGAATGTGCAGGAATAGCAAAAAATTTTGCAAAAATAGAAATAAAGTGTCCACAATTTTTCTATGGTCACGTGAGGTAATTAACCTTCAGAGATAAAATAAACAAAGAGCGTACATGTGAATAAATCCCAAGAGGGTTTATATAATGAGGTTTAAAGACCTCTATATTAATGAATAGGTTATAAATACAATGTTCAAACTTCTGCCGTCTTCATAAACATATGGATCCAAATAGAAAGAATTGATGAATAAATGTCAATACTTTGAAATGTCCATGTATGTTCCTCGATATTTCAAAAGTATCCTCTTAGCGCTAAGGTCTCCCAAAACTCTCACCTTAATTCTATATATTAAGGTGAGTATATTGCATCCATAAATGATCAGGAGTCTCCGCTATCACTCATGGGCACTTCTTTAGGGAGTATGCACTGCAGCTAGGCTCTCAGATATTACTCCAGTAGACAGGGTAAGGTAATCCGCTCAAAAACCCAAATTTATTCAGAAACTTGCCTCAGTATAGCAGGGGAACAAAGCAAAAAAGCCTCCAATAGTAATAAGAATGTTATGGGCCAAACATCAAATTTATTAAAATACCCAAATGGACTCTTACATTAAATTTTTTTAAAACAGACAGGAAACAAAATCGGCGTTGTTCAGCGCCTCCTTATGTCACTTCCGGTGTGCATCTATACCGGCCAATCCCTACACGTTACATCATGTCTCGTGACTTCATCTGGGGAACCAAATTGGTTGTGTAGACGTGCTTTAAATATATATATTATGTACCCGGAAATGATCTAGCGGCCATTTTCTCAAAGTCCGCTGAATGTAAACATCGCGGCCATATTGTTGGCTGCCTAATGTTATTTCAGTCGGCCATTTTCTTAAAGTCTGGTGTCAGCAATGTATGCATATGTGGAAACGGCCGAATATACAGTAGAAGCAGTGTCTCTATTGACATGGTCGGATCAACCATTTATACAAATAAATGAAACTATTATATAATATGCCATTAATATAGGATGTAATTCTACTTATAGACAGCCTAAATTACCTTGGGGCTAATCTAGATTATCGATCTAGTCGCACACCACAAGCAATAGGAATTGCAATGGGTGCAAAATTTGCACCGGGGGTGGCAAATGCCTTTATGGCTGAATGGGAGGAAAAATCGATATATACCGACACGCCTGCCGAACTTACCCTATACAAAAGGTATATTGATGACTTAATTATAGTCTGAAATGGAGATAGAGACACTTTGGAATCCTTCCCGAATAATCTAAATAATAATAATAACAAAAATATATCCTTGGTGTGGAAAATCGATGAGAAGGCTGTGGACTTTTTGGATCTCAACATTAATTATAGAAGAGGATAAAATAATGACCAAAACTTTCTTCAAGAATGTCGATGCAAATAGCGATCTATCAATTGACAGTTGCCACTTTAAACCCTGGCTGTACAATATTCCCAAGGGACAATTAACAAGAATAAAAAGGAATTGTACACGAGAAGATGACTACAGGGTTCAAGCTGGAATAATTGGGGAAAGTTTTAAAGCAAGGAATATAGATAGACAGCCTAAATTACCTTGGGGCTAATCTAGATTATAGATCTAGTTACACACAAGTGAAGTGAGGTAGTGCTAATACAGAGGAAGGATAATATGGGAGCTAGAACAATACTTCCCCTATATGCAACTAAATTAATAACATTGAGTGTCCCTGTATGTGGGCGGTGATGGAAATTCATTTCAGTTTATAAAATGGTGGCAAAATTTATATGCCAATTTAAGAATACATAATTGTTTGTCCCAACAATTTAAAAGCAGAACTTTACTCAAAAAGTCAAGTACCACTAATTATATCCCCAGCCTGTAAAGGAGTTGCAGGTTTTTGTTTGAGGGGGGTGTGTACCCCATTTCTAGTTGGTACCCTCTACCACTTACTCAATCCTCACCTAGTCTCCCCACCCACAGCCTCCTGGAACATGGCACACTGGGAACCACTCTCGCTGCAGCATGTGATCTCGTGCATGCCCAGTGGGGAGCCAGCTATGATTCTTTAGGAATTCACAGCCAGCTTTCAAATCCAAGATGGTGGCGCCAGGGACATGCAGCAGTAAGAAGAATCAGCGGCAAGATAACAGCACTGGACTGCTAAGAACCTGTTTTTTTAAAATCAGGAGTTACAGTATTAGTACAAGTAAGTTGGTAAGGTATTAGAAAGATGTTGTCAACATATTAAAGTATGTTACACAAGAAAAAAAAAATTCCACTAGTTCTTAGTAAATATTTTAAAAATGTTATGTAGCTGCTAAATACCTGGTGATCTTGACTGTTTCTCTTAGTGACTGTTTCTCTTAGTAACTGTTTCAAGATCACCCCACTAAGCATGGAAGCAAATCCATGCTGGCATGGTCTGTTTGGTTCCCTCAGCTTCTATCAAAGCTACATGCCGCCATGTCTGTAATGCAGTGGTCAGTCTGACTGATGCGACCCTCCCAGCCATCTGCTTGATTGACAGTTGCTCCTAGAAGGAACCTCACTATCAATACTCTTATGTCATGCCACTGTCCACCTTTTGCTTGATTGACAGACGCTTTTAGCATCAGCCTCACTGCCAATATACCAGCTTTGGAATAGATCCCTGCTATCCTTACATTGTGCCGCTGCCTACACTTTTAAGCCCCATACACACGGTCGGACTTTTTCATGGATTCTGTCCGATCGGACAATGTTGTTGAAAAATCAGACCGTGTGTATGCACCATCGGACAGTGTACGTCGGATTGTCCGACGGACAAAGTCTTATCTCCTGCTGGAAAGATTTGCCGACAACACGGTCCGATCACACCAAATCCGATCGTGTGTACGGTTGTCCGACCGGACAAAGTGCTACGCATGCTCAGATCACATTACAAGACCAAAGCTATTGGCTACTAGCCTCTACGTAGTCCCGTCGTAGGCAACAATCGTCACCGCGTTCAGAATGATCGGATTTTACAACAACTTTGTCTGACCGTGTGTACGCAAAACCAACATCAGACAAAGTATGACGGACATGGTCCGACGGACCTGGTCCGTGGATTGTCCGACCGTGTGTATGGGGCTTTATAATGCAAGAAGATGATGGGCAAAGCATTCGCAGTCACGTGATCACATATACTCTAATGCTGTTTTTAAAACAAATGTTGCATGTAATCTATATTTGTATTGTGGGACATATAGAACAGAGATCATCAACAGAAAAATTATAGAGGGCCTCAAGTGTGGCAATGCAATAACAAGCCCCAACAATGGTGTCAATAGTGTACAAAAGGAGAGTTGCGCCAATCAGTTATCAGATATCGTGCTAAATTACAAAAGACATTTTAAAATAAAAGTAACATGTGAAAACTGGGACATATATGGAGGATGCGAATCCTCAAGTCGATGCAGGTACAACCACTCACACCCCTAGGGATACAATCAACACCCCCTATATGTCTCAGTCACCCCTATTTACATTTTACTTGTGTTTTTTTTCTTGTAGTCAATATATGATATGATTCAGAACAGAGAAAGAACCTCAGTAAAACAAAGCAAGAACGACGGCACTACCTGCACGAAGTTTGCATGTTCTCCCTGTGCTTGTGTGGGTTTCCTCTGGATACTCTGGTTTCCTCCCACACTCCAAATACATGCTGGTAAGTGAATTTCTAAATCGCCCTAGTATGTGTATGTATGAAAGTGAATCAGGGCCCTTGCATTGGAAGCTACTTGACGGCAGGGACTGATGTGACCGTACAATATACATTATATATGTAAAGCGTTGCATAAATGGACAGCACTATAGAAGTACCTGTAAAAAATAAATGCCAAATAAACTTGAACCATTAATAAATGTCAAACAAAAATAAATTCAATTTTTACCTTTACGTCACTGTCCCCATTAGAGTCCCCATTTTCAGACCCCCGGAACAGAGTGAAGAATTACATATTAATGTGTAATGATGTTTTAAAAATGTAAGGTTGGGTTCAGTTTGGTATTTTTGTTTTGTGATGTTTTTCAGGGGTAACTGTCAGAAAAATGTAATTTATGGCAAGTTCAAAAATTATTTTTCTTCAAGCCTTTGAGGGATACAGAATTCAGATAGATTTGGATTATGTGGCTGCCTATAGGGCGATTTGGACAGTGGCAAGCAAAATAAACACTGATCAGTCTAGTATAAGTCCTCTAACTCCCAGAATGCCTAATTTGTATAGAAAAGCAGTGCAGAGAACAAACAATAAACACAGAGAGGTGGGACCTGTGTCCCAAAGGCTTCAATCCCACAGCTAGAAAAAAACACATATACGAGTGTTTTTTAATTATGGACCTGAACATAGCTGCATTATTTTCAATGGAACCATTCACACAGGTGCATAAATGTGCACTGCATTCAGATTCGTAAAACAGAGTAGAAAAATCTGCATCTAAAAGCACGCCCTTTATGCACTCACGCATTTAAATAAACGTATGCCTGTTTATACGCATGTAAATTAAGACTTGACAAAGGGGAAAATAAATTATTGTTATGTACGCATATGTGTCTTTACATGTTTAAAGGAGAAGTATGGCCAAAGCTTTTTTGGCTATACTTCTCCAATGGATCACAGTAGTGGAGTTCATTCTGCGCCCCTGTGACCCATTTTCAGCTCACAGCAGGGTAAAGCCCACTCTTGGCTGACGTCACTAAGCTGGTTCAGGCTCAGGAAAGATCCTGACCATATCGTCAGGATCCACCCAGATGGCTGGACCAGCAACTGGCTCAACCTCTCTGTGATCTGCAGAGAGCGTGAGCCAGCCCCTCCTGCCCCCTCTACAACCCAGTGCTCCAGTGAGCAATCGGATCGATGCTGCATCCACCTAGGTGAGCATAATTGTTTGTTTTTTTTAAATGCCAAATTTCTCTTTTAAACACATTTATACACAAGTATTTTACTGATCGTTAGGCAGGAACTTTTCTCCTAGTAAAACACGTGTAATAACATCAGTAACATTTTTACAGCATATGAATGGAGACTTAATGAACTACAAAATCAATTTATAGTGAGTAAAATAATTCTAAGTTCTTTCTCATTCATTCAGGGACAAAAGATTAGACATTTTGGGACACCCAAAAGCAGTCCAACTGAGCCGTGGGAAACACAGCAAACAAATCACTAAAAAGGTACACTGAAAAACAACAGAAAATAACTGCCTGCAACTCAAAGAGCTGCCTGAAGGACCTCACAGTCAAAGCTGGCAACCGAGACCTGAACATCTACTTAGTAGAACATATGAACAGAAGACCTGGTGGAAGCCTTGCAAATCTAGCAAGCTGTGGCATGATGCCAAAAAGCCCAAGTAGCACTCACAAATCTAGTAGAAGGCACCTTCACAAGAAAGGGTGGAATGCGATCTTTAAAACTATATGCTTAAATAATATGTCTGAGCCACCAAAGGGATGAAGGAGGGAGAAGTCAGTCCCCTTTGCGGTGACCATGCAGGAGGACAAAGAAAGATTCAGTCTTTCAAATGGAAGCAGTAACTGTAAGGCAAACTTATATAGCACAAACTACATCTAGACAATGAAAGCATATCTCTTTCTGATGTACTGGAGCCTGACTGGGTATGGAAGAACAATGTTCTGGTTAAGGTTAAAAGCTCCTTAAGAAGGATAGGGCCTCAACACTACCTTCTCTCTATGTAAGACTAGAAAAAATTCTTTAGAGTGGTAGGATGCCAGTTTAGGGAAGTATAAATAGTTTATCAGGGGTTTTGCAGTCTCCGTACAAGATGTTTTGGAATAGGGTGTGCACAGGAAAGGTGCTCAATTGGACTTTTGCTGGCGGAATTCCAGCCAGCAAAAGATTGAGAGCAGGTTCTCAATTTTTCGGTCGGAAAAAGTTTTGATCGGAAATTCCAATCGTCTGTACCAATTCCGCGCAAAATTCCTACGCATGATCGGAAACAATTTGACGCATGTTCGGAAGTATTGAACTTTATTATCTCGGCTCGTCGTAATGTTGTACATCACCGCGTTCTTGACGGTCGAAAGTTCAGCAAACTTTTGTGTGACCGTGTGTATGCAAGCCAAGCTTTAGTGGAATTCCGTCGGAAAAACCATCCAAGATTTTTCTGACGTGAAATCCGCTCATGTGTACACGGCATTAGGGCTCCTAAGGGAACCCAGAATAGTATTAATAGTACTATTCCTCCATTTATAAGGTGGCATGCACTGCATCATTAAGAGCTGAAATGGTCTCTATAAAGCCTGAGAGTTGTGGCAGGTGGTAGATGCCTATGACCCCTTAGGAACAGTATCATCCAGCACAGATTTTTGAGACTCTTGTCAGATACAAAAGTAGGCTCAGAGACCACTAAAGCTGCAGGCAGATTAGATAATGATTCTGAAGGGGACAGTGTTGAGGTACACTTATAGCCTCTGTGGTTGGAGTCAGCAATTCAATTTGCTATTTGGTTTATAAAATCTTGCATAAATGTGAAATCCTCCTGGGACAAGGCCAAGGAGGGGGGCCACACTCGACAGAGTTAACAAAGACTCAAAAAAATGTAGGGACTCAAGCAAGGAACTATTTTCCTAGCTGTCACTGTGAGGCCCCCGAGACGGATAAATGTACACTTAACACTGTATCACTAAGAACTCCCAGAGAAGATGTGCACACAATAATTCTGAAATCGATAACCTCTATCAAACTTGTAGGATTCGCAGCCCTCTTGAGATCAGGAAATCTTGTAGCTGCACAAATAGACAACAAAGGGCACCTAGTGTATTATCCATAGCAATTTATTCAAAGGTAAAAAAACATAGCGGAGTGAAGAAGCTCATTGCTAGAGATCCAGATTACCGACCTGCCAAAAACGGCTGACATGCTTACCTAACAATCCCTTTCGCTTGCCATGACCTATCGCAAACGCAGGAAGACCAGGAGTTCATTCAAAGCTGCTCCAGCGGACTCGATCAGTCGGTATTTCCAGCCTACAGCTTACCTTGCCATCTCCCCTGAAGTGACATGTGGCGGGAGAGGGCCTGCGGAATCGCCATCCACATCCATGGCCACCTCACAGCGTTCCATGCCTAACTCGCTCACTTCAATCCTGCGCCCAGGTGTCGGAGCAGTTTAAAAGCCTCTGCACGGTCACCCCAGGCTGACGATGATATCAGGGCCCTGCTCCATGCATTACCAATGAAAGTATACATGGAGGCTCTGGTCATGCGGGTGGAGGAGCAACATCGGCGGGACTTCCATAAGCTCCGCTCCAAGGTCCATGTGTTAGACGACAGATTGAGTAAGGAAGAATCAGAAGTGAGCGCACTGGAGCTCCGGGTCGCCCAAATGGAAAAGGGTCACACAGCTTTCCAGGAGCAACTGGCGGGAATACAGCTTCACGCGGAGGATTTGGAGAACCGGAGCCGCCGCAACAATCTACGGATCCGGGGGCTGCCTGAGGCCACTGAGACCTGAGAACCTGCAGGCCACCGTTGTGGCAATCCTCTATCTGGTCTTGGATGCGGACCCTCCCGCCACTATGAAGTTTGACCGGGTGCATCGGGTGCTTGGGCCTAGACCAACGGAACATGACTGGCCCCGGGACGTAATTTCCAGTCTCCATCGGTACTCGTAGAAGGACCTTATTTTTTGTGCAGTGTGGTCTAAGGGCCGGATTGAATTCAATGGCACCCAAACCTCTATATTCCCTGACGTGTCTAGGGCCACTCTGCAAAGATGGGCCATGCTGAAACCCTTGCTGGAGCAGTTGCAGCGAGCAGCACTGCCATACCGCTGGGGGCTCCCACTGCAACTGACTGTCCGCAAGGTCAACTCTTCCTTTATCCTGCAACGCCATGCAGATCTCCCGTACCTGTTTGCTTTTCTGGATATGAAGCCAATTCCCCTTCCAGACTGGCTGTGCCCGCTGCCTACCACGGATTCTTGCTCTGCACCTCGGGCCCCCAGACCAGGTCTACTCCCCCCCCCCCGCTCTACCAAAACGAAGGAGAGGAGACCAGACACCGGGAGCGACAACCGTGAGTGTTCCTGGTTATAGGCTGCACATGGCATATCCTGACTACTAACCAGGGCTTTCTGTCTCTACCCGGGCCCCTGCATGTTGTTTTGTGATGAGGGGAGAGGTCTGCTGGCCTCGTATCCGGAGACTCGGGGCATCCCCCCCTTTATTTTCCCCCTGCCCCACTCCAGCAGCGACTGTCCGGGATCACTTCCCTGGTCTCTTTGGAGTGCCTTCCCTTTCCCAATTCCTTGGAGACACTCAGCGGCATATCCCTACCAGCACAGAACTGGAGGCTGTACCTGGAGCTATCTGCAAGCATCTCCGGTATTGGACATATAATGTTTAGGTGCTCTGTGTTGTTTGGGAGCCTGTTGGGATTCCTGGACCCTCTTGCACATGGTGGGGGGAGGGGGGTATGTCTGAAGCTTTGTGGGGTTCTGCCCTGTATCTAAGTATTGATGTGCCTGTTTAGTGGGTATGTTTGACACAGGGATCTGCATGTACAGATATTGTTGTCCTGTGGGGGGGGTGCCGGGTAGGAATCATTTACTTTGTGACAGGGAAACGTCTCTCAATGTGCCATGTGTCTGGGTCCCCCCCCACTGGGTTCTTCTGGGCCTCTTTGGCCCATCCCCCCTTTCCTCCATTCCCCCTCTGCCACTTTCTGCCCACCCTCCCATTCCCATACCCCTTTTTTCCACCCCCGCACAGCCCCTCCTCCCCCCCCCCCCCCCTCCCCCTATTGCCCCCTGCCTCCCCCCTCCCCTCTCCATCAGGGCCTTAATATATCTGGTGACTGCCCTCCTGCACACAACCTCCCCTGCAGACCAGGCTTGATCACCCTGTCTATCAGACAGCTCCTCCCCTCGCTTGGTCCACGTAGCAGGGGCCTTCCACCCAGGCATCAGTTTTGTTGTGTGCTATGTGTTCTGTTATTTAACCGTTCTTTAAAAGTTTAGTAGCTAGTCCTATGTGAAAAAGCTGTGTGAAACTATCCCCTGATGTCATCTTCTGCTAGTCAGGAGTTAGCTCAGGGGACATGCCATGTCGGATACCGGGACATCTCTGAAAGGGGTACCGGTATCGGCATCACCTGGCTTTTCTTGTACGGCCTTGTTTCTGTTCTCTTCTATATACAGTGTGAGTCGGGTTAGGGAGCTTTTGACCCCTGCTGTGAACAACCACCTACCCCACATAGGGTTGCACCCGCTCAGTGACCCCTTTTCTGGGGTTACTGGGGTGCATTAAGACTAGGTCTCTGCTACGCCAAAGGCGTATTAGTTGTCTTTATCTACTTTTTCTTTTTGCTTCTCCTCTGTCTCTACCTCTACTCTTCTCTGTCCTTTTTTTTTTCTTTTAGCCCTTATGCCTTCTCCAGCCCACGCCATGTCCATGGGTAAAACAGAGCCTGTTCATCTTGTTTCTATCAATGTGAAGGGGTTGAACGCCCCAGAGAAACGATCCATGGTGCTGGCTAACCTGAAACATATGAAGGCTCACGTCTGTCTCCTTCAGGAGACGCATTTCCGTGCTGATAAAGAACCAAGACTCTGTGATCGCATTTTTCAGATGGTATACCACAGGCGCTCTCCTGATTCTAAGCCAAGGGGGGTGAGCATTCTGGTCAGTGGAACCACCCAGTGGTTGGTGAAGGATCAATGGAGTGATGCGGAGGGAAGAGCTCTCTTTGTAAAGGGGACGCTGGTGAATCTATACCTCCCCAATACCTCCTATACCTCCCCAACTCAAATCAGATTGCTTTCCTGGACCCATTATTGACCAAATTAGGAGACTTTGCTGAGGGTGTTGTGATCCTGGGGGGGGGGGGTGACATGAACTTTGTCATGGATCCAGCCCTGGATTCCTCCAGGAATACCTCTGCAATCTCTTACGCTGTGTTGAAATGCTAAAGAGGAACTTCTATGCTTTCTACCGCATAGACGTGTAGCGGGTTCTTCACCCCAGCCATAGAGACTACACATTCTACTCACACCCGCATGATTCCTACACCAGAATTGATCTTTTTATGATGCCTCAATCGCTCGTCCAGGGTTACCTCAGCCTTGATTGTTGGCTCCATCACTTTTTTAGATCACGCCCCGTTTTTTGTAGAAATCGACTTACTGCAGCCCACTCCTAAAAAGTTGATATGGAAGTTTAATGATTCCCTGATACAAATTCCAGAGGTTGCTGAGGAGGTTCAAGGGAATTGACACAGTTTTTTTCCACAAACCTGAACCCTGAGGTTGCGCCAACGATGGTTTGGGAGGCGCACAAAAGCTACATCAGGGTTTTTTGATTAAGACAGGATCGCGACTCAAGAAAGCTAGAGAGCAACAAATTGTTGCTCTTTTGGAAAAAATAAGATCCCTAGAAGCAAAAATCCACCGCACGGAAGACTATTCAGGACTACCTGCAAAGGTCTGGACTTCCTCATCTCTCAGAGCAGGAACTGACCGATCTAGAGAAACCCATCTCAGCAGAGGAAATGGCCCAAATGGCGATGGCACAAATGCAACTGGGCAAGGCCCCAGGCCCAGATGGTTACCCCCTTCTATACTACAAGACCTTTGGGGATCTTTTGATCCCACACTTTCTCTCTGCGTATAATGTGACGGGAGATGGTACGGCACTCCCGGGAGATGCATTGCGTACATATATTGCAGTCATTCCAAAAGGAGGGCAAAGACATTGCCAGAACTACCAGCCAATTTCCCTTTTAAATGTGGATCTTAAAATACTAACCAAAATCCTCTCCATGCTTTTGATGGACCTGATTCCACAACTTATCTATTCTGACCAAGTCGAGTTTGTCCTTACAAGGGAGGCGCGCGACAACACAACAGGCAATTATTCTGATTCACGCTGCGTGGACACAGAAGTCCCCACTACCGCTCCACTTGCCAAGAAGGCGTTCGACAGGGTGAGTTGGCCCTTTCTGTTTGAGACTCTTAGCTGTATAGGCCTGAGGGAGCGCATGATGAACTGGGTTCAAGCCATATATTCTTGTCCATTGGCACAGGTCAAGGTCAACGGCCACCTTTCATCATCGTTTCAGATAGCAAATGGGACGAGACAGGGGTGCCCCTTATCACCTCTGATATTCATCCTAACCCTTCCTGCGATTTATCAGGGATAATCTAAACATCTCGGGTCTGCGTTTGGGTGCCACCCTATCCCCGAAAATTGTGGGGTTCCCAGACGACTTACTTTTTTTTTTTTAACAAATCCCCTGGTATCGATCCCAAATCTACTTGCGGAACTAAAGATATAGGAGGAGTTGTCATCGTTCCACATAAACTATCAGAAATCTTAGGCGCTGGATGTTGCCTTGCCACCCTCCTTAGATGCGCTGCTCTGGGTGGACTTCCCCTTTAAATGGGCCACATTCCACACTAAATATCTGGGAATCCTCCTGCCCAGTAGGGCGGAGGAGATTTCCCCCCTCAACTTCCCCCCCTCTTGACAGCCATAAAGAAGGACCTTCAGGAGTGGCAGCATGGTCTGTTCTCCTTGTTCGGACCATGTGTCTTCCTAAGGGCAGTGAACCGTGCGTTTGTCAATTTTGACTGGGCCCAGATACCCCCCCGGCAGCTTTTAGGAGGCAACTAATCTCCTTTGAATTGTTCAGCCTGGAGCAGTATCCTTTGAGGCATTACAATTTACAGAGAAACAAGTCGATAGGCTCCTCTTTTTCACACAAAACTTCGATCTGCGCCAGACACCAGGAGCCGCGATTTAAGGTACTGTCCCGGTGGTACTACACACCGGAAAAGATCCACAAGATGTTCCCTCAGAGCACAGACCTGTGCTGGAGATGTGGGGAGGAGGTTGGATCAATCCTCCACATCTTCTGGTCTTGCCGCATCCTTCAGTCCTTCTGGACAGAGGTACATTGCATAGTTCACTGATCGGGAGTTACCGGCAACCCCTGAATTCTTCCTTTTGCATCACCACGAGATTCCTAGTAAGATTTATAAGAGATCAATATTGCCCCTCCTGCTCACGGCAGAAAAAAGCTGCATCCCCCTGTGCTGGAAGCAGGTAAAGCCATGGTCGTGGGCCATCATTCATACAATGGAGGACTTGGTGGCCACGGAAAAAGGCCTAAGTGAGACATTTTCCAAAAAATGGTTTTACTGGCATGAACTCATCTATTCTGAGGAGTATGGGAAGCTGTTGGCTTAGCTCCTCTGCAGTGTGACGACTTTGGAGGCTCCTTGCACAGGGTTGGTATGACTGGATGATGGTATTATCTCTTCCCATCCTCCTCCCTCCCCCCTTTTTTTTTTTTTATTTGGTGTGTCTCTTCCTCTCTCTTTCTTCTTCTTCCATCTGCTATTTCTACACTGTATTTCTAAGGTTGCTAAGACTTAAGGGTCAGTTTGTTTCTGGCTTTTACAAAAACGGTGATCGCCGTGGAAAAAGTGGTAGTGCGGGGTACGGAGGCCTTCTGGCCCCTTGAAGCTCTGTGTCATTCCCTTCAGACAGGTGATCATCTTTTCTTACATGTGATGTTTGTATCATTGACTATGTTCCTGGGAATGGTTATTTCTATTTTTATATATGTACCATTGTGGTCTCTGTATTTCCGCATGCTCTTCTTTCCTAAATAAAGAATTTATTTAAAAAAATACACTCGCAAAACTATTATGAATAACAACGTTTTATAACCCAGAAACCAAGAGCAAGCCCATCTAGGAACTCATCAGGTCCGATTGGATGAAGACACCAGCTAATGCTCTTTGAGGAAAAGCTGAAGCCTACTTAAGTAGAAGAACCAGACATACCAGGTATGTCCACCGCAAAGCTAGTGTCATCATTCACTCGAACCTGAGGAGTTCCTAGATGGGCTTTTTCTTGATTTCTGGGCTATACAACGATGGTATTCACAATAGTTTTGTGATTAGATTTTATGTCTTTTACCTTTGAATAAATTGCTGTGGATAATGCACTAGGCGTTTGCATCCTTTGTTTTCTATTCTTTATATTGCTTGAGAGAGAACTGCAGGCTGTCCAGGAACTGTTAGTGAATTGTGATCTACTCTTCTTTTTGTGGTCTAATAAACAAAATAACTCTTGATACTCAGGCCACACAGAGTACTCATAAATGAGTACTTTAGAGACAGGGTCTGGACCTGGAAAGCGATCTGCCGCTAACTAACACAAATGTCTGAAAAGCACCAAATTCAGAACCCAGTGCCCAAAGTTCACATTCCAGGCAGGCCTCACTACTGTCCAGTCCAGTGGGGTTCGGATACAACCTCTAAACCTGTTGCAGGGGATACACCAATATGGAGAGTTGCCTAAAGATACTAGTGCAAGTAGCGAGTAGAAAAGTCTTGACTGATGAAAAAAATAATCTTGAGAAAAGATATCTATTCTCCTAGTACACTAGCAAAAAAAACTGAGGCATGCTGAGAGTGAGAGAGGTTATACCAGGCTGGTCACTGTTTTTAATTTGCTAGTGTCCAAATCCTCCTGTAGGCAGCAGTAAAATCCAAATGTCTCTAAATCCTGTGTCCCTCAACAAAGAAAGAAAAATAACTTAGTAAATAAAATATAGATAAAAAAGCAATAAATTACAGCTAAAGTTATGAAGCAAACACACCCTAAATACAAATATGGCTAGGTAAGCTTTGGTCTGCTTACTTTCATTATGTTGCCTTAAAGCGGAAATTCACCCAAAAAGGGAAGCTCCACTTGTTTGCATCCTCCCCCCTCCTCTATAACTATTGGCACTTCTTGGGGAGGGGGCGGCGGGTGGGTGGGGATATAATGTACCTGGCTTTGACAGGTACCTGTTTTCACTTCAGGTTGGATCGCCACAGCGATCTGAGCGGAAGTTTTCCCTACTCTCCTTCCCCCGTAGCCATCTGGAACACATAACAGGTGCCAGAAAACTGCAAGACCATTCACAAAGTGCAGCACAGCTCGCTCATGTGCAGTGGGAAACTGGCTGTGAATCTGCAAGGCTTCACTGATAGTTTCCCTTACTTAAGATGTGGGCGCCGAGACCCAAAACAGATTGGAGAATCAGCTTGGGTGAGGACAATGCTGGATCACTGAAGTGTCCTTATATTAAAAGTTAGCAGCTACAGTATTTGTAGCTGCTGACTTAAATTTTTTTGAGGGAAGACTGGAGCTCCTCTTTAAGATGCTAAATCTAAAATATACAATTTCACCATCAAAAAATTGCTTAATCAAAACATGTTAAAAAAAACAAATAAAGAAGACTAACCTTTAGAGTCATTCAGATGAACTGCTCTTAGGTATAAGAGACCAACAACTTTATCAAACTCATCTAGCATATGCTTGATGCCTCTTTCTTCTGACAAGTTGTGACCTATGGTAATTAGGCCAGAGAGAAGATAATGTTGTATATTACAACTATAAAAATATTAAACGAGAACAGAACAACATGGTACTAACCAGCAGCAAAAGCATGACAGGTATCTAGACACACGCCAATTCGAGTCTTGTCTTTGACAAGGTCTATAATTCCACGCAGCTCCTCAAAGCGACCGCCAACTGTGCTACCTTGACAGCTCATATTCTCCAGCACTGTAAAAGAGAGAAAACAGTACTCAGCAGGTTGCATCATGTTTAGATAGTGGGCAGATCTATGTTCACATTGACAGACAAAAACAGCCTCATTTCCATTAGAAATGGTTCAATGCATCTAAAAATATATTGGGTGAATAAAAAGTCATAATGGGTATAATTTACTAATGCACCTGCCAGATGTCACAGGTCAAGTCCTCATTAATGTGCTTACTCTACACTATGCCATATTGTAAGTTATTTACAATTTCATTGAAAGGCCATTAACTGATACAACTGCCTGATGCCACAATAACAGGTCCTCTTTGATGACAGTAATATACACCTGACTGATGTGGTCTTCTTTACTGGCATTTGCAGTCGATGGTACACCTGGTGAACCTGGTTATTTGTTTTATCTGTCAGTTAGGACAGCCTGCCAAAATAGAATTGGGTTGATTTATCAGTGAATTTAAAATTGACACCTGCCTGATGCGGTCTTCTTTACTGACATCTGCAGTCGATGGTACACCAGCATAATGCCAAAAGTCACAGGTCCTTTATAATGACCGTTTCAGTAACTGATTAATCAACCCAATGCTATTTTGGCAGGTTGTCCTAGCTGACAGATAAAACAAATAACCAGGTTCACAGTGGTGCTGCACAATTGGAGGTTTTATTTTCCAGACAGAAGACATGGACAGCCGTCCAACAAGAAAACTTTAACGTGTTATAGTTATTAAAGGCCCCTTAGTGTGAAAAGTGTTGAAAGCTCCTTTTGTTGATGGTTGGATGTCAGTACCTGGAGAATAATACCTTCGAATGAACAGCAGCACCTTTGCAAGTGTCTGGCCAAGTAAATTTCGGGAGCCACAAATTGTTATTGGATATAGTAGATGGAAGTGCTGGTCTTCTTGGCAGTAACTGTTATTAAAGTTTATGTATAACCCCAGCTTCAGTAATGAACACACCAGCCTGATTTCATCTTCACAAGTAATTTTTTTCATGCTTTTAATTCTACCTTTTTGGCCCTCTAAATTACACTTTTCCTGCCTTAGATTGATAGTACTCACTCATCATATGGTATCTGTAGTCTACAGCATTGTCACCCTAGTGCAGGTGGGGTTTTAGACTACAGATCACCCCTCCTTCCCCTCATCTTCATAACACAGACAGGAGGAGACCTATAGACCTTGGAAAGAGCTAGGAAAAGTGCTTACTGATAACTGTCAGCAGAGACAGAGAGCAAAGAAAAATTATGCAACTAACAGATTTTTGGCAGGATCAACAAGATTTTTTTTAAATTGAATTGTGGGGGGGGGGGGGGGATAGAAGAAAAGTCAGGTACAAATAAGTTGCTTTATTGTATAGTTTATATTATTTTTATAGTGATAGTTCAATAGTGAAGGTCTGCTTTGAGTGCCTGCAATATGGACCCCAACTGTCTGGGTTTTCTAGTCCTCACAACTTGCACCCACAGTCACAGCTTTCTCAGGTTAGGTATTGACTATGCCATTATCAAACTTCAGTTGCATGTATTATTTTAATGAGATCTATTTTACAGCAGATCTAAACTCACTGATTTAACGGTTTCCCAAAACAGTTACATTGAAGGCATGCCATAGTTACATAGTAGGTGAGGTTGAAAAAAGACAGTCAATCATGTCCAATGTCCATGTGTGTAATTATATGTCAGTATTACATTGTATATCTCTGTATGTTGCGGTCGTTCAGGTGCTTATCTAATATTTTTTTGAAACTATCAATGCCCCCCGCTTAGACCGCCAGTGGAAGGGAATTCCACATCCTTGCCGCTCTTACAGTAAAGAACCCTCTACGTAGTTTAAGGTTAAACCTCTTTTCTTCTAATTTTAATGAGTGGCCACGAGTCTTGTTATACTCCCTTCTGCAAAAAAGATTTATCCCTATTGTGGGGTCACCAGTATGGTATTTGTATATTGAAATCATATCCCCTCTCAAGCGTCTCTTCTCCAGAGAGAATAAGTTCAGTGTTCGCAACCTTTCCTCATAACCAATATCCTCCAGACCCTTTATTAGCTTTGTTGCCCTTCTTTGAGCCTATCATCTACTAGGACCCCCAGGTCCTTTTCCACCCTAGATTCCCCCAGAGGTTCTTCCCCCCAGTGTAAAGATTGCATTCATATTTTTGCCACCCAGATGCATTATTTTACATTTTTCTACATTGAACCTCATTTGCCATGTAGTTGCCCACCCAAGTAATTTGCTCAGATCTTTTTGCAAGGTTTCCACATCCTGCGGAGAAGTTATTGCCCTGCTTAGCTTAGTATCGTCCGCAAATACAGAGATTGAACTGTTTACCCCATCCTCCAGGTCATTTATGAACAAATTAAATAGGATTGGTCCCAGCACAGAACCCTGGGGGACCCAACTACCCACCCCTGACCCTTCTGAGTACTCCCCATTTAACACCACCCTCTGAACTCGCCCTTGTAGCCAGTTTTCAATCCATGTACTCACCCTATGGTCCATGCCAACGGACCTTATTTTGTACAGTAAACGTTTGTGGGGAACTGTGTCAAATGCTTTCGCAAAATCCAGATGCACCACATCTACAGGCCTTCCTTTATCTAGCTGGCAAGTCACCTCCTCATAGAAGGTTAGTAGATTGGTTTGGCAAGAACGATTCTTCATGAATCCATGCCGATTACTGCGAATGATACTGTTCTCTTTACTAAAATCTTGTATATAGTCCCTTATCATCCCCTCCAAGAGTTTACATACTATTGATGTTAGGCTAACTGGTCTAATTCCCAGAGATGTATTTTGGGCCCTTTTGAAAATATTGGT
The DNA here is from genome assembly GCA_028564925.1 of Lithobates sylvaticus. Lineage (NCBI taxonomy): Eukaryota > Metazoa > Chordata > Amphibia > Anura > Ranidae > Lithobates > Lithobates sylvaticus. Next base: position 88,882,928 of record CM053032.1, read on the forward strand.
GCTACATTGGCTTTTCTCCAATCAGCTGGTACCATTCCAGTCAGTAAAAATTAGGAACAATGGTCTGGCAATTACTTGACTGAGTTCCCTAAGTACCCTCGGTTGCAAGCCATCTGGTCCCGGTGATTTATTAATGTTAAGTTTCCCAAGTCTAATTTTAATTCTGTCCTCTGTTAACCATGGAGGTGCTTCCTGTGATGTGTAATGAGGATAAACACTGCAGGTTTGGCTACTGAAGCCCCCCGATTCCCTTGTGAAGACTGAGGAGAAGAATAAATTCAATACCTTCGCCATCTCTCCATCCTTTGTAACCAGATGTCCTTCCTCATTCTTTATGGGCCAATATGGTCTGTCCTCCCTTTTTTACTGTTTACATACTTAAAGAATTTCTTGGGATTTTTTTTGCTCTCCTCCGCTATGCGTTTTTCATGTTCTATCTTAGCCGTCCTTATTGCACCCTTACATTTCTTGTTGCATTCTTTATAAAGTCGGAATGCTGATGATGATCCCTCAACCTTGTATTTTTTTGAAGGCCTTCTCCTTTGCTTTTATATGCATTTTTACATTGGAGTTAAGCCATCCAGGACTTTAGTTCACTCTTTTAAATGTATTGCCCAATGGGATGCATTGACGAATGCCCTTATTTAATATACTCTCAAAGCAAACCCATCTCTCCTCTGTGTTCTTTGTTCCTAAGATTTTATCCCAAATTATGCCTTCTAGTAAGGTTCCTAGTTTAGGGAAGTTGGCTCTTTTGAAATTCAGTGTCTTTGTATTTTGCAATTGACCTGTGATCGCTGTTCCCTAAATTGCCCCATATTTTCACATCCGTGATCAGGTCTGTATTGTTGGTAATCAGTAGAGCCAGTAACGCTTTATTAATTACCATCTGACCCATAAAATTGTCCTGCAAGACATTTAGGAACTGGCGAGCCTTAGATGAATACGCGGTTCCCTCCGCCCAGTATATGTCTGGATAATTAAAATCTCTCATTAGATAAAACTTCCCATCCTTGCTTCTAATCCAAATTGTGATAGAAGATCTGTCTCCCCTTCCTCCCTTGGGTTAGGGGGCCTATAGCATACTCTCAGTATTATTTTTCCCTTAGCTTCGTCCCCTTGGAGCTCTACCCATAAGGATTCCACCTCCTCCCTAGCTTCCTTAGTGATGCCATCTCTCACATTCACTTGTACATTATTCTTGATATATAGGCATACCCTCCCCCCTTTTGCCCCCTGTCTATCCTTGCGATAAAGGGTATACCCTTGAATGTTTGCCAGCCAATCATGAGAGCTGTTGAACCAGGTGAAATTCCCACAAAATCCAAAACCTCTTCGTACAATAGTATCTCTTTTTAATTATATAATCTTTATTTGTTTTCTTCATACATAAAAAAAGCAGCAAAAATACATACACACATTTAATTTCCATAAACTCGTTTTCTCACAGTTTGCTAAAAAACGAAAAGAGAAGAAAGGATAAAATTGCCATTAACCTGCAGTTCTTTTGTACCTCCCTCCTTTCTTGGTTACTTCTATTGTGTTTCCTTCTTTTCTTGTCTCATTCCCCTTACTTCTATGCTCTCTTTATCCCCTCTATTTTACCTATACAGTATTTTTCCCTGTTTAGTCTCCCTCCCCATTATCCATTACATTGGGCATCCCTGCTTGTCCATCCATGTTTTCCACAATTTTACAAATTCTTTCGTATTTCCTCTCCTCGTATATACCGTTCTTTCCCTCCATATTGTTTCTATTATTAATCTCGCCCATTCTCTTTCCGTTGGGGGTTTTTCAGCCTGCCATCTTTGCGCTATTAGCTTTCTTGCTTGGAATAGACATCTCATCACTGCCTTGGTTACCCAGGGGCCTCCGACTATTCCTTCGTCCAGCCCTAGTATACACAGTCTAGGACTCATTTCTAATCTCGCATTGTAGACTGTGTTCAATGTATCGAGAATTTCTGACCAATAACGAAACAATTTCGGGCATTTCCACATCATATGTGCTAGGTCTCCAGTGTCTTGGCACCTGGGGCACCTGGCGTCCTTTCTCCACCCGAAATCAAAGAGTCTCTTAGGAGTGTAATATGTCCTATGTAATAACATCAGGTATGAGACCCTTTGTGCGGGCGAGACCGACACCATGTGTCCCTTCTCAAGTATTCTCAGCCATTGTTCATCTGACAGGGTTCCAAATTCTTTTTCCCACTTCCTTCTGCTCTTAAGTCGTACTGGGCTTTCTACACTGCCTTCACATATGTATGGGTAAATTTCTGCTATGAATCCTTTGGTCTTGTCTTGAGAGCCTATTTTTTGATATACCGGAGAGTTGACCCAATTTGGTCCTTGTTTCGCAAATTGCCTATTTAAGGCATGCCTGATTTGTAAATATTTATAAAATGAGTGTTTCGGTAGGTCGTAGTCTGTTCTTAGTGCAGTGAATGTCTTTAGTGTCTTTCCCTCGTATAGTTGAGTTAGTTTAACTATCCCCTTTGTCTCCCACTCTTTAAACTTCCCTATCTTGTCCACTTCCTCCAGGTTCTTATTATTCCAGAGGGGAGTATGTTTTGTCATGCCCTCCAACCCTTTTACTGCTTTTAATGCTTTCCAGACTTTTAGCACAAGCCTCACTGTGGGGTTTCTATAATAAAATGAGTTTGCCTCAAGAGCCTCTATTATTGATCTATGCGGAGTACCTGCAATCATTAGATCCTTATTACCTCCTCCAACCCCCCCTATATGTTGTAGTTGGGCGGCTAGGAAGTAGCTTCGTGGATGCGGCAGTGCCATCCCGCCCTTTCTTGTTCCTAGTTGTAGTATTTGTAAACCTATCCTAGGCTGGCCTCCTTTCCATATAAGTTCTCTAAACAGCGTGTCAATTTTCCTGAACCATTTTTTATCTATCCATGTTGGGCAGTTGTGCATCAGATACAGAAGCTGTGGCTGCCACAGCATCTTAATCAAATTACATCTCCCCGCGACCGATAATGGGAGGCGTCTCCAGATTGCAATTTTAGATTTAAATTTAGCTAGTAATGGCACAATATTATCGTTGATGTAATTATTAGGGTTCTTCTTTATATTTACACCTAGATATTTAATTTGTTCGACCACTTCTAGCTGTAGGCTATCCGGTGTCCTCTGTTTCCCTGGGGGGTCTATGGGCATTAGTGCAGATTTTTCCCAGTTTATGGTCAGCCCTGAAATTTTCCCGAAATCTATGAGGATGTTCATCACCTGCCTGGGGGATTGCTCTGCATCCCCCAGGAAGAGGAGGACATCATCCGCATATAATGCGATTCTCTCTTCTCCCCCCCCTCTTCTAAACCCCTGTATATTCGTGTCTGATCTAATTACGCTGGCCAGCGGCTCCATTGCCAGCGCAAAAAGCAAGGGGGATAGTGGACACCCCTGTCTTGTCCCCCTCTCTAATTGAATTTTGTCAGAGAGATCATTGTTAACCCTGATTTTAGCACTGGGGCCCGTGTACAAGGTTTTAATCCATTCAATGAATGAGGGGCCAAATCCAAATTCCCTCAAAACCCGCCACAGGTATCCCCATTCTAAACTATCAAAAGCTTTGACCACATCTAGGGCCATGACCACCCTTGTCCCTGTATCCTCTGTTGGTATCTGCATGTTGAGATACAGCCTCCTGATATTTATACTGGTAGATCTGCAGGGGATGAATCCTGTTTGGTCCGGATGTATAAGTCTAGAAATAATTTTATTTAGTCTGATTGCCATAACTTTCGCGAGAATTTTAGCATCCGCACAGAGCAAGGAAATAGGTCTGTAAGACTTAGTCTCTAACGGGTCCTTCCCCTCCTTATGTAGAACTATTATTGTTGCTTCCGTCATAGACGTTGGCAACCTCCCCTCCTCTTTCGCCCAGTTGAATACTTTGAGAAGCTCTGGCAGTAGTACTTTCCCATATTGTTTATAGGTTTCTGCTGGGAGGCCGTCTGGTCCTGGTGATTTCTGATTGGCCATTTCTTTCACCGCCAGTTGGATTTCCTCCAGTGTTAGCGGTGCCTCCATTATCCCTCTTTCTTCATCTGTGAGAACCGGAATATCAACGTTTCTGAAGAATGTGTCCATTTCCCCTTCCTCCACCGTCCCACGCGATCTATACAGTTTTTCATAATATAGTCTAAAAGTTTCTGTAATTACTGACTTTTTAGATGATATTTCACCTTTTTCAGTCTTGATCACAGGGACGCTGGAGGGAGGAGAATTGGTTCTCACTAAATGTGCCAACATTTTTCCAACTTTTTCCCCTCTCCGTAAGCTACCTGTTTCTGGAACAATCTCTTATTCTCTGATTTCTTAATGACTATATCTTTATATTCCTGTTGTTTAGTTAACCATATGCTTTGTGTATCAGGTGTGGGGTTATTGACGTAATCTCCCTCTGCTTTCATCAGCTCTCTCTTACTCCTACTTTCCCATTCCCTTGTGATCTTTTTAATTTTTGATACTGATTGAATGAGAATACCTCTTAGATACGCCTTCAAAGCATCCCACATTATACCTCTTGTCACTGACTCATTGTTAAATTTTATAAATTCTTCCAATTTTAATAACACCTCCTTTGGGTCCCCTATTAGTTCGAACCAAATTGGGTTCATTTTCCATACTGCAGGGGATATTTTCCCTTCTAAGTTTATTGAGACAACCAGTAGTGCATGATCGGATACTCCTCTAGGGTGATATTCTATATCCCTTATGGTTTGGCATGCTTCTTCGTTTCCCAAAGCTAGATCTATCCTTGAGAGCGTGGAATAGGAGCTTGAGTAACATGAAAATTGCAGCACACCTGGATTCCGCGCCCTCCACATATCAAAGAGCCCTGTTTCCTGTAAAAACTGGTATAATCGACTCTCATCTGCTTTCTGGCCATGTACACCCAGTGGGAACCTATCCAGTTTTCTATTGATAACCTCGTTAAAGTCCCCTACTGCTATAACCGGTACCCCAGCTTTATCAATTAGAAATTCCAGTAGCCTATACATTACATCAAGTTTAAACGGCGGGGGAATATAAATATTTGCTAGGACATATTCTCGGTTTTCAATTACACAGTGCAAAAAAATATACCGTCCGTCTCTATCTATACTGATCTGCCGACAGGAAAACCCCAACTCTTTCCTTACCATCACAGCCACTCCTCTTGAATAAGAGGTGTGGACTGAGTGGAATTGACATTGGTATTTCTTACTTTGGTTTTGTAACTTAGAGTCTTGAGTTAGGTGCGTCTCCTGTAGGCAGACCAGTCCTACCCCACTCCTCTCCAGGGTCTCTGCCACTGCTGCTCTCTTTGCCGGTGTGCCCAGCCCCCGTACGTTCCAGGAGCCAATACTCAGTATCCTAGTCTGCATGCTTCAACGTGGGAGAAAAGGAAAAAAAGGGGAAGACGGGGGGGAGAGGGAGGGAAAAAAAAGGAAAAAAAAATAAATAAAAAAAGGAAAAAAAAAAAAAAGGGAAAAAACGGGGAAAAAGGATACATACCCAAAAAGACAATGCTATGTCCCAAACACTCTACCCCCCTGCCCTTATTAGAGGAGAGGATACTGTAAGGGGTGGAAGATTTTAATGCAGAAGTCAGTTGATCCCATCTTATACCCATACTATACTTATATTATAATGCTCACCCATCCTACCGCTACATAGGACCCGGAGGGGAGGAATGATAAAATATAAAAAGTTTAAAGAAGAAAACCGAGGAAAGATGAGAGGAGAGAGAAAGGTAACCTGGCCTTTAGCCAAAATAACTACCCCTTGTGAACAAGAAAATCTTTCACCTATCTTAATATTCTTTTCTACGTGAAAAAGTGCTAGTCTTTTTACTAAGTGTTTATCTAACAATATTTTCCGTTTACTGTTTACCTTTGTGTAGATTAAATATTTTTCCCGTGTTTTACTTTGTTGCATCTTCACCCCCCCTCCCCCCTTATACCATTCTAGGTTATCCCTAAGGACTTTTTTTGTGACCGTTACCACACACCCTTTACCCACATACTTCCCCCCCCCACCCCCCCCCCATGCTTAAATGCAAATCCACTCCCACCCTCCTCCCTCCTCCCACCCCGCCCCCATCCTTACACACACTGATGACTATGTTTCGCCCCTCCCCCCGCCCATTCATTCCTTGCTTTTGTGCTATATGGCTCCTTCCACCCTCATATCCCTGTGCAAATAATTTCCCATGCGGCACCTCCCTCCTCCTCCCTCTGTATTATTCCTCTATCCCTAAACCCATCATCCCCTCATTTTAATCATTAATTGGTCTTTCCGGTCTTCCAACCATGTAGTCACGTTTGCTGGGGAATCAAAAAAAAAAGTCTCTCCCATTGCTACCACACGTAGCCTAGCTGGGTACAGTAAAGCATAAGTAACATCAAATTTCTGGAGTTTGCGTTTGATTTCTATAAAATCTGCTCTACGCTTCTGCAGGTCAGGTGAAAAATCAGGGTACAGTGAGATTTTGGCTCCCTTATAGAAGATGCTCCCCATCTCTCTGGCCCTACGGAGGAGCATAACTTTATCTTTAAAGTTCAAGAATTTCATTAGTATGGATCTGGGATGCCCTCCCTGGGGTGGGGGTCTAAACGGGACCCTATGCGCCCTTTCAACTGAGAACTGTTGTGAAAAAGTCTCTCTTCCAAACATTTCGATAAGCCATTTTTCCATGAATACAATTGGATCCGATCCTTCACTTTTTTCCGGTAGGCCTACCAGCCTCACATTGTCCCTTCGGAGTCTGTTCTCCATTTCGTCCAGTTTCCCTGCAAATTTATCTGATTGCTCTTTTAGGGTTTTAACCTCTTGGCTTATTGGGTACATGTCATCCTCTATTTGACTAATTCTCCCTTCTGCTGCTGTTATTCTATCAGCCGTCCTTTCCAGCTCGTGGCGCATCAGGGACAGTTCCTCTTTGATATTTTTCATTTGGTCACATAACTCCCCTAGGGACTGTTTACATGTATTAACTGCCGCCAGCACGTCCTTTAGTGTCGGCTCTCCTTCAGCCATTGGTGCCTGAGCTGAAGCCGAATCTGGTCTTCCAGGGGCTCCTACGTTTTTATTGGTTGTACTCTTTGCTCCTCCTATAGCGGCCCCCGCAGCGGCTGTCTGGTTGTTTGTTTGCCCTTGGCTCTTTCTATCATTTGACACTTTCGCCTGGATTTGCTGTCCCCCTTTAGTTGGACTATGGACTGGGGTATGAGCATACTTTTCCAGCTTCGCTGCAGCTGCTGATGCTCCATTTGTTAAAGTGGGCTGGGACCCTTTTTCCTTATCCTTGGCTGATCTTAGTGATTGTGTCCCTGCACTCTCCAGGTTGGCCTGCTCTTCTCCTCTCCTCCTTGCTGACATGTTGCCTCTCCTGGGCCTTTCTAGGGTCCAACCCAATCAAATACCAGCTTTAAAGTAAGTTTTCTAGAATATAAAAAAGCAGTCCTCTGGTGGCCTTAAAAAAAAAAAAAAAAAGGGGGAGGGGGGGGTGAGCCAAAAAAGCCGGACAGGGGGGGCAGTCCTATATATATATATATATAACAGCCTATGACCAGGGCCAGAATAGTTGGGAGTAGTTAAGATTAAGGGAGGACACAAGTACAAAAGTGTATAGAAATGTACGTATATATTCACGTATGTGTGCACAGCCCAGCGTTTCTGTTTACAGTCCTTAATCGCAGCGGAACATATAGAAGACAGATATGCAGATCACGATGTTTTCACACTGTTTTATAGATTGCTAATATCAGTCCTCAGACTGCGTTTACAGTTGAAAAGAAGTTTTTTTTTTTTTTTGGGGGGGACGCCAGTACCCGTGCACAGCGCAACCATAGAAAAAGAAAAGAGAATCCAGTCCTCGGGTTCTGGCTTACAAAAGCTGGGTAACATGCACGACACCTCTTATCCTGGATATTGTATCCCAAAGTTTGTACAGCACAGCCAGCGCAGCCACAGGCAAAAGAAGAGAAGCAATCCTCAGACTCCTGTCACTAAAAAGCCGGATGCATATACACAGCTCACCATAGGACAGCTTATGCCTCAAATAGTCCTTAGTTGCAGCAGATCAGCAGCTCATAAAAAGCAAATATGCACACCACCATTTATATTTATTTTTCCTTTCCTTTTTCTCAATCCAAATCCAAAAGAAAACAGGGGAAGAAGAAACACCAGGCCACTATTTGCAATGAGGGGGGATGGGGGAAATAAACTGCAAGCTGTCTTCTCACCTCTCCTGGCCGTTTTCACAGGATCTCTTTGAGAGAACGCCAATACCCATGCACAGCGCAGCCAAACAAAAAAAAAAAAAAAAAAAATAAAAAATGGGAAGGAAAAAAAAAAACAGTCCTCTTATCCTGTGTCTCTAACAATCCTCAAGTGAAATAGTGCATGAGCAAAAGCTGGGTACATGTGCAAATCACACAATCACAATTTGTATGTCGCTTTTTCCTTTTCCTCTTTTTTTTTTTTTTTCTTTTTCTTTACAGCAGAGAAGCAGAAAAAAAAGAAAGCACCGATCCACTAATTACAATGAGGGGGGGGGAGGTATGCAGTATCTTCTCACCTCTCTTAGGTAGGCTGAAAGTCTCCTTAGGGGTCCCCCCTCCTCCGGTGTCCTTTCTTCTCCCTTCCGCGGTGTATACAGCTCCAAGAACCGGCGTGTAGATTTGAATGTCCCGCCGCTCTCTCTCACTGGCGGCGAGGCAGGAGATAGCGTGTGACGTCACCTTCGGCCCGCTTCGGCTGTTTCCGTCTAGCCACGCTACAGTTCTGCGCTAGGTATGCCGCTTTACTGTGCTGGATACCTTCGGCTGACTCGGGGATCTCCGGGCTGGATGCAGTGTGCCACTACGAGAAGGCGGTCGCGGATCTCGGCATTTTTCATGGGACAGAGGGTGGAGGTGAGCGCATACACGCTCTCACATTCACATTCTCACACCGCACCACACCTCATGTCCGGTACAATAGTATCTCTAGTTCACCCATCTTGTCCGCCAGGCTCCTGGCATTGGTGAACATGCCACGTAGTTCAGACCAGTTGCATATTATCCTCTTATTGGGTGTTCCTAGATTGCAACTAGGACTACTATACTTACCTTGGGTTTATGTGCTTTGGTCAACCTACCACTAATGCCCCCAATACTACCCTCTGGAATATGTTCCGCACTGACTATCTCTACCTCTGTGTCCTCCCCCCCATCGCCTAGTTTAAAAACCCCTCTAACTTTTCAGCCATAAATTATTATTATACAGGATTTATATAGCGCCAACAGTTTGCGCAGCGCTTTACAACATGAGGGCAGACAGTACACTTACAATACAAATCAATACAGGAGGGATCAGAGGGCCCTGCTCGTTAGAGCTTACAATCTAGAAGGTAGGGTCAACTGGAAACAAAAAGGTAATAACTGGGGGGTGAGCTGATGGAGAAAATGAAAAAACAGTAATGATACTGTACAGTTGCTTGTGCTCTCAACCAAACTTTGTAAGCTGTTAAATAGCTGGTGTCACAACATATCACATGTGCAGCACCATGGCAACTGCAGTTCAAACAGAGGTTAAAATGGCAGCTTCCTTGTCCATAAAGGATACAAGGGTTTAGTTCCATTTTTAAGGGACTGAAAATTACTTTTAGAATAACATTAACATGTTAAAGATTTTATTAGTTGGGTTTTTAGATCTACTGTAACTGTAGAACTGTGAGCTAGGGATGAGACACATACAAGACTATACCATCTAACACCTGCCATGGGAACACTTACCCACTGTGATGTCAGGCACTTGTGAGTGTGCATGGTTAATGCCCTCAGCAATGAGCTCAAGGCACTTGTTTACAGGCATTTCTCCTAAATGGGATCCAGGGTGGATATTGTATAATGTAAGGCCCAGTTGATGGCACCGACTTAATTCATCAACTAACATGTCACGACTCTTCTGACGTACATCTGTAAGAAAATGGATAGTTAAAGAACACCATAACAAAATACAGGTCTCTGGAGAAATTGAGCAGAATCATACATCATATATGTACTGCCCTTTATACTTTTACATTTTTACGATTTCTTGAAACAGTTGAAGCAGTTCACAGTTTTTATAGGTACACACTTTTACTCAAACACAAGCATTCCAAATTTAAACTAACTTAAAAGAATCATGCATACCTACTGGATGGCTTTGTATATTATTCAGCCAATTACTTTGGATGCCCCACTCACCAAATATTTAGGGGTTTGTTAGCTTTATTTTCTGAATGGCCCTGAACTGTTCCTTAGTTCTAAGCACCACCCTTTGATTTCTTAAACTTGCTGCCGAAAAAATTGTTTATTAATCTGACATGATATTGTTTCTTTAACTACGTCCTGGCTATACAGTGATAGTGATAGATTTTCAATGGAATCTTTTCTAAGAATGTTTGTTCGATTTTCTAATGGTTAGTAGGGTCAAATTGATGTTTGTTTCCGACCACAGTGACAAAAAAATTTGAAGGAGCAAGATGGAAAATGTTTCTTGAAAATAGCACATTTCAAACAATGTATGTAGTTTTCTTTCAGGAAATTAAATTAATTCCAAAATTGAATGTTAAAACGCAAACATTTTAAAAGTACTTTCAAATGACATTCGCCCAGTCACCATATCTAAAAAGATTTTTCATGCAAATGTTCGTACAAAACATTCGCACAAAAATTTGTTAAGAAATCGACTAGTGTATAGTCAGCTCTGCACACTTTAGAGCTGTTAGGGCGTTTCCTGGCCAAAAGCATCCTGATACTTGCAAGTAATTCACCCAGTTCAAGACAACTGGTGAGGACTGGGTCATGTAAAGGTTTGTGCAAGTGGATGCTATTTATTATCTAGGGGACAAGCATTTCAAAATGTGTGAAAAACTGAGGTTGAGTCGCAGAGATTACTACACTGATTGACAAGCCTTACAGTTGTATGACACCCCAAAACAAAATAATTACAGCTTACCAATTCTTGATGTAGTAGCTGCATTAGTTTTCTTAGGTTTTTTTTTCCTTTATTTTACTTTATTTTCACCTGGTACTAAGTATGTCTGTTATTTTTTTTACTTTCCTAAATTGAACAAGTGAAAAATGGACTCACAATAGTATAATGTGTATTTTATACTAAATGTGAGTACATTATTTTAATTTAAATAAATGTTTTAAATGATTTACTGCACTATGGATTGGCATTTGCTCACTTTTATGTGGTATGTCTTGAGCTAAGGAAATCAGTGGCGGAATGTATACAACAGATCCCTGAAGGTCTGAGAGACATCTTGTGGCCATTTATGATTACAACACCCTGTCTCATTTGCATTAACTGCATGGGGTCATAAATTCATGGTAAGAGTCCAATTATAATTGTTCATGCTGCACAGTGATAAATCATGAGTTGGAAGGAGGAGGAGATTGTCACTTTACTGTGGACACATTTTGCTTGTTGCAGCTTGACTTAAAAAAAAAAAAAAAATGTTATTTTGGCAAATGCTCAGTGTTTTCTACAAGCACTTAGGAGCTTTCAGTGTTTTTTTTCTGCCAGAAAACTCCTTTCAAAAACGCAAACCAGAAGGGTTTTTTTTTTTTTGCCTCTAAACGTAAAGCAGGCAAAACACATGACTCCAGTAGAATCAGTATTTTTTTAAGCCCACAATGCATGGATCCTTAAAGCTTCTCGGCCTTTTGGCTAAGATCAAGTGTAGTATCTGTTCTTATCAGTTGCCAAAGGAGGCGATGTTTCTGGCCCTATAGAGAGGGTGGCAGGCTCGCTCTCCGATGGCGTAATTAGTGCCTGGAAGGTACGGTTTCGGTAGGGGCACGCTGGGTACACTGGATATTGGTGTGGCAGCGTATGGCCTGAGTCTGAGCCGTGCTGGAAGGGTGCTCCTGGTGAGGATGGGTGCTGCCTTGGTCGGATCCAGAGGGTCGAGTTACCTGGCCTTCTGGCCTGGATTGGGGTGGCTCTAGCCCCAGACAGTTTTTCGGGTAACAGAACGCTGTGAATCCCTTGCTGGAGGGGGAGGAACGGTTAGTATTTCCCGAATGTAATTAGGAGGGAGTGATGGGAGTGACGGTGAGCCTGTTGGTGGGACGGGCTCTCACCAAGCTTCCTGATCTCTAGACCTTCCTGTCTGGGGTGGGGGCTGCTGTGGTCCGGACCGTTGGCCAGGGCGGTCTTGAAAGCCTATGGAGTATGTGCCCCTGGAGTGGCAGTCCAGGGGTGCCAAACAATCACTGTGTGTGAGGGACACATTGATTTATGGCACCACGGTCACTGCACCATATCACGCTTTTTTAGCACCTGCCTCTTGGGCCGGGCCTTTTGGCTGGGACCAGAGGAATTTTTTATTCCTGGCCGGAGGGCCTGGTCATTGTTTTACACAATGGCCACTTCATTCACTCTTCCTCTCCACTATCCCTTCCCCACACTTTATTTTATTTATTCCTTTGTTTGTTTGTCACTTTTTGTATTTTTATGTTCGTACACGTTTTAGCATTTGTGTGATTAGTAGGGTCACAGGTCCCAGGGCCTGTCCTGAACGTCAGGGAGGGGGTGGACATGGCCTTCTGGCTTAGTTCGCCCTCTCTCATAGGGTTGGGGTCTCTCTTCGGGAGAGCCCCACCTAGTATTTGGGTGGGTCTGTTTCGGCAGACCTTCCAGAGAACGGGGGTCTGACTGGTTTCGGCCAGGAAGACCAAGTTTTATGGTCCTTGTCCCTGTCAGGAGCCTAACGCCCCGGGGGATTCAGGACAAGGTCCTCTGATTTTAGAGGTCTTGTGTACTCGTTGCACTTTTTTGTTGCACCTCTTTATGTTGTGCACATTTTTTATGCACCGGGTGAGTTTTTGAGTGTGTTTTGCACGCCACAGGCTTTCAAAAAAAGAAAAGAAGAAAAAGAAAAAAAAAAAAAAAATGCATGGATCCTTAAAGTGTTTTTGATCACTTGAGGGTCTACAAGGGCAACACATTTGGAGTGTATTGTGTATCTGATAACCGGAATGCTAACACTGGGACTGTCTTACATTCATTTTATCAGACCATTGGAGTGTCTTCACTGGAACACATTTGGAGCGTCTTAGTGTATTTGTTGGTAATGGGATAGTTTATTACTAATACATGTGAATACATATTTTTCTTATTGTCACATTTTTAGTTTATGTGAATTGTGTTATACGAAATTTGCATTTTTGGGTCGATCTTAAGCTCTGGCATATTGTGTGTTTCATATTAAGTAGTGTAAACTTCCTACATAACTAAGGTAAAATAAGGTAAAAGTATAGAGAGGAAAAAAAAAAAGGGAACAAAAATAAATAAATAATAATAATAAAAAAAAAGGGAAATTAATGCAGCCACTACATTAAAGGCTGGTAAGCTGCAATATAGTAAATTTCTATTTTGGGTTTAATACTGCATTAACTCTACAAAGACAGCTAATACAAAAAACATATTCACACTAAGAATGTGGTCAGAGCCTAGTTGTCATAATCTCACAATTAAAAATATCTTACAGCAAAGACAGACGGGTACCAAGGTCATGTGTGGTAACCAGGCACAACAAAGGACAAGTGCAGGGTGGTGACACAGTACAGCAAGTATGGAGTCCAGGAACTCAATTCAGAGCTATTGAATGGCAATGATAAGTCGGAGAGGCAGAGGGAACAGGGACAGCGGAGTCCAACAGCAACAAATTGAGTTCAGAGTCGCAAGGAAAAGATCCGGACACCACAAGGGGCTAACATCCACCCGATATGGCAGGAATTGGGTCCAGGGTCAAAGACCAGGAGTCCCGGCAAGATGCAAACATAACCAGGATACAACAAAGATTGAGTCCAGGGTCACAGGGCAGGAATCCGAACACAGTAAGGGGCAAACAGCAAGAGGATACCACAAGGATTGTACCAGAAGCTTCTAGGTCACGTGAGGGGGATCACAGAAGGAAGGCCTTGTATGGCCTGGCCTTAACTCAGGATCCACTCAGGTAGTATATAACAAGAGGGGGAACACAGCAAGAGAGGGAATACAGGAGGGTCTTGTGTGGCCTCAGCTCAACTCAGTCCATTTAGGTGGAACATCACAGGACAGAACACAGTGAGAAGGTACTCGCAGAGCAGCAGATTACAGGGCCCTTGTGTGGCCTGGCACATCACAGGATTAGGGAACACAGTAAGAAGGCCGATGTGTGGCCTGGCCTCAACTCAGGGTCCAAGCAAGTAGCACATTGCAGGAGGGGGGACACAGCAGGGAGGTAATCACAGGGCAGCAGATGACAGCATTCTTTAGGTAGCCTGCCTCAACTCAGGGTTCATGCAGAGAGCACATCAAAGGAGGAGGAACATACAGGTAGTACTCACAGGACAGCAGAGTCACAGAGATACAGGTTCTGTGCACTTGGGCGCAGCTTTGTGTGCAAGCAGCAATCACAGGAAAGCAGGTTAGAGGGCACCCAGCAGCAGCTTGGGGTGCCCACAGCCATCAACATCGCAGGAGGGAATGGGCAGCAGGGAGCCTCTGGAAACCAAGCGATTAATATGCACAGCTGCTTCAGATCTGCTCCGGTTTTAATAAATTCCCTCCCCTTTTGTCTCTGGGCACTATACAGCACAGGAAGCGATGCCCCTCTGTGCCTGCTAGAAGACAGTGCACACCCAGAGAAGGGGTGAGAACACTGCCCAGATCCCTGCACGTAGGTGGTGTGGGGAGGCAGAATCTACGTGCAGGCGATGAGGATTTAGATGGCTGCTGGCTGGGCATCTACTCTCAAGACTTGTAAGTGGTGTGAGGTGGTGGAAGATGTCCAGAGAGCTGAGGTAGGGGGAAGGGGGCACCCAGCGACATGGAATACCTAAACCTTTGATGTGTCCTAGATTTCGTAGGATTTGGCCATATCCTGGAACTAAATGCTGAAGCACTTATTTAAGCACTACATCTAAAGCAGCACTGCTGGACAGAGTAATTCTTTTATATACCAAGTTGTATAATCTTGATCTCTGTACTCTATATGCTGTGATGTATAATACATATTTCTGACCACTGCATTGCATATTGTTAGGTTGTACGTTATATGCTTCTGACCCTTACACTCTATATGCTATATTGTATGGTACATAGTGCTGACAAAAGTGTTTATTGTCAACAGTTGCTGGTTAAGTACTCACCAATAGACATTAGCTAATCTCTAGCTAGACTCCCAACTTGCACTCTTTTTTCCCTCCAATTAGCTACAGGCCGAGTCATTCCCGCCCCATATCCTGCCTCTTTGGGAATGTCCTAAGCCACACCTCATTGGGGTAAAAAAAGAGCACAAGTTCAGAATTTGGCTAGAGATGAGTTCCGCAGATGCCCACTCTCATCTTTGTTCACCGTTTTAATGATGTTTATTTTTAAGGTAGGCTCAGGCAAAGTGTTGGCTATAATATATGTCAATTAAATAAAGCAAGTTGTCTCAGATTTTATGTAATCATTGTCTTTTAAGCCAAACCCAGGATTCAGAACAATGTAGCTATGCCTACTTTTTTTTAATGCATTGCACTGTGCATGCCACATGCCATTTTTTAATGCATCCCTCTTGAGTTCTAAAGGTGGTATTCAAAAGAAAGTGGCATATTCAAAAGGCAATTTTTACTAATATACAGCAGCATTCCAGGATGCTGGTCTTTCTAACTGCCTAATATGAGAGCCTAGAACGGTCTACATTATGGGGATAGCTCATTAAACTGAAAGCACCTCTAGGCAACAAGGGAAACCAATTAATCAGTTGGCTACTAATGCTTTCCAGCAAAACAGTTTAGTCAGCAAGTTCACCCAAATTACCTGTATCTTGTTTTCTGTAATCCACTACACAAAAATCCAGGAAAAATCTCACAGGATAACAAAGCATACTTCCTAAATCCTGTGCCGTATATTTTTTTTCTGTCTCTCTACTTGATGTATATCACCAGTCATTTTCAAAGATCCAAAGCAGACTTGAATCTGACTGGTAAATGTGAGAAATGTATTTTACTGTCTATGTGTATATGCAGGGATTTTTTGGCAGAGAATAGGTGTAGGTAGCCATCCTTGTCTCCGCTTCTTTCCGACTTCCTAGCATCCCCCTGCTAACCTTGGCAAACCCCCATCTGCAGCTGACAATTGTGCAACCCACCATCCACAACCCCCCTCCCCACTCCCATTTCAGCTCACCTCTGCACCGTCATCCACATGTTTCCCCAGTTCATTTCCAGTATTCTACAGCTTACCGCCACAATCCCTGCTCCCCTCACCCTCCCTTGCTGTCTCCTTCCTTCAAGCAGCCGGGCTGCTTCTTTTACCACCCACAACGCTGGCTGCAGGCTTTTCTACTTGTGGCTTTGCCACTGCCTCATGCCTGTACAATGCAATGGTAGCTGCTCAGCACATGTGACAAAACTTCCCTATTTTGGCCTTCAGGGAAATAAACATGATCAAATAAATATTCTACACTCCTTAAAATTTTGTTAAAAGTTATTAAATAAAACCCCCTAGCAGCTGTACAAACATCACAAAGATATTTAAAAAATAAAATAAAAAATCAATGACACCAATATACAGAGCTATAAAGAAAATAATAAACCCTATACAGTTCAAAAATAAGTAAAGACTATTAACCTGAACAATGTAGAGTGAGAATCAAATCAATTAAAAAAATGGTCAGTGTATATAATAACGATACCCATCAACTAAAACGGTGCACAATAAACATATATCCATAAAATGTGTTGTAAAAACAGTGACACTCAATCAAAAAAAAAAAAAAAAATGCTTAGTGCATATCCACTAATAAACTGTGCACTAAAACACACATTTATGTCCATAAAAACATGTCTGAGCTAAAGAAAAAAAATAAAACAAGGTGGTTTCAGCTTCCTAAGCACCTGGGTCACCAGCAAAAGATGCATGGCATGTGCCCAGCACTACAGACACCCATGCTTCACCAGGCAAGAGATGTAGGGCATGTGTCCCAGGTGCCTGGTGCTACCAACACCCTTCCTTGGTGGCTATGGGGATAGAATGGCCTGGTGCACTACTGCAACTAATGGATAATACACTAATTTTGTTTTTAATCTTAGTTTTTTTTTGGGTTATAGTTAAGATGTTCCATTTTCTGATAGGAGTGAGGGTATCCTGTCCCTCCACTGACTCATTCAGCCTTATATTTTAAGCATAATAATAACTGAGTAAGAGCCTCTAGGTAGCTTACAGCTTGCATAGGTTTTGCTACCTGCTGGATTTCAAGTGGTAAATATGGCATAATTATATGCAAGTTTTAATATTTATTTGATTGAAAAGAAATTACCACTAAAACAGGATTTTTGTACTCAGCATAAATTCCTTTTCTTGGAGTTTAGTGAGGGACACAGTATTCAATGACATTTGGGTTATACTGCTGCCTACAGGGGGATTTGGACACTGGCAAACAAACACAGTGACCAGCCAGGTGTAACCCTTATCACTCCTAGCAGGACACAGTTTGTAAAAAAAAACAGTGCAGAGAGCAGGATCATAAACACAGAGGGGTGTGACCTGTGTCCCTCAATGAACTCCAAGAAAAGAATTATACGATGAGTACAAAAATCCTATTTCTTTTTCATTCGATGGATTTTTGGGACATACAAAAGCATTCCAACTGAGGGGTGGGCAACAAAGCAAACAAAACACTAGCAATCCCAACTATACCAAACTGGGGACTGCCTGCGGTTCAAGCTGGCACCAGGAGAGATCAGAACATCCACCTGGTAAAACATATAGAATGTGTAAACAGAAGACCAGCTGACAGCCTTGCAAATCTCAAAACAATTGAGATCAACAATTGCTGCTCCAGGCCTGACTGTAAAAAGTTCAGGATTCACCCCAGAAAAAGTTTCCTCACCAAGCAAAATAAGCCTTCCAAGTGGGATGGTGGGTTTTGCAGGAAGTGAACTTCCAGGCTTTTAACATTGTGGGGATTACAGAGTCAGAGAAACTCATGACCCTCAAAACCTGTGGTTTAACATGCCATTAAAGCCAGTGACCGTGAAGTAGGATGGTAAACCAGTCCTTGAGAGGATCAGGTTGATCTGAAAGAGCACAGAGAGTCTGATTAGGTCAGCCTACCAAATCCACCTGGGCCAATCCAGAGTTGTAATTATCACTGGAATTTCCTCTATTTCAATCCTGCAGAGAAGGAAAGGGTTTCAGGGGAGGAAAGGTGTAGATCAAGTTGTTTTGTTCCCACAGAACAACCAGAGCATCTGCTGCGTCTGACACATGATCGCTGTAACTTGAGATAAACCTATGGCCTGGAATGTGAAGGGCAAACATGAAGTTCTTCCCAGGGCAAAAGCTTTCCTAATTCTCTTTCTTGAGCAAGACTTTTTGTTCCTCCCTGATGGTTGATGTATGTCACTGTCAAGACATTACAACTATATTCTGATTGGGAGACTGTCCAGCTGAGATATCCAGAATCTTAAGCGAGAGTCGATATTCCTCCAGCATTAAGTCCTCTACACCATTAGGGTGTCAAAGACTTCCTCCCAACCTGTGAGGCTGGCATTGCGTTATGATAATCCTTCAAAAGATCAGAACTCTAGATCTGGATTCCTAAGCCACCAAGCAAGAGACAACCTGGTCTTTGGTGTCAGGCGAATCGGTGTATCCAGAGACTATACTGATTTGTCTGACAGGATGTTGAGTTGAAGGGGTCTGGAGTGAAACTGGGCAGAAGGGACTGCCTCAAAGGCGGCAATCATCAGCCCCACGATTCTTATGCAAAAGTGAAAAGTCAGTCAACTTTTTGGCAGAAGAGTCAGAGTATGAAAACAAAGAATTCAAAGTTTGTCATGTGACAGGAAAATTCTAGCTTGAGTGGTGTCCAGGATCAGACCCAGGTACTTCAAGCGATTAGTCAGTTCCAATGCAGATTTCTGAGGATGCAGCATACAATAAAACTTTTTCAAGGCCTGAACCCTCCACTGTTGGAAAGGGTCTCTGCTAACTGTTCCCTCAACAGAAGGTTGTCCATATATCCCACAATGGGGATGCCTTGGAAGCACAGCAAGCACAGGGGCTATAATCTTGATAAAAACACAGGGTGAGGAAAATAGACTGAATGGCAGGGCCACAAATTGGAAGAGTTGATCCAAAACAAAGAAATCACTGATCCGCTGGAAAAATAACATCATGCAAGTATGGGACCTGGATGTCTACAGAGGCCAGAAAATGTTATATGTTCTAATAAAAGGGAAGCTATAAACAGACCTGGTGGGTTTCATATGGAATTGTCATGACAGAAGGAAGACATGTAGGGCCTTGAGATCCAAAATGAGGCAGATGCCCCTTTTTGGTTTGGAAACTGTGAAATGTTTGGAATAAAATCCCTGAAAACTTTCTGAAATAGTAACCGGGGCAATAACCCCTGTTTCAGAAGAACTGCAAGGGTTCTGCTAATTCGAGCATTGACAGCAGAAGATTGGAAGACATGAAGCAAGGAGAGGGTTCAGAGTGAAATTCTAACTAGCCCGTAGAAACCATCTCCTGTACCAAAGCATATTAGATGTCTGTCTAAATGTCTGCAAAGGCTAACAGACATTTCCCCCCAACTTTGAAAAGTGGGTGTCCCCCTTCATGCCAAAGAGGCATAAAAAAAAAGGAATCATCTATGGCCAGCCTTAGAGGCTGAAGTCTAGAAGTAACAAAAGGAATGCTTTTTTTGCTCAGAGGAGAGGTGATTCTTCTCAGCTTGAGGTTTAACTAATTTTGTTGGGGTAGATGGCTTGCTTCCAGTAACATCCTTGATGAGGATGTCCAAAGCAGCTCCGAAGAAATGTTTACCCTTGAAAGGCAAGTGCAAGCAAACCCTTCTTACATTTTAACCTAATGCCGCGTACACACGATCGGAAATTCCACCAGCAAAAGTCCGATGAGAGTTTTTGGTTGGAAAATGCGACCGTGTGTATGCTCCATCGGACTTTTGCTGGCCGAATACCAGCCAGCAAAAGATTGAGAGCAGGTTCTTAATTTTTCGGTCGGAAAAAGTTCTGATCAGAAATTTTGATCGTCTGTAGCAATTCCAACGCGCAAAATTCCTAAGCATGCTCGGAAACAATTTGACACATGCTCGGAAGCATTGAACTTAATTTTCTCGGCTTGTCGTAGTGTTGTACGTCACCCCATTCTTGACGGTCAAAAGTTCAGCGAACTTTTGTATGACCGTGTGTATGCAAGCCAAGCTTGAGCGGAATTCCGTCGGAAAAACCATCCAAGATTTTTCCAACGTAAAATCCGCTCATGTGTATCCAGCATAAGAGTTCCCCACGTGTTCATTGATTGAATACGCAAAATAAATAAGATGGGAGACATCCACTAGTCTATCTACACAGTAGTGCAGGGCTGTTGGCATAAACTCTAAATGTGCAACGAATAAAAGGATTAATGTGCAGTAAAGTTGGATCTACTGCCTTGAGCTTTGTCCATTCCCCTAAATTTTGCCAGACTAACACCATGGCAAGTTGCAATGCAGGGCCTGTCAGTGAAAACAAGGTTTTGGAAAGCGACTCCTGCTGTTTTTCTATAAGATTCTTATTCACTAGTGCATTAGCAGTACAAAACTTCTGCAAACAGCATTGTTAAAGTTTTAGTGGCCCCAGGCCCCCTGAAAGACCTTAGACTGATAGCAGTACTAGTAGAATTTGCACCTCTATCTTTATGTTGACAAGCGTCACGTCCATAGAAGTCTAACTAATCTCTCCATGCCTGGGAGTTAACCCAGAGGGAGAGAGCCATAATCAACGGAGCCAAGGAGTGTAAAAACTCAAGCTGGAGATAATGTTCCAGGCGGTCAGTTTCAGGTCA
This sequence comes from Lithobates sylvaticus, assembly GCA_028564925.1. NCBI lineage: Eukaryota > Metazoa > Chordata > Amphibia > Anura > Ranidae > Lithobates > Lithobates sylvaticus. Next base: position 88,903,792 of record CM053032.1, read on the forward strand.
TTGAAAGAGAACACTGTAGGCTACTCTGGATCTGTCAGTGGATCAAGAGCCAGAGAGACCCAATTCAGCGGGGCTGCTCCCCTTATGCATATGAACCAATATGTTGCATCACAATGGAAACAACTTAGCTGAGTATACCAAGTAAGGCTTTGGGTACTAAGAACCAACTGTAGAGAGCAGGAGAGGTTCCAATTGCTGGAGGAGGCCAGGTCACTGGAGGCAGCAGCAGTAACTAACCTAGGTGAAACCATGTGTCTCTTAAAAGTAGGAGCAATGTTGGAAAGATGCTAAGTCAAGGTACTTGCATGTCTGTGACACCCCACAAATTGGTGCAGCACGCAATACCTGAGTGTTTTAACCCTTTCTGTGGACACTGATGGAAAAATGGAGATAATAATGGCACCCAATGATTCTAAAAGATATAGCCGCTCCCAATGTTCAGCTTAAATGCCTTTTTTTTTATAGTAAATTACATAATTGAACAGTTCAACTTTTAATTTGCAAAAGGCAAAAGACCAATACCTGGTTTTGGTGAGCCCAGATTCATGAGATAAGGACTATGGGGCAGTATAAAGCGAGCATCAAACCCAAACTCTTTACAAGTTCCTCTAAATTTCTCAGCAGTACTTTTCTCTAGAGGCTTGCAGCTCCACATCCTCTGTGACCTCAGAAACAGACCAAATGCTTTTGCACCAATGCGACCTGCCTCCAAAGCAGCATTCCACAGTCCTCCTGCAAAATAAATTAAGCAAATGCATTAACCTATATTAAAGCTGAACTCCTTGCAAACAGGTAAATACACAATGAATATACCCCATATATATTGGAGCTCTTTACCAGCCAATGGATTTGAGTTTCTGCCCATTTAACTTCACACATCCCTACAAGAAAGCAGAACCAGGTTGGTGGCCAAGCTTTCCTGCGCTGCAGTTGCCTATAGCATACTCCCAGTATTACTTTCCCCTTAGTTTCCTCCCTTTGTAGCTCTACCCATAAGGATTCCACCTCCTCCCTTGCTCCCTTAGTGATGTCATCTCTCACATTCACTTGTACGTCATTTTTGATATACAGGCATACCCCTCCCCCTTTTTTGCCCTCTCTATCCCTGCAATATAGGGAATACCCTTGAATGGTTGCCAGCCAATCGTGAGAGCTGTCAAACCAAGTTTCTGTAATTCCTACAAAATCTAAACCCTCCTCGTACAACAGTAGCTCTAGTTCTCCCATCTTGTCCGCCAGACTCCTGGCATTGGTGAACATGCCATGTAGTTTAGTCCAGTCGTATACTATCTCCTTATTAGGTGCTCTGGGGTTGCAAATAGGACTTGTTACTATATTTTCCTCGGGTTTAGGTGCTTTAATCAATCTACCACTAATGCCCCAATACTACCCTCTGGAATATGCTCTGCGCTGACTATTTCTACCATTGATTGGAGTTTTTAGATTTGCCTGAAATTTACATCGTAGTTTTAAATATTCTGTTATAGAAGCAATTAAAAAATGTATTTCTAAATATACCTTGAATGGAAACATGAGCTCCGACATACTTTTTGGAAGTTGAGCAAAGCTGTAGACGTCTTGGTATTAGATCTGTGACTGCAATACTTTCTTCAACTTTCTTGATCTTTTCACTCTTAGATATCTTTGTTTCATTTTTATTTTTCTTAGATATTTTAGCCCCGTTCGCTATCATAAAATACAAATTTAATAATTTGATGTCTCTTTTCTGATTTCTCATAACAATAACAAAAACAGCATTAATCTAACAGAAATAAAAAAAACTACACTGGGCCAGTATGCAGTCAAGTGCTACAGTTTAAATATTGTCTAATCAATACATAGGATTAGCAAGATTGCAACTGTACATGAAATACAACCACAATTTCATAGTCTGCTGGTATAGATTTAGGCCTGTAATTAAGGTATATGAAGAAGCTTTTCCGTATTTGGAGATTTAATCTCTTTTCCTCCAGATGTAAAAAGTGCCCCCTTCTCCTCTGTGATGACCTTAAAGTGAATAACGCAACACCAAGTTCACTATATGGACCACTTATGCATTTATACATGTTGATCATATCCCCCCTTAATCAACTCTTCTCAAGAGAGAATAAATTCAGTTCCTCAAATTTTTCCTCATAGCTGAGCTCCTCCATGCCTCCTGGTATCCCTCCAGGCGTGCGTTTGCCTGGCTTGTCAATGTAAGCTGCAACAGCTGCTATGTTTGCACGGCATTCCCAGCATTCCCCCAGACTGCCACGGGCTACAGGTTGGACACCCCTGATTTAGTGCAAGGGCCTGCCTGATTGGAATACTGAGTGAATGGATGGATAGATGGGACCTACTATTCCATAGTCTAAAGCTGGGTGATCTAATCCGCCCAGACGGAAGGGGTTTGATCCCCTTCTGTTTTTTTTTTTTTTTAGCGAATCAGATTGGAGGTAGGCGGGTGTAAATGCACACAAATCTGTTTATATCTGCCGTTTAATAGAGGTGAATTGGGTCAGACCGATTGTGTGAAAGGGGCCTTTAACACTAATGCAGCGCAGTGCACCTGTGTCTTTCTTGTGGGTTAGCTACACTTTGCCATGTAGCCTATCATGCAGGGGTGGTGCACTTTCTGAAAGAACACCAAACCCGCAGGTAATAACAGAAGTCTATGGCTCAATGCAGGTAACCTGAAGGTGCCCTGCACCTGCGGATCAGTTTGAAAGCAGCCCAGTAACCATTGCACAGATATGCCCATACAATGCAATTTTAGTAATAAACTGACCTTTAATAACAGTCTTCCATTCAGGTATCACCTGCTGTTGCTGTCCCAGGCAGAGTGCATTTGGTATCATTCCGCCTGTGGCAGGAGATGGCGCAATACAGGAAGCATCAGCTTATACAGCTCTGCTCCACAGCCGCTTGCTTTGCCGGCTTCATTAACAACACAGATGGTCTGGGATGGCAGGTCTGCAACCCATGATCTGGGCTTGCCAATCCGCCATCCCACAGAAGGAGGTCGGGGGCCACATCAGAGGGGTCCGCGGGCCGCATGTGGCCCCCGGGCCACTGGTTGGGCACCCCTGGTCTAAAGGATATTGTACAGAGATTGTAAAATCAGATTATATAGTATATGGCCACCTTTATACATGTACATAGGAGGGAGTGGACAGAGATACTCAGCTGTCAGGTCCCATTCACATCTCGTATTTTTTGGGAGGGGTTTGTTAGCTTTTCTGCTCATCAAACATAGGGCAGCCCATTCAGTTGAATGGACTGCCCTATGCATGACAAATTCTCTAAGAAGCTTCAGAACTCTTTTAAGAGTTGAGCATGGTGCGTTGCTTTACCTCGCTTTTTGGTGCGTTTGCAGCACATTTGTTGTGCAACAAAATGCACGGCAAACATACTCCTGATACTCATGCTTGGGGTGCCATTAACATTTAATGGTAATGCAAGCAACATATGCATTTGCAGCACATTTCTGAAACGCACAGCAAAGTGCACATTTTTTTGTTCAGAAACGCACAGATGTGAATGGAACCTCATTGCTCTTGTTAAACAAACCAAATTTCTTGGCCTATTCACACCTAACGTAGTGGGACCGTACCTTTTTTGACTCGTTTTTCCCAAGGCATGCATGGCACAGCCCATTGATTTCAATGGGTTGCCCTACATGCAGCAAAGTAGCTCAAGGGACGTTTTGGCATGTTGCGGTTTGCATATTTTGTACTGTGTGTTTTGCTTTTTTTTTCACAGGGCAAAATGTGTGTTTGCTTCCTCATTTGGGGGTGCCATTAACATTTAATGGCACTGAAAGCACAACTAATTAATTTTAGGTGTATAAAGGTGGCCATACACTATGCAATACAATTGTACAAACTGCAAAATGTTAAATTTACAAAAACTATGGGATAGGAGGAACCACCTATTTATCTATTCACTCTGTATCCAATGAGGCAGGCCCTTGCACTACATCAGAAGTGTCCAACCCGTGGCCCACAGGCCGCATGCGGCCCCAGAGAGTTTAGCATGCGGCCCGGGCCTGTTTGGAGGGAAGCTGTGTGAACATAACAGCTGTGGCAGCTTACACTGAAAAACCCAGGCAAATGCACGCCTGGAGGGATGCCGGACGATGCCATGCAAACCTAGTTGAAGGGTGTGTATGAGGTCAGCTGGTAAACTCCTTCCCATGTCTTACTGGCTCTCACGTCCCAAATCTACATACCAGGAATTCATGAAGTTTTCTATGATCACAGCAAGGTAAGGCCTTGTTCTAAAAATCAAAGAAAGCTTTTATTTTTCTGCAACAGGGGTGCATTAATGATATATTGGTACATAGGGGAGCTGGAATTTAGAAGAATTTTTTTTTTTAATATTGTTTAAGCTGGATATCAGCTTTAAACTCTACATACTATCATAATACCCTATACAAATTTTAGAACAACATTTTCTTATCTACCATACACAGTTTGTGGAAGCCTCCTTCCAACACACATAATTACAGATCTGTCCTGCAGTCTCCTATAACATTTATAAAAACATGAGAAAACACAGACAACGGAACTGCTATCCATAGTAGCCAGATTTAGGTTCCCACGTAATGGGAGATGAAAACTGATTTGTCACTGCAGCATCCTTTGTTCCCAAATTCATTTCCTCAGTTTTTTATAAATAGGCCTGTCACAGTTAGTTAGAGGTGGAGGGCAATATTTCTTTGAGACTAATAAAGTTATCCAACTCACATTTGCCTGCTTCCTCCTTTATAGATATGTCTTCAGTATTCTGAGTCACAGTTTCATCTTTTTTTCTCCTTTGTGTCTTCTGAAGTTCTGATGTTACAATAACTATTATTCAATAAAAATATTTAAAAAAATCCCTACTCACTTCTATACAGCTCAAAACACATTTACACAGACTAATAGTGAGACACAGAAGGGCAGGTTAAAGGTCAACTATTATAAGAAGTGCTAAGATTTACACATAATTTAGTTAAATTAGTATTCACCACATCCCGCGCGGCCTGGGGAAGCTCAGCGTGGCGATCGGTAGTGCAGTTTTCCACTTCGACACACTGCATCTCCGATCACAGTAAAGAGCCTATGACATAGGCACTTTACCATGTGATCAGCTGTGCCCAATCACAGTGTAACTATAACTAGTACCAGTTATCGGAGCGCTAGTAGAGGAGAGCCGATAAGCGGCTCTCCTGACAGGGGGGATCTGCACTGATAATCAGCGCAGTTATTATCAGTGCAGCCCTACCAGTGATGCCAATCAGTGCCTACGAGTGATGCCAATCAGTGCCCATCAGTGATGCCTGTCAGTACCTATCTGTGCCGTCTATCGGTGCCCGTAAAGGCTGCCCATCTGTGCCACCTATCAGAGCCCATCAGGGACACCTATTAGTGCCCATCAGTACCACATTAAAAGTGCTGCATATTAGTGCCTCCTCATCAGTGTCCATCAGTGCAGCCTCATCAGTGCACATCAGTGAGGGAGAAAAACGTACTTATTTACAAAATGTTATAAAAGAAACAAAGAAAAACTTTTTTTATTTTTCAAAATTGTCAGTCTTTTTTCTTTTTTTTTTTAGCAAAAAACTAAAAAATAAAAAACACAGAGGTGATTAAATACCACCAAAAGAATGCTCTGTGGCAAAAAAAAAAAAAAGTGTCCAGTATTGAAGTGGTTAAATAAATCCTGATTGCTAAATGAATCATCTATGAGACATTTCGGAGGAAATAACAAGCATTAAACACTTGCCAAATCTGTGCAAGAATAATGATTTAAACAGTACAAGTATTTAACTTGGTGAATATGAAAGCATTTTTATTATTATTTATTTACTATTGAGAGACACCAGGTAACCAGAACAGCAGCTTATGTCAGCTCAGTGGATGGTAGATGCATAGTTCAAAGTACCCACGGCCTAAAATTGTTAAACTGGCTTCACCCAACTTCCTGTCTCTGTTTCTACCAGTATCAAATGCAAAAAATGAGACAATAAAAGACAGGAGGCTAAGCCAATACTTTTGCATCTGGTCAGTGTGACCAGCACTGAAGGGCAGATGCGTTCACAACAGTTGTCACTTATTTTTGGTAAAGCTTATTCATATGTTTAACTTCAGTAATGGTGTGTCCAATGGAATAATAAAACTGTAATCTAAATAAACTATCAATCATCCACAAATTCGGGCGTGGCTACGCGCAGCATGCAGTAGGACGCGCCTGAGCTTGCTCCGCCGATAATCCTGACTGATCCTGCCTAAAGCACCGCCATCCTTCATACTACCACCCCGGGATCACCTGCAATCGGCTTAGGGGAGGCTTGGCTACACCCGGTCGGGTATATTTTTGACCGATCATGGCCAGGAGAGGAGCGGGAGCCAAATCCATGCTGGACACCCCCGGCCATGATGGCGGCCTTCCGCCCCGGTCGGCAAAGGAGGCTGCACAGCGGCTGTTCGGGAAGACCACGGCCCTGAAAGATTTATCAGCATCCCAGCAGCTGGACTCCGGAGATGAGCACAGTGAACCAGAGACAGGATCATTGACTGGTGTCCCCAAACTACTGGACGAAAACCAGGCCTCAGCAACTGAGTACCGGCCGGTAGGCCTCTAAAATGGCGGCGGCGCCTCCACAGGGAGAAGCTGACCCAGAGCCCACATTAAAGGCACATATTCACTGCGGTGACCACCTGCAATGCCTCTATTGCTGACCTGGCTGGGGAAGTGAAAGGAATGAAGGTAGAGATGTCCCTGGTCAGACATGATATGCAAAAACTAAGAGAGCGCACCTCCGCTTTAGAGGGCCGCCTGGGCACAATAGAAGATGAATGGCAGTCATTGCAAAAGGATGTAGACAGAATATATGACATGGTAACGCGAACGCGGGCCGTTTGGAAGACATGGAGAACCGCTTACGCAGAAATAATATCCGAGCAGTAGGTATCCCAGAGAGAACAGAGGGCAAAAATGCAGTGACTTTTATTGAAGATTGGCTTGTGGACACATTTGGCCGGGAGACATTTTTGCCTATGTTTGCTGTGGAGAGGGCACACAGGGTCCCTGCTAGACCACCACCGCAGGGTGCCCCCCCTAGGCCCTTCCTGTTCCGCCTCTTAAATTACAAAGACAGAGACGCCATACTGAACAAGGCCAGGACTGCTGGAATTGTGAAGATTGACAATGCCAAAGTCTCCCTGTTTCCTGACTTCTCTGCTGAGGTTCAGAGGCAAAGATCCAAGTTCATGGACATTAAAAAAAGGCTCCGTAACCTCAACGTCAAGTACTTCATGCTTTATCCTGCCAAACTAAAGGTCATAGCCAATGGAGAATCGCTCTTTTTTGATAACCCAAAATCAGCAATGCACTGGCTTGACAGAGAAGAGAGGCAACTGGCGCAACACCCACCATAACCACTATGTGATACCTGGAGATGCTACACCCACCTCAAAGATGCTTTTGATAGGCAGCCTGAAGTTCATGTATTTTGCATTTCTGTTACTTGTGAAACCTAAGTTTATAGGCATGCCTAGACAATATGCCCATCAGCCGCTTTGGAGCCCCCATAAGTGTGTCCTGCGAGGACTGGATACACCCCCCCCACGGTTTGGGGGTGTATTTTATTTTTATTTGTACTTCTCTGGATTTACCATAAACTGGTCTAAATCTACTATAATGCCTATAGACCAAATAGCTACAGTAACTAACTTCAGATACTTGGGAGTGGTAGTGTCCCCGGATCCGGCCGAATATGTCCGGCTGAATCTAAGTCCACTATTGGATAAACAGAAATTAAATGCTCCAGCTGGTGTAAACTGCCCGTCAGTGGTGGGAAGGGTGAATTTAATAAAGATGGTATGGGCCCCGCAGCTGCTGTATATTTTTTATAATTCACCATGTGGATTACGAACGAGTGGTTTAAAAGGATTGATTCATTAATGCGACACCTGATTTGGAAAAAGAAGGTAGCTAGGATTAGCTTGAATACCTTACAATATGGGAAAGAGAGGGGGACTAGCAGTACCTCACCCTAAAAGATATTTTCTAGCCTCACAGTTACAGCAGATGGCGGGATGGAGACATGATCAGGACGAAGACCCGGTGATCAAATTGGTCGCTGTGTCTGACCCCTTACTAAAGGCAGCTTCCTATTTGGAAAGAGGCCTCCCAAGTATCCCACACTCTGCCCCCACTAGTGTTCTATTGAGAAAAGTATGGGCAGAGATCAAGAGGGCATTGAAGATAGAGGGCCCATTGCCCTTTACACCTATATGGAAAAACCCTATTTACTAAGAGCTCCAAAATTTACAGGGATTTGCCCACTGGAGGGAAAAGGGGATATGGTTCTTTCCACAGTTATATGAGGGGGCGATATTGAAAACGTACGAACAATTATGCCAGGAATACCAGCTAACTCCTAGGGGCTTCTACCAATACCTGCAGCTCAGACATGCGCTGGGGGCACAACAACAGATATGTTCACTGAATACCTCATCATCATCACATCCCGGCGGTCTCTGTCTCAGCGTCTCATAAATTATCACAACTTTATATCTTACACAGGGCTTATAGAACACCGGTGCAGCTACATAGGTGGGGAAGAAGAGATTCACCCGTGTCCCAAATGCAAGGTACACCATGGGGACTTTATACACCTGATATGGCGGTGCCCAAAGCTCTATCGATATTGGGCCGAGGTGTCACAGTATATTACTAGATTGGCTCAGGTACCAATCCCATTGGACCCCCTGGTGTATCTGCTAGGGGCCATAGACAGTGAAATGTACCCAAAAGGAATGTACTACATGATTACCAGGTTGATGTATCTGGCCAGAAAACTGATTGCAAGATACTGGATGGCACCACGGTTCCGACCGGAAAACAGTGGATTAGCTATGTTAATTCATTACTTATTAGAGAACGATTGGCATATAGCCATAGGAAGGCACTCAGTAAATTTGAGCTCATCTGGCAACCATGGCTGGAGGATCCCAGCCTGGCGCCACCACAGTTGGTACTAGACAGACTTCTTATGTAGGGAACTACGGTAGATGTTGGGGGAAAAGGGGGGAGAGAGAGAGAGAGAGAGAGAGATGGGAAATGTAATTTTAGTTATGGTTACAGTTACGCACTAGACCCTGGGAGATCTGCTGAAGAAGAAAGATCCAAATCCGGAACAGTCATTAAAGGTCAAAAGTGCTGGTTATTGTTTGGGGTAAGGGGGGGAGTTTATGACAAAAAAGTCTCATGCTGTATTGTACCCTGATATTGCTCTAATCATATGGGAACTGAATGTGATGTGAAACGTAAATGTAATGATCAATACTGGATAATGCTGTGAAAGTATGTACCACATGAGCAATTTATAAATAAATAAAGTTTTGATTAAAAAAAAAAAAAAAATCATCCACAAATTCTGCTTACAGGCTGTTTCATTACATTTGAATATAATTTTTAAAAGGAATCCTGACATGAAAGAAATAAGGAGGCTGTCTCTGTGGTCCCCTCATTAGAAAATGCTGGTTGTCTGGCATTGGAATAAGTAAAGAAAACCCAAAAGTAATAATTCAGAATCAATCTGCATACTTAAATTACTGGCAATTTCTAAATCATTCAGAATATCATCTTTAATTCTATCCCACAAAATCAGTCAGTCAAAAGTAATTAAAATAGCAATGAGAAACTATTTGTTATAAATATTGAAAGGATTGTTTCTTCAAACAATCAGATCAATATGTGTATGGCCAAAATTAGTAAGCATCCAAAAAAGGCTTCAGGCTCACTTTTATCAGGTTTCTTGATCACAGACACTTCTTCAGCATTCTGGCCTTCAGTTTTCTCTGTAGTTTCTTCTTTCTTTCTCCTCTGCTTCTTGGAAGGCCTTGATTTTGAAAGGACATCTACAATGGAATGATCTGGCAACATAAGAACGTTGCAATTAAACAGGATGGAAATGTTTGCATACAAACAGTATAGGACAAGATGCATCAAAGTATTTATTTAGCATTTGATGGGCGCTGGTGAGGCTGCATTTGATGGGCGCTGGTGAGGCTGCATTTGATGGGCGCTGGTGAGGCTGCATTTGATGGGCGCTGGTGAGGCTGCATTTGATGGGCGCTGGTGAGGCTGCATTTGATGGGTGCTTTATTAAAAAGGTGGGATTTATATGGGTAGGGAAAAGGGGGCAGAGTCAGCCGGGGGGGGGGGGGGGCAAAATTAAGTTTCGCCTCGGGTGTCAAAAATCCTTGCACCAGCCCTGTATTTGGGTACCATTAAAGATGAATGGCACCACAACATGCCAATGTGCTCATGGTGCGTATTGGTAAAGCACATGTTACCGCAACATGCAGGTGTGAAGGCGGCCTAAAGCTTTTACAAATTATTAACAAGCTGTAACGTAATTAATCCTCAAAGATCACAACAGAACCTATAGTCTAGCTTACAACCAGGGGTGCACCAAATGGAAATGTTGGAGCCGAAACCGAAATTACAGTTTTTAAAAAATATTTATATTTTTATATATAATTGTATTACATTAGCTTTTTTAAATAATATCATCAATTTAAATTAATATTAATGTATTGTTGGACATTATTGGCTCCTTTAGTGCAAGAATAGTGCAAGGAAAATGCAGTCTGCAGTCTCTGACCATCTCTTGTATCATGTCTGCAATCTCTTACCTAAACTTAAACACACTGCTAATAGTATCAGCAAAATTTCCATTTGGTGCACCTCTAGCAGACATGATACAGGAGGAGATGGTCAGAGACTGCAGACATGATACAAGAGATCAATGCAGCCATACCAGTGTCCATCCTCACCAGTGCCTGTCAGATGCAGCCTCACCAGTGCCTGTCAGATGCAGCCTCACCAGTGCCTGTCAGATGCAGCCTCACCAGTGCCTGTTAGATGCAGCCTCACCAGTGCCTGTTAGATGCAGCCTCACCAGTGTCCGGATCAGAGCTGCGATCTCCCGCTGTGTCACAGAGCTGGATTTGAATTTCCTGGGCTGGGTGGCTGCAACAACAATGTCCCGCCTCCTGTGATACATTACACTGATTTAATGTCCTGGCATTGGATCAGTGTGCCAGCTATCACAGGAGGCCGGACATTGTTACTGTGGCCACCCGGACAATTCAGCTCCATGACACAGGGAGATTGCCACTCTGCGTGAGGTAAAGAGGAAGAAGGAGAGGCAGACGGATGACCCCCCTGCAATTTGCGACACCCAGGGCAGGCCCCGTCCCCTTTCGGTGTCATTATCGGCACCTTTTCTTCTTTCGGCTGAATGCCGAAAACACAGTACGGCCGATATGTTTCGGAGGCTAAAATTTCGGTGAACCTCTACTTACAACACCTGCTCTGTGTTTACATTAAAAGGCTATGATTTCAGTGCCTATGGAAGATGGATTTCTCCATAAAGAATACAGCTACAGATGTGAGTGAGGGCTTGTTTTAGTTCAATCTAGTTTAGTTTTTGAGATTTAAATTGAGTTTTTGAGATTTTAAAGTTGAAAGCTACAAGGTACAGTGCATGAAAAAAAAAAAAAAGGTACTAGTATGAATAACAGAATAATGTCACAAATCCATTTTCATTACCATTAATCTTCTGATGCTGCGGGGAACGAAGGGGGTAAGAGGACAGAAGATTTCAACTAAGACAGAAGCCACCAGCACTAGGAAACTGAATGCAAATACTGATAGATGTCTGGTATTTATAGTTCGTTCTGCACTCCTTTGACACGTTCTCACCAGACAGTGGGCTGAAGCCCAATGTCGGCTGACATCACAGAGCAGCAGGACACAGAGCCTGAGCCGGCTGCTCCTGCTCCCTCCACAGCCCAGCACTCCAGTGAGCTTGGGGGGGGGGGGGGGCATAACAGACAGCGATGACTGACAGTCACCAGCTCTCTGCTCAGGGAGCCTTGAGAACAGAGCGATCTGCGTTTTTTGATTGCTCGGTTCTCAGTCTTAGAGCCAGAGAGGGACAGGTGCTGCATCCACCTAGGCAAGTATGAGTCTGAAAGAAAAAAAAAACAAACACCACAACATACTTCTCTTTTTAAAAAAGTAAGAAAAAATGTAATCATCAGAATTAAACAGCTGCTGTCATACATCACAATATTCATTTGAAAACGACAGGCCTCTCTTAAACCACCTGGCATGTATGTTTTCATATTTAATTTAAGGCTTAAAACAAAAGTGGTCAAATGTAGTTGAAGTAGAAATGAAAACTATTGGAGAACTACTATATTGGATGCAAATACTGAAACAATTGTTTCTTCAAACAATTCGATAAATAGGTGTATGGCAAAAATGTGTGAGCACCCAAACAGGCCTCAGACCCACTTTCATCAGGTTCCTTATTCATGGACATCTCGTCAGCATTCTGATCTTCAGTTTTCTCTGCAATATCTCCTCTCTTTCTCCTCTGCTTTCTGGGAGACCTTGATTTGGGCACATCTACATCAGGATTGTCTGGCGACATGAAACAAAGACGAAATAAGTTTGAATACAAATGTATGGGACAAAGGGCATCAAAGTCTTTATCAGTGCTCAAACTTAAAGCGGAGTTCCACCCATTTAAATGTCAGCAGCTACAAAAAGTGTAGCTGCTGAATTTTAATAATCAGACACTCACCTGTCCCACAGTCCAGCGATGCGAGTGCACGAAGCCTCGCTACTCTCCCCCTCCTCTCCGCGGTACCGGCATTCTAAATGTGGGCGCCCAGCTGTGGCTTCACAGCCAGGCGTGCACTGCGCAGGAGTGAGCTGCGCTGCACCCTGTGACTGGCTGGGCAATCTTCTGGGACCTGTGACGGCCCCAGAAGATTGCAGGGGGGGAGAGGTGATCTTCCTGCACCGCAGCGCTAGGGGAGGAAGTGGGAGCCGGGTGCCTGGAAAAACCTGCTCCCCCCCAAAAAAAATGACATGCCAAATGTGGCATGTCAGGCGGTCACCAGCACTTAAAGCGGAAATTCCATTTTTGGGTGGAACTCCACTTTAAAAGGAACATAAACATAACAGGCCATAACAACTGGAACTGACACTATTCTAACATTTGTCTAAAGCTGGCCATACATAAAGTGAATTTCGACCTGTTCTTGATGAACCAACTAAAAATTGGAGCCATGGGTGGCCCTGTTAACAAACCCTCTCACGCAATCACTTTTATCTGAATATCAAAGGAACCAGGTGCCAAATTTTCAGTCAAACAGCAGCTGCATCCAATCAGGTGCAGCCACTATTCAGTTGTTCTGACAGTTGTGGATCCTGGCTGTCAGAATACAATAGCTGGCAGTGCAGATTCCTCCATCCTTGCTATTAGCATGGATTGGAAATCAAAAGATTTTTACCTTTTTCAAGGTATAGTCAGCTTTAGGCAGTTAAATTGTAGTCTTAAACCTCTTGCCCTACCTTAGCTGAATAGAGGCACAGCACATTCACATTACTACACCTACCTCCTTGCAGGATGAGTTTAACTTGCTGGAATGATCACTCCAATTTTATGCTACTGAACCTAAAGATGTAACACCAATCACTGCATCATCCTAACAAAGTTACCAATCTGTCTTCATTCCTCAGTGTCTCTGTCTGTTGGTACCTTTTTATCTTCTACAAAAAACTTCTGCCATTACGAAGGAAGTAGCAACTTAAACTACAAATAACATCATTTTCATAAATGTGTTTATGAAAACCCATATTGAGAGACATACAATATTATAGAATATCATTTCTGACTTCTGACTATTATTATGAAGACCCATCACCGGCGGCATGCTTTTTTGGCCTCAGAGCATTGTAGTCAGTGGCAGCCAAGCAATTAGCATTTTCAGGAGGCCAACATTGGTAACCTACATATTCTCTCAGTAAATGTTTTAAACTTATCAAAGGATAAATACATAAAATATAATGTTAATGGAATTATGAGAAGATAGTCAAAGCATACCTGTATTCAATGCAAATAAACAGGTTCTATTATTAGGAATGTAAGTTTCCAGTCAGCTCTAGCCAGAGCTTACAATACCCTAAGGACCTGATCATGTGTCCCAGCATTCCAGCCTGACAGATTTACTGTATTTCTTAATATAAAGTAAACCCGTCTTGTAATCTTAATAAGAAATCCAACATAGAGCAACAGGCAGTGTAGAAAAGTTAGATATACATTATGTTGGATACCTCAAAGTGGTGTTTCCCCCAAAATAAGAACTTTATTTATTTTTGCATAAAATCTGCTAATAAATAATAATTGGATAAAAAAAAAAAAAAAAATTCACTTACCTATTTCTCCCTGTTGCTAGGTGGTCCCACGAAATCTGCCTCTTCCTTAGCCCGGGCTAGAAACGTCACTTCCCCTCGGCAGTCAGTCATCTGGGACACGTGACAGGTCCCAGATGACTGTGCGGCGTATCACGGCGTGCGATGCCGCACATGCAGCCGGGTGCCCACAGTAAGGATAACTGCGCCACGAGCGGAGCGGGGAACGAGGGGGGGCTTCGTTCCCCCGCATCACTGGACCCTGGGAAAGGTAAGTGTCCGATTCTTAAAAGTCAGCAGCTGCAGTATTTGTTTTTTATTTTTAATGGGCACACCTCTTCAATTTCTACCCAAACTGTTATAATTATTGAATTAGTAGCTTTTTCACATAATGTATATACTGTACCCTTTATGTTATAAAGTAAAATAGGATGTTTGACTCTCCATAAAATCCTATTCTTGGAGCACAGTCTTAATATACGAGCAGTAGAAGGATCAGTTTAAATATTAAAAAAAACAATGTTAAAAACAATATCCCGCGTTAGAGAGTCTGGTGTTCATCCATGTAAAGCCGCTGGTGTATACAGTATGTGGGCCAGAGTTCCAGGGGCGCTGGTGCCTTCCAGCACTTCCTGGAAAAGCCAGAGACACTCCTAGCCAGGCGTAACACATGTTCGGAGCACCCGGAAGTGACGTCAACAGTTCCCCAGTGTCTCCAAGTTCTCCAGGAAATGCTGGGAGCCACCAGCGCCCCCCCCCCCCCAGACCTCTGGCCACATATTCTATACACCAGCAGATTTACACAGATGAGCACCAGACTCCTTAATGCGGGATATTGATTTTAACTGATCCTTCTACACTTAGATGGTGCTGCTCTTTTTGTTCTTTGTGTTTTTGTGCCTCTAAGTGTAGCAATATGATTACACTTTATACTGTATTTTTTATTGCTGTAATCATCATTATAAGAATAAATGGTTGTGGAACAAATCATCTGTGTTTCTATTATTTCTTATGGGAAAATTTGCTTTGGATTACAAGCATGTTGGTGGAACTATTTATGCTTGCAGACCAAGGTTTTACTGTATTCCGGTACATTCTATGCTGCTGTCTCCAGAAGATAAAGACACTAACAAAACAAGGCTCTAAAGACCTGTGTCAATATAATTGCAGCATCACGATTCAGACATTCCGCGATGCTGTGAGTCAGCAGAATTGATCTCCGATGACATCATCCGTCGCTCCGTGTGGTGCTCTGCCTCTCCGGGAAGCAGAAAGTCAGCTGATGAGCTGACAACCAGTCAGTGGCGGCCCCTCCATAGGGGGGCCACGGGCGCCGCCCCCCCCAAGGCTAGTGACCATTAAAATAATTTATTACAAAAAAATATATATATATATATATATATATATATATATATATATATATTATATATTATATATATATTTTTTAAAAATTTTTTAAATGGTCCTTTAACCACTTGCTTACTGGGCACTTAAACCCCACTCCTGTCCAGACCAATTTTCAGCTTTTAGCGCTGTCACACTTTTAATGACAATTGCGGGGTCATGCTCCACTGTACCCAAATGACATTTTTATATTTTTTTCTTTTGGTGGTATTTGATCACCTCTGTGGTTTTTATTTTTTGTTAAAAAAATTGAAAAAGAACTAATTTTTTTAACATTTTTTTAAATATTTTTTTATTAAATTTTGTAAACAGGTAATTTTTCTCCTTCATTGATGTACGCTGATGAGGCGTTAGTGATGGGCACCGATAGGTGGCAGCGGTGGGCACTGATGGGTGGCAGTGATGGGCACTGATTGCTTACACTGATAGGCAGCACTGCTAGGTGGAACTGATTGGCACCACTGGTGGGCATTGATAGGTGATACTTGTGGGCATTGATAGGTGGCACTTATGGACATTGATAGGTGGCACTGTGGGCACTATGGACACTGGCTTTAATATAAGCCATGATCTTTTTTTTTTTTCTCCTCACGCTGTCAGCGCAAGGAGAAACAAAAAAAAAAACGATCACCGAGCTTTTGTTTACATCATGTGATCAGATGTCATTGGTTGACAGCTGATCACATGGTAAGGGGCGGGGACCGGCCCCTTACTAGGATCGGTGATCAGCCGAGTCTCCATGATGTGCACAGGGGAGGACGCCCTATGACGGCATACCGGAAATTGAGGTCCGCGCTGTAGCCGTCATTTGCCTATGGCCCGGACCTCAAGTGGTTAAAAAAAAAAGTCCTTTAAGTGCACTGTGTACGGGAGACACTGCACTATGGGTAGCATGACGTCTATGCAATCACGTGATTACATGTTATGCCACGTACACACAATCGGACTATCCAGCGGACAATCCGCCCGCGTGTGGGCCCTAGCGGACTTTTTCTTCCCAAAAGTCCGGCGGACTTAGAAAGAAGTCTTGACTCAAAATTATCCGGCCGTCTGTGTTCTAGTCCGCGGGAGTTTTGAAATGAACAGACTTGCCCACACACGGAGAAAAGTCTGTTAATTTTGAACGTGACTCCAGGTAGACGGGACTAGCGAAGGAAGTCAATATCGCCGCCTCCATCGGGGATGCTGGGACTGTGACATTATACGGGGCGGGGTCACCATGTGACATCAGCCGGTGACACCGCCCCTTCTCCCTATATAAGTCGCCATGCAACACGTCCCGGCCATTACAGGCGGAGAGAGCGTCGTGGCAACATCGGAAGAAGAAGAGAACAAGAAGGAAGAAGAAGAAGAACAAGGTGGCAGCGGTGACAACAGCGACAAACCAGAAGACCGGGCCAATGCTAGTAAAAGAGCAGCAAGAAGATAGCGGAGGCCCAGCAGAAGAAACGAAGAGCTGGACAAGACCCCCAAAGTCAGAAAAAAACACCAAAGGTGTCTAATAAAGTACTTTAAAAACCTGTGTTGTGTGTTTCTTTTTTAACACTTTTTCCCTCAGGTGAATGGGTAGGGGTACCATGTACCCCATACTCATTCACATAGGGTGGGGGGCCGGGATCTTGGGGCCCCGTTATTAAAGGGGGATCCCGGATTCCGATAAGCCCCCCGCCTGCAGACCCCGACAACCAACGGCCAGGGTTGTCGGAAAGAGGCCCTTGTCCTCATCAACATGGGGACAAGGTGCTTTGGGGTGGGGGGGCGCAAGCACCCCCCCCATGTTCAGGGCAGGCAGCCTGGTACGGCTCAGGAGGGGGGGGGGCGCTCGCTCGTCTCCACCCCTTTTCCTGACCGGCCGGGCTGCGTGCTCGGATAAGGGTCTGGTATGGACTTTGGGGGGACCCCCATGCCTTTTTTTTGGCGTAGGGGTTCCCCTTTAAATCCATACCAGGTGACGGTGCTAGCAAGGTGTCAATCTCGCCGATGGAGGCGGCGGCATTGACTTCCTTCGCTAGTCCCGTCTACCTGGAGTCACGTTCAAAATGAACGGACTTTACTCCGTGTGTGGGCAAGTCCATTAATTTCAAAAGTCCCGCGGACCTCCGCCAAAAGTCCGGCGGATTGTCTGCCGGATCTAGTCTGCCGGAAAAGTCCGGTCGTGTGTGGGCAAGTCCGCTCGTTCGAAAAGTCCAGCGGATTGTCCGCGGGACTAAGCCCGCGGGATAGTCCGATCGTGTGTATGCAGCATTAGACACCTGCTTTTCATTGTCATTATGGCGCAAAGCAGTGCGCCAAAACACTTCAGTTTTGTAGGCATTCCCTTGCTGTGGGTTTTACTATTTGCACCGCCATAGAAAATGGGCGGTGCTTTCCCCCGGGCAGCAGCATCACTTCCAGGTTCTGTGCCAGCAATCGTAAGTGAACCTAACCCCGCAGCTCCGTGAAGCACCTCTGCCCCCAGCTAGTCACTCGTAACCTGCTGGATAAGGCAGAGACATGTGCCTGGCAGGAGAGGAGGGGGGGGGGGGGACTGCTGATCGGAGCAACGACAATCTATGAATCTATCTGTCTGACTATCTATCTGTCTATCTGTTTGACTGTCTGCCTATCTGTTTGACTGTCTGTCTGCCTGCCTATCTGTTTGACTGTCTGACTGTCTGTCTGTCCTGTCTGTCTGTCTATCTGTCTGTCTGACTGTCTGTCTGCCTGCCTATCTGTTTGACTGTCTGTCTGTCTATCTGTTTGACTGTCTGTCTGTCTATCTGTTTGACTGTCTGTCTATCTGTTTGACTGTTGGACAGATAGACAGTCAGACAGATAGACAGATTGTCTGACTATCTGTCTGACTATCTATATATCTGTCTATCTATCTGTCTATCTGACTGTCTGTCTGTCTATCTATCTATCTATCTCTCATACTCCCCCTCCCAAGCAATGTCTATCTATCTATATGTCTAACTATCTGTCTACTATCTGTCTAACTATCCATATATCCATTCATCTGTCTGACTATCTGCCTGACTATCTATATATCTGTCTGTATCTATCTATATATCTGTCTGTCTCTCTGTCTCTCATACTCCCCCTCCCAAGCAATGTCTATCTATCTATCTATCTCTCATTCTCCCCCTCCCACCCAATATCCATATATCCATTCATCTGTCTGACTATCTGCCTGACTATCTATATATCTGTCTATCTATCCATCCATCTATCCATCCATCTATTTATTTGTCTGACTATCTGTCTGTCTATCTGTCTGTATATTTAGGCTTATTTTGCGCCCCCCCCCCAAAATAATAGAGCACCAGCCGCCACTGCAACCAGTACATTGCAGGGGGAGGAGCTTGAGGAGACACGACATCAGGAGAGGCTTCACTGGAGACACCGAAATGGAGAGAACACACTGAGCAGCATGGAGGAGGGGGAATCGACTGACACCGAGAGCTGGTGAGTGCCAGTGTCACTAATCCCATCCCTCCACTACCATCGCCCTTCTGCCTGATCCCACCATCCCTCTGCCTCTGATCCCACCATCCCTCTGCCCCTGATCCCATCCATCCCTCTGCCCCTGATCCCATCCATCCCTCTGCCCCTGATCCCATCCATCCCTCTGCCCCTGATCCCATCCATCCCTCTGCCCCTGATCCCATCCATCCCTCTGCCCCTGATCCCATCCATCCCTCTGCCCCTGATCCCACCATCCCTCTGCCCCTGGAGAAAAATAGAGTTTTTCTGACAGTTTGAATTTTTGGATAAAACGTTTTTAGCCATGCGCACTTGCGCAGTAATCGCGATGCATTGCGGAATCAAATCGTGGACAGGATAATTGGAATCGAATTGTGAGACCAGTGAAGATGCGCACCCCTACCAGCTTGCCTGAGTTTTTTTTTAGCAAGCAATAGAAGGAGTGAATTAAAAGTACAGAGGGGAGGGACCCAAGTCCTCTAAACTGGTTGTAAACCCTTACATATACCCAGTAAAGTGACTATACTCACATACACAGATGAAACAAATCCTCCAACATAATTTGTATCTGTTTATCTGCAGTCTTCTCTACATCCATTCAAAGTGCTGAATTTATAAGCTTGTCTCAGAGTTCAGAAAAAAGGGGGCGGAGAGCTGAAGTCACATGCAGAGCTCAGTGAGGAGAGTTCTGAGAGCTGATTGGAGGGAAGAGACACACCACCTTCACACAGCTCACATGACCAGAGGTTGTCAATCTGCTGGAGGCCCCTCTTTTTAACAAAACAGCAGACAGAGATGACATTTAGTGTTTTTAATTGAGACAAATACACACTATAGAGGGATATGCTTTGTTCATATTTCATGTCTGAGGTTTACAACCACTTTAATGTACTCTAAGAAAAGGATATTATGGCAAGTCAAAAATCACAGCACAAGACAAAGGATGAGTATTCAGGTACATAGGGACCTACAAAAAGCAGTCCAACTGAGGGGTGGACAACACAGCAACAAGGCTAACAGGCTCACAAAAAAACAGGTTAAGGTGAAATTAAAAGGCAAGAGAATGAAGTGCCATTATTCAATATTAAAATGTGTTTACATAATGCTACAGCATCTCATTCTTTTTAAAAAGTTTCTAAATACCCTATTTTCTCCATGTACAGCAGTGGTCATGTGATCTTTCTCTGCTTGTCCCTGTCCGCAGGGAAAGATTTGTAGGATGAGCCTCTACCATACAGATGAACTACCTTTCCGTGCCCGATTGGTGCTGTAGCAGTCACTTGACTCAGTAAACAATAAAAAAAATACTTCTAGAATGCAAATGAAAAATAAATATAGCTAAAGTATTTAAAATCTTCATAGAAATCCAAAATTTAAAAACATTTGTATATTACTTTTGTTCATTAACAGTGTGTATGCAGAGTTTTATATGATTGACAATCACTTTTATTTTGTAAAATACTGTACAGATATGTGGAGGAGGAGCTGCCAATTACAGCTGTATAGGCACGCCCACCGCACCTGCATGTAGTGTGTGTATGTGGGGTGACGCCTATATTAGCCAAAACCTAATTCAGTCCCCCAAGGATGCAGGCCTAAAACAACGTTGGTCTACCTCTATGCAACTACGAAGGTACCCAGATATGCCGTGTATGTACCTACCTACAGTGCATCCGTAATGTATTCACAGAGCTTCACTTTTTCCACATTTTGTTATGTTACAACCTTATTCCAAAATGGATTCAATTCATTATTTTCCTCAAAATTCTACAAACAATACCCCACAATGACAATGTGAAAGAAGTTTATTTGAAATCTTTGCAAATTTATACATGTTAATACAGCTTGATTGGAGTCCACCTGTGGTAAGTTCAGTTGATTGGACATGATTCGAAAAAGGCACTCGCCTGTCTTTATAAAGGTTCCACTGTTAACAGTGCAATTCAGAGCACAAACCAAGCCAACAAGTCCAAGGAATTGTCTGAAGACCTCCGAGACACAATTGTATCAAAGCACAGATCTGGGGAAGGGCACAGAAAAATTTCTCCAACATTGAAGGTCCCAATGAGCACAGTTGCCCCCGACATCCATAAATGGAAGAAGTTTAGAACCACCAGGACACATCCTAGAGTGGCCCCCAGGCCAAACTGAGCTATCGGGGGAGAATGGCCTTAGTCACGGAGGTGACCAAGAACCCCATGGAGCTCCAGCATTTCTCTGTGGACAGAAAAACGCGCTAACCCAAACATACACACACAATCAAGAAAGCTAGAACTAAAACTAAGACCGGCTGCAGAATAGTGAGATAAACACACAATGTAATATAGAGATAAAAAACTGCGCCAAGGTTTGGGAAACTACTACAAGAGGTAAAAGTGAAAGGATATCCAATTCATATTAGCAATAAGTATATCCAGTGGTTTGACACTTAATCCAATACTGACAATAGAGGTTCAATTTACATTCATAATGACAATGGCATAAGCAAAAATGAACTGTACAAGTCAATAGATAGTGCGAATCAGGGTATTCACAAAAGTGTCCAAAAATGTGACTAAAATTGCTTTAGTAGGTGGTCCTCATTAGGGTGAAATAAATCCTTATGTGCATGACACTTTTCACACCACACCACTGTGTTCCACATCAAACGGGGTGCCGCCACCTATATATAGGCTCCTTACCAGATGAAAGGTAAAAAACGACACTCAGATTGAGCCTTGGACCAGGATCCGGACACCTAAGGGGGACACACCTCAAAGGATTTCTTCCGAGGGTCGACTGCTTGGAACTTTAAACTCCAGAAGGGGCACAATACCATATATGTATGGAGAATCACAGCACTCAGCGGTGCATCCAGGTAATGGCATGAAAAGAAATTAAGGACAGACCATCGTGTGATACTGTATTTAAAAATTTTAATATTTATTGGGGATAAAATACTACTCACATTTAGGTTGAGAAAAGCGAGCAAATACAAACCCTGAAGATATTAGTAAAGAACGCCGGCCGGCATCGATTTGGAGCCCTTCCTCCTTCCTCTAACGAACGTGGTGACGTCACTGCGCGCCCTCCCAGATGCGTTTCGTCATTAACCACTTGCCGACCGCCCCCTGTATATATACGTCGGCAGAATGGCACGTACAGGCAGAACCACGTACCTGTACGTGCCATTCTTCCGGCGGGTGGGGGGTCCGATCGGACCCCCCCGGCCGGCGGGGACGGTCGGGATCGCTTCAGGAGCGATCCGGGATGAGGGGACGGCCAGTGGTTTCTGGCCACCCCCTCGCGATCGCTCCTGGCGAATCAGATGCTTCCTCTGTCTGTGTCAATCAAAACACAGGCAGAGGAAGTGATGTCACGCTCGGTGCGCCGGTCTATGTGACCGGAACGCCGAGCTGTGAACGTCTAAAGGTTAGTGCACCAACAGTACACTGACACCAGTACACATAGGCACACAAAACACCCCCCTGTCACCCCCAGATCACCCCCCAGATCACCCCCTCCCCCCCCAGTCACAGTGTCACTAATTGCAGTGATCATTTTTTTACTGATCACTGCATTTAGTGTCAGTGTGACTGTAATAACTGTCAGTGCAGTTAGTTTTAGGTCCAAGGTAGCCCCCACCCCCCCCTAATAAAGGTTTAACCCCTTGATTGCCCCCCAGGTAACCCTTTCACCCCCTTTTGCCAGTGTCACTAAGCGATCGTTTTTCTGATCGCTGTATTAGTGTCACTGCTGTCGCTAGGTAACCATTTTTTTTTTTTAGGTAACCGCCATGTTTATATAGGTTCATAAATAGGTTTATAGGTCAGGTACCCCCATATTACAACCTAAATAAAGGTTTTAACCCCCTGATTGCCCCTAGAGTTAACCCTTTCACCAGTGATCACTGTATAACTGTCACTGGTGACGCTGGTTAGCCAGTTAGTTATTTTGTTATTTAGGTTCCCCGTCAGGTTTTTATATAGCGTCAGGTACCCCCATATATTACCTAATAAAGGTTTTTAACCCCCTGATTGCCCCTAGTTAACCCTTTCACCCCCTTTTGCCAGTGTCACTAAGCGATCGTTTTTCTGATCGCTGCATTAGTGTCGCTAGGTAACCAGTTTTTTTTTGTATTACTGTTACGGGTGACGCTGGTTAGTTAGCTTGTTTTTTATACTGTCAGGGCACCCGCCATTTATTACCCAATAACGGTTTAACGCCCTGATCGCCCGGCGGGTGATATCAATTAGGTTTTAGGGTCAAATAAGGTCTGCGTCGCCCCAGGTTAGTGCCAGTACCGCAAACACCCACGCGCAAAGCATACACCTCCCTTAGTGGCACAGTATCTGAACAGATCAATATCTGATCTGATCAGATCTATACTAGCGTCCCAGCAGTTTAGGGTTCCAAAAAAAACCGCATTGTTAGCGGGATCAGCCCAGATACCTGCTAGCACCTGCGTTTTCCCTCTCCGCCCAGCCCAGCCCACCCAAGTGCAGTATCGATCGATCACTGTCACTTACAAAACACTAAGCACACATAACTGCAGCGTTCGCAGAGTCAGGCCTGATCCCTGCGGTCGCTAACAGTTTTTTTGTGGTAGCGTTTTGATTCAGTCGCTTCAGTCAGGAGCTTTTTTACCTGTGAATCTCAAAAAAATAAAAAAAAATAAAATAGTTGTCGTTTTATTGTTCTCTCTCTCTCTCTATTCTCTCTCTATTGTTGCTCTTTTTTTACTCCATTCTATTCTGCAATGTTTTATTATGTTTTATCATGTTTTATCATGCTTGCTTTTCAGGTATGTAATTTTGTTTACTGTGTGTTTTAGTGTTGAGCATTTTTTTGTTTTCAGGTGCGCCATTCAGTTGCAACGCGGATTTATTTATCTTGACAGCAACAGCGTTTGCTCCCACGATACATAAAGCCGCGACTCCAACGCTGTAGGAGGTGATTTCACCACCACAGTTAAAAAAAAGAGCATATGTGCCGAAGCATGGGGGCAGCAGGGGGGGCGGAGGAGCGATTGGCTCCTAATGCCACGTACATACGGTCGAAATTCCGACCGTGTGTACACGGCATAACTTTTGCGGGAGGATGCCCCCATGCATCGGCATATATAAATGGTGCATGTATGCCCATCATTAGAAGTGGGTGGATGAAGGGAGGTATTCTAATGGTGGGCATACCCACCAATCAATCTCTTTTTTTCGTTCAGCCAAGAGGCTGCATGAAAAAAAAAAGATTACAATATATGTCCAGTATGTTGCTGGACTTTGAATGGTTATACCAGAATGATGCCTGCAGGTTTAGGTATCATCTTGGTATCATTCTTTTCAGCCAGTGATCGGCTTTCATGTAAAAGCAATTCTAGCGGGTAATTAGCCTCTAGACTGCTTTTACAAGCAGTGGGAGGGAATGTCCCCCCTCCCGGATATAAACCGCGCCATTGGGAAATTGGGAAAGCATTTTATCACACCAATCTTGGTGTGGTCAGATGCTTTGAGGGCAGAGGAAAGATCTAGGGTCTAATAGACCCCAATTTTTTCAAAAAAAGAGTACCTGTCACTGCCTATTGCTATCATAGGGGATATTTACATTCCCTGAGATAACAATAAAAATCATAACAAAGAAAAAAAATGGAAGGAACAGTTTAAAAATAAAATAAAAAAGCTAAATAAATAAAAAAAAAAACAAAAAAAAAAAAAAAAAAGCACCCCTGCCCCCCCTTCTCTTGCGCAAAGGCGTACACAAGCGTTGGTCTGGCGTCATATGTAAACAGCAATTGCACCATGCATGTGAGGTATCACCGCGAAGGTCAGATCGAGGGCAGTAATTTTAGCAGTAGACCTCCTCCGTGAATCTAATGTGGTATCATGTAAAGGCTTTTAAAGGCTTTTAAAAATGTATGTAGTTTGTCGCCACTGCGTGTTTGTGCGCAATTTTAAAGCATGTCGTGTTTGGTATCCATGTACTCGGCCTAAGATCATATTTTTTATTTCATCAAAAATTTGAGCAATATAGTGTGTTTTAGTGCATTAAAATAAAAAAAAGTGTATTTTTTCCACAAAAAATGCGTTTGAAAAATCGCTGCGCAAATACTGTGTGGAAAAAAAAAATGCAACACCCACCATTTTAATCTGTAGGGCCTTTGCTTTAACAATATATATAGTGTTTGGGGGTTCAACGTAATTTTCTTGCAAAAAAAAAATATGTTTTCATGTAAACAAAAAGTGTCAGAAAGGGCTTTGTCTACAAGTGGTTAGAAGAGTGGGTGACGTGTGACATAGGCTTCTAAATGTTGTGCATAAAATGCCAGGACAGTTCAAACCCCCCCCAAATGACCCCATTTTGGAAAGTAGACACCCCAAGCTATTTGCTGAGAGCAATGTTGAGCCCATTAAATATTTTTTTTTTTTGTCCCAAGAGATTGAATAATGAAAAAAAAAAAAATATATATATTTTTTTTACAAAAAGTTGTCACTAAATGATATATTGCTCAAACATGTCATGGGCATATGTGGAAATACACCCCAAAATACATTCTGTTGCTTCTCCTGAGTACGGGGATACCACATGTGTGGGACTTTTTGGGAGCCTAGCTGCGTACGGAACCCCAAAAACCAATCACCGCCTTCAGGCTTTCTAAGGGTGTAATTTTTTTATTTCACTCCTCACTGCCAATCACAGTTTCGGAGGCCATGGAATGCCCAGATGGCATAAAACCCCCCAAAATGACCCCATTTTGGAAAGTAGACACCCCAAGCTATTTGCTGAGAGGTATTGTGAGTATTTTGCAGATCTCGCTTTTTGTCACAAAGTTTTGAAAATTGAAAAAAAAGAAAAAAATTTTTTTTTTTTCTTTACTTTCTTCATTTTCAAAAACAAATGAGAGCTGTAAAATACTCACCATGCCTCTCAACAAATAGCTTGGGGTGTCTACTTTCCAAAATGGGGTCATTTGGGGGGGTTTTGTGCTATTTTGGCATTTTATGGCCTTCGAAACGGTGATAGGTAGTGAGGAGTGAAATCAAAAATTTGCACCCTTAGAAATCCTGAAGGCGGTGCTTGGGTTTCGGGCCCCGTACGCGGCTAGGCTCCCAAAAAGTCCCACACATGTGGTATCCCCATACTCAGGAGAAGCAGCAAAATGTATTTTGGGGTGCAATTCCACATATAACTATGGCATGTGTGAGCAATATATCATTTAGTGACAACTTTTTGAAAAAAAAAAAAATCTTTTTTATTTTTGTCTTTATTCAATCACTTGGGACTAAAAAAAAAAATATTCAATGGGCTCAACATGCCTCTCAGCAAATAGCTTGGGGTGTCTACTTTCCAAAATGGGGTCATTTGGGGGGGTTTTGTACTTCTCTGCCATTTTAGCACCTCAAGAAATGAAATAGGCAGTCATAAATTAAAAGCGGTGTAAATTCCAGAAAATGTACTCTAGTTTGTAGACGCTATAACTTTTGCGCAAACCAATAAATATACGCTTATTGGCATTTTTTTTACTAAAGACATGTGGCTGAATACATTTTGGCCCAAATGTTTGACTAAAATTGAGTTTATTAGATTTTTTTTATAACAAAAAGTAGAAAATCTCTTTTTTTTTCAAAATTTTCGCTCTTTTTCCGTTTATATCGCAAAAAATAAAAATCACAGAGGCAATCAAATACCATCAAAAGAAAGCTCTATTTGTGGGAAGAAAAGGACGCAAATTTCGTTTGGTTACAAAATTGCATGACCGCGCAATTACCAGTTAAAGTAGTGCAGTGCGAAATTGAAAAAAGACCTCTGGTCCTTTGGCTGCCAAATGGTCCGGGGCTGAAGTGGTTAATAGACGTTTTCAATGGGAAAAGGGCCGCGCAATGAGTCACCAACATTTATAGTACCAAGCCTTGTTGCGGGAGGCAAGGAAATTACCTATACACCATCTTGAATAAGGGAAATGGTGCCCACACATGTAGTGATTCCTGGAAAGGGAATAGCAAAACATGTAATGAGCATTCTATCTGTAACCATTCTGTTTGGGGGCATAGTTGTTGTGGCTGAATTCGCTAATTATAGCGAATAAACCAAAATTAAATAAAAATAAAAAATATATATATAAACCGCAACAAAAAAGAAAGATTTGTTGCGTTTGGAAGCAAATAAAAATTGTGGATATGCAAAACCCATTGAGGGTGAGTGTTTATATGTGCGAAGTGCAGAGACCTTTTACAAAAAAAAAAAGGGATATATATTGCAAAAAATATACATAAATAAAAACAAGTAATTAGATTTTCCAGTTGCCCAGAAAAAATTCTATAAGTGATAAACTCGTGGAAATAAATGGTGATTAATCATAAATATTTTTATACAAAAAATATTTTTTTAAATATTATTAATGGTGAGAAAAAATCTCTCCATGTCTGCACTTGGGAATGTTCTCTCCCATATAAGTGAGATAAAAAAGTGCACATTAAAAAAACAAAACGTGCAGAAAAAAGGAACAAACAAATACAAAAATGTGAAAATACCTGCAGGTGAAAAAAATGTGCAAAATGTAAATAAAGGAAAATAAGTATTAACCCCATATATATTGAGTGCACTAGTATGGCCCATCCTTGCGTGCCGCAACCCACATGTTAATAGGAAGGAGGGAGGTTTACAACCATACTAGTATATAAAAATATTTTTTTTAAAAATGTATTTACAAATTTTTCTAAAATATCCCACTGGTTACACTAATGATAATTTGTGTCAGAAACACGAACCTAAAAGACAAAACCTCACATTCCTCTCGAGGAGGCATATCTATCTAAAATTATTTTTAATCTAAAAATGAGCAATAATAAAAAATAATAATAATAAAAATATGCCTAAAAGGTTAAATCACGCATTATTGATAAAGGCATTCACATCCGTGTCCACATTCATTCCATACGGGACGTACGTTTTTAATCGGTGGATCCATGTCATCTCAAGTCTGGAAATCTCTCTCACCATATGCCCCCCACTCCAATCGGGCTTGTACTTATCTATGCCCAAGAAGAGGGTATTAGATGGATCCCTATCATGGACTTGGAGATAATGCTTAGAGACAGAATGATTTTTGAAGCCCGTTTTGATGCTCATTTAAGTGTACTTGTAAGGGGCGTTTGGTGCGGCCCACATATTGCAGGCCGCACATTGTAGAAGATACACTACCCCTGTAGTGACACACGTGATACATGGTTTAATCCTGAAGATTTCCTGAGTGGCAGTAGACAGGACAGAGGTGGTCCATCACGATGAACAGGAATTGAGACGACAGACTCTGCACTGCCTGCATTGATAATAGCCACTTAGCTGGTCAAAAAAGCCTCCACTCCTCACTGGAGGATTAAGGACATTAGGAGCTACTTGCCCTTGTAGATTGAACACCTCTGAAAATTACCCTGGGCTTGGGTGGCAAAATGTCGCCAAGGACCGAGTCATTGGTGACAATGTGCCAATGTTCATTAATCATTTGTTTTACACTACTGTGTTGTACATGTAGGTTGTGATGAATGGTACCCCTGGCGCAACTCCACCAATCAGGCCTGCATGGTAGCGTGGCCAGACGGAAGCCACTCCTCAGTAAAAGGCACACGACAGCCCACCTGGAGTTTGCCAAAAGGCACCTTAAGGACTCTCAGACCATGAGAAACAAAATTCTCTGGTCTGATGAAACAAAAATGTAACTCTTTGGTAAGGATGAGCTCTGGCGTGTTCGCACAGCCCACGTGCAGAGCCTGCCAGGAAGCCGGCACTGCGCTAATCACAGGCAGTGAGACATTTCCCGATCTCTGCAGCCGTGTGTAGAGCTGACATTTCTACCAGGCAATGTTACTCTATGAGAAGGGTTATAATTTGGTATTTGGCAACATCTAGTGGCCAATACAGGAAATGGACTCTGATTATTTTCTTTTCCAGAGTATTAACAGTATAACAGGAAGTGACTGTTCTGTTTAGATTTTGCTTGACCTACCTACCCAGAATGCCAAGTGACCTACCCACGATCACTGCATGCTGGGTAGGCTATAAAAGGACACGCGTGGCCATTTTCTCTCTCTTCTGGACACGTGGCCTGCCTGAAAGGACATGTGAGGAGGTCTCCAGAGAGCGCGGCCTACAACCACTGCGGAGTGAAACAATTAGAGACTCTGCCTTGTACCTGAACGCTGGAAAGAATTCGGGACGGGATCGGGAAGGATCCAGAGACACCTGTCGGAGCCATCAGAGGGTCCTGGTTCACCTTGCGGAGCGAAGCAGTGTGACGGAGCCGGTCGATGAGAAGCAAGACTGAGACCAGCGGAGCGGAGCTGTTCCATCCTTCAGACCCAGTTGGTGAGAGGGCTGTTGCCCACAGTTTCATAACGCACTTTTATACACCTATACAATCAACACAGTGTTGCTGGGACCTGTAGTCCCACGGAAGAGAACTTAAATAAAAGAGTTTAAAGCAGGCCTCAAGCCTACCCTTCACTGTACTACTGACACTGTGTTATCTAAAGACAATTACACCGGAGGCAGTTGCAGGTGTACCACACTACAGGAACAGCTCTAATATTCACCCTAAGTTAACCCTTGAGTGTGCTGGAATTGGGAAGGTGCCCAAAGTAAGGTGTAGTCACTGAGCATTAGTCCCAATTGGAGACAAGCTCTTAGGGGTCATTTAAGACAAACTTGTATGTACAAATTGTTGTGAGTATTCATTGTACTGTTGCACTACGTTGGTGGAGCAGTGCAGTTACTGTAATCACCGTTATACTTGTTCTAGTGAAACCTTTACGTCTATGCCAAATATTCTTCAGTAAACTTAATCTGCTATTTACTTATATAACAGTGAGTTTGTGTTATTACCAGAATGGAACCCGAAGTGTCAGAGGTAAGGGTAGCTCCAGGTGTCTGGGATGGCCAGTGGGAAAATGAACAACTTTGCAGCTCCCAAGGAAGTAGTGCGCTACACGCGCAACGGGACAATGTCTCACTGCCTGTGATTAACGCAGCGCAGTGCAACTTCCTGGCGGGCTCTGCACGTGGGCTGTGCGGACACGCCTGAGCTCATCCTTACTCTTTGGCCTGAATGGCAAGCGTCATGTCTGGAGGAAACCAGGCACCACTCATCACTGTCAGGGCTGGGCTTTCAGCCTTTCCTTCTCTGTGCTCAGGTTGCTCAGCTGTTGGTTAATTGCCAGTACTCATCGTTCTGCAGTGGCTCAACTGTTGATCATCTCCTGCTCGTCAATCAAGCCCACAGCAGGCCCTTTCTGGCTATTTAAACTGCCTGGTTAATTTCTTCAAAGCCTTCGCCTTGGTTAACATATAGAGAGACTTTCTGCTGTGTTCCTGTGGACGATTTGCCTGGCTGACGTCCCTTCTGGTTCCTGATCCTGTCTGCTGCCTCTGACTTTGCTAATCTCTGGCTTGTTCTGACTACTTGATTTGGCTACCGAACCCTGGCTATGTTTTGACTAGTTTTACCAGTTGTACCATTATATTATAAGGTGTGATTTTTTTTACTGCATTTTCTGCCTCTGTCTGTTTCATGGTTCATGACAATCACCTGGCCAATACCATCCCTACAGTGAAGCTTGGTGGTAGCAGCATTATGCTGTGGGGATGTTTTTCAGCAGCAGGAACTGGGAGACTAGTCAGGATTGAGGGAAAAGACGAATGTAGCAATGTAGAGAGACATCCTTGATGAAAACCTGCTCCAGAGTGCTCTGGACCTCAGAGTGGGGCTTCAACAGGACAACAACCCTAAGCACACAGCCAAAATAACAAAATAGTGGCTACGGGACAGCTCTGTGAATGTCCTTGAGTGGCCCAGCCAGAGCCCAGACGTGAACCAGATTGAACATTTCTGGAGAGATGTGAAAATGGCTGTGCACCAACACTCCCCATCCAACCTGATGGAGCTTGAGAGGTCCTGCAAAGAACAATGGGAGAAACTGCCCAAAAAATAGGTGTGCAGAGCTTGCAGCATCATACTCAAAAAGACTTGAGGCTGTAATTGGTGCCAAAAGGTGCTTCAACAAAGTATTGAGCAAAGGCTGTGAATAGTTATGTACATGGGATGTTTTTTAATAAATTTGCAAAGATTTTAAACAAACTTCTTTAACGTTGTCATTATGGGGTATTGTTTGTGGAATTTTAAGGAAAATAATGAATTGAATCCATTTTAGAATAAGATTGTAAAATAACAAAATGTAGAATAAGCGAAGCACTGTGAATACTTTCCAGATATTCTGTAGGTATGCAAACATGCAAGTATATAAGTATTCTTGCCGTCCATGCATTTATGTGCGCAGTTCAAGGCAAATAAGCACATATGTATGTGGTTCAACGCAAATAAACAAGTGTGTATGTAGTTCAAATGAAAATATGCGTTAATGCTAGCATGCGTTTATGCAAGCATGCGTTTATGTAAGTATGCGTTTATGCAAATATGCGTTCATGAAAGCATGCGTTTATGCATATACGCAAATATGCGTTTATGCAAGTATGGAAACGTGTTTATGCAAGTATGCAAACGTGTTTATGCAACATAGGTTTATGCGAGTATGCGTTTATGCAAGCATGCGTTTATGCAAGCATGTATTTATGCAAGTATGCAAACATGCGTTTATGACAGCTTGCAAGCATGCGTTTATGCCAGTATGCAAGCATGCGTTTATGCAAGTATGTATACTTTGCTGCACCTGGCCCCATACAAGTTTTGCAGGATTAGCCAAGCACATATGCATTCAATGCAGCCTCTATGCTGCTTCAGAGAAGCCTAAAGGTAAACTCATGCAGATCAAATGCACGCTATTCTGGAGACTCCTTAAAATGCACTGATACCCGTATAGGGGTGTATCGATAGACAGTTGTACAAGCCCCCCGGATTAAGCAGTAAGTATACCTTTATGCAGGGCCGGCGCCACCATAAGGCAGCCGCATGAGGGCGACGGGCTGGCGGGGGCGGTAAATTCCATTCTTGGAGGGGAGTCCTGGTGAATCCAGGCGCAGAGCCAAGTATCGGAACTTGGCTCTAGTCACTTGCAGGCAGGGGCGCGGCTAGTGTGGGCACCAGTGTCACCTACCACGCAGCTTGTGCGGGGTGTTTGGTGACCCACACAGTGCGATCTCCGCTCTGCAGTCTGCACGGCACCCAGCATCTCTCACCAGTCTCCGCCCACCAGCTGTCTCTTACACTATAGAGTGGACTGAACCCGCCCCCTCCTCCTTGGCTGTGATCTATTCCTGTACACATACAGGAGGAGCCTGGGAGGAGCGACATCGCTGATCTGAGGTCTGTGATGATTGCACAATGTAGATGACACTTGCGGAAAGGGGTGGGTGGGGATTTGTGAGGGAACACATGAAAAGGGGGAGACAAGCTGAAACTGAGTAATGGGGGGGAAGTAATTTTGGGAGAAAAAAAGGACTTGGGGGGGGGGGGTGGATATGAAATCTGACCAGCACAAGTCCTCTCTTCTCCCAAAACGCCCCCTAGGACATACAGTACCCTCCACACTGTGCATTCCTGTGTGATTCACATGCATTCCAGGTGCAGTGCAATTTCAGCCCACTGAATGGGCTGAAAAAGTGTCAGACTGCACCAGCAGTTATAAAATTCACAGGAACCAGATCACATGGTACTACTGTACCATACAATCTGGTGCAGGCAAACACATTACATTTGCAACCTGTGTTTGGGGTTTCATTAACATTGACAATCACTGCAGATCGCAACTGCAGTGCATTTTGAACTTGCGGCGCAGGAAGCGCATAGGGAACGCAGGTTTCCCGCACTGCGTGTTGGTGTTAACTGGCCCTGGATTTGTGGGCTTTTGTTCTTTTACAGTTGGGAAGTATTGATGATTGATTTGTATTAGAAGGGGAAGGATGTGTGTTTGGGGGAGGTTTTGTACTGGGAAGGGGGATTTGGGTGGGAGGATTTATGACAGAACTGGGCAAAGGACTTGTGCTGGTGTGGGGGATTGGGGGAGAAGAGGATTTGTGCTGGAAGGGGATTTGGGGGTGGTGTATTTGTGCTTGGATGAGGATTTATGTTGGGGAGGGGTATTTAGGGGAGAGAATTTGTGCTAGAAATGGGAAAAAAGATTTACACTGGGAGGAAAATCTGTACTAGAAGAAGGATTGAGGTGATTTGTTTTGCTGGGAAGGATTTGTTGTGCTGGCAAGGGGGTATTGGTAGGGAGTGGATTTGTACTGGAACTAGACAGTACATCCCTCCCAGCAATGACTGACCCCCCCCCCCCCCCCCCCTCACAACATAAGACCCTCCCCAGCAACAATACATCCCCCACCAACAGAAGAACTTGCCAGCAACAACAAACCCCCTTCCTTCGCAAAAATAGATCCCCTCCAACAACAATAGATTCCCCAGCAGCCAGCATCAATAGACCCCCCACACACCTCTTGACATTACATACATTCAGTTCTGGTGGTGCCGAAACTGCGTTCCCCCACATTGCCGCTGAAAAAAAGCCCTGGAAACAAGTAATGTACACATACAGTATGTGGTATCCTCATACATGTCTGGTGGTGGATCATCGTATAGCATAAATACAGCTTCTTTCTAGTATTTTGAACCAGTTTTCATATGAAAATAAAAAAATTTAAAATCAAGAGTGATCTATTATATCCATCTACAAAACAGATTACAGTGTAAGTTAGTGATCAGTATAAGCCTTGGCCAACACCTAGTAGTGCTGCAAACCTATTTAAAAAATAAACAAAAAATTACAAACAAGCATTTCCACTGTATGGCGTAACCTACTGAGGGGTCAGCAGAAAAATATCTAACCTTAAGGCGGCATTCACACCTGAGCGTATTGTTTTCAGGCGGAAAGTCATTCGATTTTTCCCACGATTTTCTAAAGAAGGTCACCAATGTAAAAAGCAGAAAACCACCTGTAATCTGCCTGAAAAGAAGCTCACATTATTTTTTTGAGCTTCAGGCGTTTTGCTTCAGGTGACAGCTCAGCGCTTCAACGCTCAGAGGTGAACAGGGGCCATTTAAATGAATGGGATTTTGCTTATTGGGCGTTTTGGAACTTTTGAGATGAGCGTTTTCTGAGCTGAAAACGCTCAAGTGTGAATGGGCCCTAAATTAGGTGCTAGTTCAAATGATTTTTTTACATATTAATAAATAATAACTACTTTCTTACCAAATATACAGTATAGCTAATACGCTTACCACTGTTTTCTTGTTTCCGCTTTATTTTAGCACGTCCTACGTTTTTTTTCATTTGCTTTTCTGCAGGTGCAACACCATCCTGTCCAGCCATCTTCTCTCTACAATCAGAAAAAAAGAAAATTTTTATTAAATGACGTTTAGTACAAAAGAGAAACACCAGATATTTTAGGAAAAATTAATACGTATCTATTAAAGTGGTTGTAAATACTTACAAACCACTTTGGCCTACAGGTAAGCCTAGATTAAGACTTACCTGTGGGTCCAATAAATATCTCCTAAACCTACATGGTTTAGGAGATATTTACAAAAAGACAGGCACCACTGTCTACAGCAGCGTACAGGCGCACTGAGAAAGCCGCAGATCACGGCGATATGCCGCTCTTGGCGGCTCCTGTGCGCATGCGCGGGAGTGACGTCATCGCGACCTCAGTGAATCACAGCGCCGGAGCAGCGAGACCTGGAAGTCACTCCTGGATTAATGGCAACGGAGGAGGACGTGGACGAGGGTCGCTTCGGGGGCTTCGTTCTCAGGTAAGTTATGCATACTAGCTCATTATGCCTTTGCCTTGCAGGTTCCATTTAAAAAAAAAAAATCTTTAGGGGCTTTACTTCCTCTTTAATATGTAAAATACTAACTTTTAAGAATAACAATATTTTGCAGGTTTTTACTTTGACAGTCAGTTCTTATGTTTCCTCCTTACAAAAAGCAGATCCAAGTTCAATTATCTAATCATGCGCAAATGAAATAGGTAAAGTGAATATTCATACAATTTATGCCTCGTGCAGTGTAAAAAAATTGTATTTTTGGATAGCCATGAGATAAAGATACAACGTACAGCCTGTGCTGAACCTCTTCGATTTAGTTAAATTTTTCTCCTGGTTCTGCCTTTTCCTGGCTTTGTGATTAAAGTGGTTGTAAAGTCAGAAGCTTTTTTTTTAATCTTATTGCATTTTATGCATTAGGATAAAAGCCTTCCGTGTGCAGCAGCCCCCCTAAAACTTACCTGAGCCCATCTCTATCCAGCGAATGCCTTTTCAGTCCAGGACTCTCCTTCCCAATTGGCTGAGACACAGCAGTGGCGCCATTGGCTCCTGCTGCTGTCAATCAAGAGAGAGGGGGCAGGGCTGAACCATGGCTCCGTGTCTGAATGGATACACAGAGCTGCAGCTCGGCTTGGGCGCCCCCATAGCTTGCCATAGGGACACTTACCAGGAGGGAGGGGCCAGGAGCTCCAGCCAGGGACCCGAGAAGAGGAGGATCTGGGCTGCGCTGTGCAAAACCATTTCACAGAGCAGGTAAGTATAACATGTTTGTTATTTTAATAGAAAAAAAACAAGACTTTACAATCACTTTAAGCCCTGCAAGCTGCTATCTCACTTACCTGTAAGAATGCTTCAGTGTTACCCAGAGACCTGTGACAAAGAGAAGACAAGATATCGGGGGAAGGTTGTTTAGTTTTTTTAACCACTTGCCGACCGGCGCACGACGATATACGTCGACAGAATGGCACGTACAGGCAGGAGGGCGTATATATACGTCCCTCCTTTAGCCTGTCCGTGCCATCGGGAGCGCGCCGGGAGCGGCGCGCTCCCGCGCCGGTCGGGACCCCCGTGAGTCCGGCCGCGGTCCCCGCGGACTCGATCGCCGCGGGGACTCCCGCGATCGTCTCACGGAGCGGCTAAACGGGGAGATGCCGAGATAAACAGCATCTCCCCGTTCTGCCTAGCAACTAGTGACGCCGATCTCTGCTCCCTGTGATTGGAGCAGAGATCAGCATTCACTAGCTGACAGCCACGCCCCCCCACAGTAAAAAAAACACCCCTAGGCCTACTTAACCCCTACACTGCCACCTTGTGGTTAACTCCTAAACTGCCAGTGTCATTTATACAGAAATCAATGCATTTAAATGCATTAATTGCTGTAAAAATGACAATGGTCCCAAAAATGTGTCAAAAATGTCCGATGTGTCCGCCATAATGTCGCAGTCACAAAAAAAAAAATCACAGATCTCCGCCATTAATAATAAAAAAAAAATTATTAATAAAAATGCTATAAAACTATCCCCTATCTTGTAAACGCTATAACTTCTGCGCAAACCGATCAATAATCGCTTATTGCGATTTTTTTTACCAAAAATATGTAGAAGAATACGTATCGGCCTAAACTGAGGAAAAAAAATGTTTTTTTATATATTTTTGGGGGATATTTATTATAGCAAAAAAATAAAAAAATAATGCATTTTTTTCAAAATTGTCGCTCTATTTTTGTTTATAGCGCAAAAAATAAAAACCGCAGGGGCGATCAAATACCACCAAAAGAAAGCTCTATTTGTGGGAAAAAAAGGACGTCAATTTTGTTTGGGAGCCACGTCGCACGACCGCGCAATTGTCAGTTAAAGCGACGCAGTGCCGAATCGCAAAAAGGGGCCTGGTCCTTTGGCTGCAAATTGGTCCGGTCTGAAAGTGGTTAAACAGATGAATTTAACCTTGTGTGTTGTCTGCGTGAGATGAGCCACATGATGTCATGAGCTCCATCCTGCACACATGCAGTACAACAATACTGCAAAATCCCACAGATAAAGGGACGAGGTTTCCCTAAAGGCACTGATGACATTGTCTTCCTTGGGGGCACCAGTGCAGCCACGGCTACATCATCAGTGCCTTCAGAGAAGCCAAGAAGAGGACACAAGAAACATAAGTAAATAAATACAGTTTAAGGGCAATTTCAGGATAAATCTAACCAATGTTTAAATTGCTCCCCTCCACTTCTTAAAACCTATACTATACAGTATATCAACTATACCAGGGGTACTGAATTAAAATTCATGGAGGTCCGGTTGGTAACATTTTCTTTCTGCGGAGGTCCGAATCTCATTTTTCTCATTCCCCCTTTTTCCATCACAGCCCCCCTTACATCTCAACCCTTTCACATCTCCCCCTTCACATCAGAGCCCCCCAAAATTACATCCCCACTTACATCACAGCCCCCTCCCTAACATCACTGCCCCTCTCCCACATCACAGCCCGCCCATATCACAGCCCCCTATATCACAGCTCCCTCCTATTACATAACAGCTCCCCCATATGATAGCTCCCCCTTCTCACATCACAGCCCCCCACATCACAGTCCCCCTTGCAATTACAGACCCCCCCCCCCACATCACAGTCCCCTTTGCAATCACAACCCCCTCCTCACATCACAAACCCTTTATATAAAAGCCCTCCTCTCACATCACATCCCCTATACCACAGCTCCCCCCTTCTCACATCACAGCCCCCTATATCACAGCTTCTCCCTCTCACATTACAGCCCCTTCCCCCACAGCCCTTCATATCACAGTGCCCCTCCCCCATTCTCATCACAGTCCCTCATATCACAGCTCCCCCTCCTCACATCACAGTTTCACCCTCCCATATCACACCCCTCCAGTATTACAGTTCCCCCCTCTTACAGCCACTCATATCACAGCTCACCCCTCACAGCTGCCGCCCCCACCCCCTCTTTTCTCTAAGATCATAGCCCCCCCCCATAATCTCCCCCTACCTTAGGTGTGGAGGGATGGGCCGGGTGGGGGGGGGGAGTGGACTCTTCTTCTGGATGTGCTCGAATGCGGGGGGAGGGGATCCAGGTCCTTCTTGCTGCGAAGTTCAGAGGGGGGCAAGTGCACTGGGGAGGGGTTGGGCAGCTGCCGCTCCCCCTGTAGACCTTCCATTTGTCACGCCCGCTCTGCTGTGACTACAACAGCGGCGGTAGGCTGGTGCATGCTGGGGGGGGTCCACGTCCACCCTGCCATTCCTCCCGCCCTCTACAGGGCAGTGATTCTTAACAGCTGCAGCGGAGAGAGGAGTCTGCTCAGGCTGCTGGATGGTGCGGTTGCGGCCTGGACTGAACTGTCACTCGGTCCATGTCCAGAGTGAAAGATAGAACACCAACATGTCAGAAAAAAAAATCACCCCCTTGTGTCAATATTTTGTTGAACCACCTTTTGCTTTAAATTAGTCTGTTAGGATGTCTCTACTAACTTTGCAATACTTGCAGAAGTTTGCTCAAGTTCAGTTAAATTTGATAGTGAAGGTTTGTGGACTGCAGTCTTCAAGTCATTCCATTGGGGCTTAATGCATTTGTTACCCCAACACTTAATATTCCTGATATGTACTGTAGTCTTACAGATTTACCAGCCTTTTGAGGGCAACCATAAATACTGATGCGGCCCACAATAAAATTAAGTTTGACACCCTTGCTTTACAGCAGTTCTTCACACCTGCCTAAAACATTCACTCTGTACTACAGTGGAACCTCGGTTTGCGAGTAACGCGGTTAACGAGCCTTTTCGCAAAACGAGCACTGTATTTCTAAAAATCCTAACTCTGTTTGCGAGTGTTGCGCAAAACGAGCAGGATTCAGGCCAAAAGCGGTGTGCAGTACCGCTTTTGGCCTGAGGTGGGGGGTGCCGGAGCCAAACATCACCAATTGTCGGCGTTCGGAAATGCCTGGAAAGGCCCGAGCGCACTTCGGCTGACCTCGGCAAACCTCGGAAAGGCTCTGGCCTTTTCGGCCGTTTCCGAGGCTCTCCAGCACCCCTCGCCTCTGGCCGCATGCGGTATTGCAACCCATAGAAGTCAATGTGGAACAAATTATTTTCGTTTTCCATTGACTTCAATGGGAAAACTCGCTTTGGATTACGAGCATACTCCTGGAACGGATTATGCTCGTAATCCGAGGTTCCAATGTATATATAACATTTTATACAATTCATTATTATTTATCCTCATACAATTCGTTTTTTTTCCCAGAAGGAAGAATTGACATTTGTTTCTGATCAGACAGGAATTTTCTTACCTCAATTTGGTACCTTAACATAAAGTAATGACATGATTTATCATTTGCCCCAACAAGTACTGTCATCTAATCTGTAATTCCAAGGAATACTGCACATCACCAGTGCACTTAATCGCTCTATACCAGTGTTTCTCAACCTTTTTTCATTCGAGGCACCCTTTAAAATTATGCACACTCTTGGGGCACCCCATTCTAAAATGCAAAAAAAATAAATAGGTTTACATAACACAACAGCATCCACAAATATAGGACGCCCAACATTAGAGGTGATTTATTCATCCAAAACAAATACACCTTTGCACACTGGTACTAACTAGTATTCCAATGTTTGTCTTCCCCCTCAGATTCTCTCCCTTACTCAGCTAATGCGACTCCCGTGCTAATGGAGAGGGGCAGGGGAGGGACAAAAAAAGAACACTATGTAATGTACAATGAAAACCTGTGACGTTGTGTAACTAAATGACAGGCTTGTCCCTCCTGCTGGCTTGCATCGTTTTGGGGCAATTTTTAGGCATTTTGCCAAGGCACCCTGGTTGTAAAAAGCTGCTCCATAATACTTTAAAGCCTTTTTTTTTCCCCTGCAAAGTAAAGACATATGCATCGCATACCAGCACATTATGTGACTCTTACATTAAAACTAAGCTGATCTAGCTCCGCGATGTCAGAGCTGCAGCCGCTTCAATCTTCACCCGTCTTGCTTCTAGGTTCACGGGCTCCAGCTCTGACTGGCTGGAGCCACGATGACGTCACTCCCGCGCACATGCGCACAGGGCTTGGAAGGAACGGCGCGGGAGTGAGGTCACTGGCTGCATGTAATGTAAATATCTCCTAATCTGTCCACGTTTAGGAGATATTTACACTATCTATAGGTAAGTCTTATTATAAGCTTACCTATAGGTAAAAGTCAGGTATGGAAGTTTACTTCCTCTTTAACCACTTCCCGACCGCCCCCTGTATATATACGTCAGCAGAATGGCACGTACAGGCAGAAGCACGTACCTGTACGTGCCATTCTTCAGGCGGTTGGGGGGTCCGATCGGACCCCCCTCCGCCGGCGGGGACGGTCGGGATGGCTTCAGAAGCGATGCGGGACGAGGTAACGGCCAGTCGTTTCTGGCCACCCCCTCCCGATCGCTCTGGCCAATGGGATTCGTCCGCTTCCTTCCCCTTCCTGTGTAATTGTAAACACAGGCAAGGGGAAGTGATGTCACGCTCCTCGTGTCGGTCTTTCTGACCGGGACGCGGAGCTGTGAAGACATCAGGTTAGTGCACCAACACTACACTGACACCAGGCACACATAGGCACATATTTCACCCCCCTGTCACCCCCTGATCACCCCCCAGATCACCCCCTGCCCCCCCTGTCACAGTGTCACTGATTGCAGTGATCATTTATTTACTGATCACTGCATTTAGTGTCAGTGTGACTGCAATAACTGTCAGGGCAGTTAGTTTTAGGCCCCTTTAGGTCCAAGGTAGCCCCCTACCCCCCCCCAATAAAGGTTTAACCCCTTGATTGCCCCCTAGGTAACCCTTTCACCCCCTTTTGCCAGTGTCACTAAGCGATCGTTTTTTTGATCGCTCTATTAGTGTCACTGGTGCCGCTAGGTAGCCAGTTTTTTTTTTAGGTAACCGCCAGGTTTATATAGGATTATAAATAGGTTTATAGGTCAGGTACCCCCATATTACAACCTAAATAAAGGTTTTAACCCCTTGATTGCCCCTAGAGTTAACTCTTTCACCAGTGATCACTGTATAAGTGTCACTGGTGACGCTGGTTAGCCAGTTAGTTATTTAGTTATTTAGGTTCCCCGTCAGGTTTTTATATATCGTCAGGTACCCCCATATATTACCTAATAAAGGTTTTAACCCCCTGATTGCCCCTAGTTAACCCTTTCACCAGTGATCACCGTATAACTGTTACGGGTGACGCTGGTTAGTTAGCTTATTTTTTTATACTGTCAGGGCACCCGCCATTTATTACCCAACTATCGGTTTAACCCCCTGATCGCCCGGCGGGTGATATCAATTAGGTGTTAGGGTCAAATAAGGTCTGCGTCGCCCCAGGTTAGTGCCAGTACCGCAAACACCCACGCGCAAAGCATACACCTCCCTTAGTGGTATAGTATCTGAACAGATCAATATCTGATCTGATCAGATCTATACTAGCGTCCCAGCAGTTTAGGGTTCCAAAAAACGCATTGTTAGCGGGATCAGCCCAGATACCTGCTAGCACCTGCGTTTTCCCCCTCCGCCCAGCCCAGCCCAGCCCACCCAAGTGCAGTATCGATCGATCACTGTCACTTCCAAAACACTAAGCACACATAACTGCAGCGTTCGCAGAGTCAGGCCTGATCCCTGCGATCGCTAACAGTTTTTTTGGTAGCGTTTTGATTCATTCGCCAGCAGCCTAGGAGCTTTTTTTCCTGTGAATCTCACTAGTGTACTACTAAATTTAGAGCCCAAAATGGCAAATCGCAAGTACACTAGTGAACAGGCCTACTTGTTTCTGAGTATGTCAGATAGTGAAGAGGAGGTCACTCATCTGTCAGAATCAGGCTCAGAATACGATCCAGTAGACGACAGTGGCTCCATGACAGATAGCTCTGACGACGAAGGTGAGGTCCCTGCTAAGGTCAGGCGTACCCGATCCCGATCTTCTGATGTTGTTGAGGTGCAGGAACCGCAGGTCTCTCGTATGGAGCAGAGAAGTACTAGCGCCGCTATTCCTTCTGGTGAACTGGCAAGCACCAGCGGCCTAGTACACCCTGGACGTAGTCAAACCAGCACTGCAGTAACACTTGGTGACGTGGCGAGTCCCATAAGTGCAGTTCAAGCTGGCGAGGTGGCAAGCACAAGTAGTGTCCCGCTGCCACCAAGAAGAAGACAAAGGCAGGCCCGTCGATCACATAGTGTCCTTCCTGCAGAATTCGCCAATCCTGATTGGGTGCCCACCACTTCTGCAGAACCCGTACTTCCCCCATTCACTGGCCAACCCGGTATTCAGGTGGAAACAGCTGATTTTAAGCCATCCGATTTTTATTCGCTGTTTTTCACGGAAGATCTCTATAGATCTATTGTGGACCAAAGTAATATATACGCTGGTCAACACATCGCCGCTAATCCCCAAGTGCCTTCCCTTGCCAGAGATTGGAAACCAATTACGGTTTCCGAATTTAAGACCTTTCTGGGCCTTTCCCTCAACATGGGCTTACACAAATTCCCGACGCTGAGGTCTTATTGGTCCACCTCACCGCACCACCATATGCCCGTGTTCTCTGCCTCCATGTCCAGGGCACGATACGAGATGATTTTGCGCTTCATGCACTTCAGTGACAATGAACTTTGTCGTCCTCGTGGAGACCCTGAATTTGATCGGCTCTACAAAATTCGGCCCCTCATAAACCACTTCAACCAATGTTTTGCAGCCTTGTTTACGCCCAATCAAGTTGTCTGCGTTGACGAGTCCCTGATTAAGTTTTCTGGCCGCTTGTCTTTCAAACAGTTCCTTCCCAGCAAGCGTGCCAGATACGGGGTCAAGCTCTACAAGCTCTGTGACAGGGCAACAGGCTATACGTGGAGCTTTACGGTTTATGAGGGAAAAGATAGTCACGTAGAGCCGGAGAACTGTCCAGATTACATAGGGAGCGCTGGCAAGATAGTGTGGAACTTGGTGTCACCCTTATTCGGAAAGGGGTACCACTTGTACGTGGACAATTATTACACGAGCGTGCCACTGTTTAGTCACTTGTTTGATCATCAGATTGGAGCATGTGGCACCGTGCGACCTAATCGCCGGGGCTTTCCCCAGCGGCTTGTAGATTCCCGTCTTAGGCTGGGGGAGAGAGCCTGCTTGAAGTGTAATAACTTGCTCGCTGTGAAGTGGAGGGATAATAGGAATGTTTTCGTTCTTACCTCCCTTCATGCAGACACGACAGTCCAAATTCGTACGGCGGCTGGTGTTGTGACGAAACCCCTCTGTATCCACGAATACAACCTTAATATGGGGGGGGTGGACCTCAACGACCAGTTGTTGGCGCCGTACCTAGTTGTCCGTAAGGCTAGACGCTGGTACAAAAAAGTGTCTATTTATTTATTCCAATTGGCTTTGCTGAATGCTCATGTGCTATACGGAGCTTCAGGCGGGACGTTACCCTTCCTTGAATTCCAGGGAGCGGTTGTCATGGAACTCCTGTATCCAGGCGATTCCACACCTCACCATCCCCTACCAAATGCAGTAAGCCGGCTGCATGAGAGGCATTATCCTCATGTCCTCCAGAGTACCCCTACCCAACGAGCCCCCCAAAGAAGATGTCGTGTCTGTACCAAGCGCGGATTTAGGCGTGACACCCGTTATTATTGTCCACGCTGTCCTGACAATCCTGGTCTCTGCGTTGGTGAATGCTTTGAACGCTACCACGAACTAGTGAGGTTTTAGCGTAGGGTACAGCATTTCACAGGCTAGGATACACTTTCACAGGGTCTCAAGAATGCCATCGCATTTTGAGACCCGACCGTTGCAGTTAAAATTATAGTTACAGGGTCTCAAGAATGCCATCGCATTTTGAGACCCGACCGTTACAGTTAAAATTATAGTTATAGTTTAAAAAAAAAGTGTAAAAAATAAAAAATAAAAAAAAAAAGTACAAAAAAAAAAAAACCCCAAAAAAAAATATAAAATAAAAAACCAAAAATAGTTGTCGTTTTATTGTTCTCTCTCTATTGTTGCTCTTTTTTACTCTATTCTATTCTGCAATGTTTTATTATGTTTTATCATGCTTGCTTTTCAGGTATGTTTTATTGTTAACCATTTTTTTGTTTTCAGGTGCGCCATTCAGTTGCAGCGTGGATTTATTTATCTTGACAGCAACAGCGTTTGCTCCCACGATACATAAAGCCGCGACTCCAACACTGTAGGAGGTGATTTCACCACCACAGTTAAAAAAAAAGAGCATATATGCCGAAGCATGGGGGCAGCAGAGGGCGGAGGAGCGATTTTGCTCCTAATGCCACGTACATACGGTCGAAAAAAGTCCGACCATGTGTACGTGGCATAACTTTTTTGCGGGAGGATGCCCCCATGCTTCGGCATATATATATTTTAGGCACCGGTTGCGTTAACAAAATGTTTTATTTTTTACTATGTTTTTTTTTTGGTATTTGCTTTGCAGGTATGGTATGGTAAGGTCTTACTGTTATACTCTAATGTTACTTTGTTTTAATGTTAACCATTATTTGCTTAGCAGGTACGCCATTCAGTTGCAGCGTGGATTTATTTATCTTGACAGCAACAGCGTTTGCTCCCACGATACATAAAGCCGCGACTCCAACGCTGTAGGAGGTGATTTCACCACCACAGTTAAAAAAAAGAGCATATATGCCGAAGCATGGGGGCAGCAGAGGGCGGAGGAGCGATTTTGCTCCTAATGCCACGTACA
Organism: Lithobates sylvaticus; assembly: GCA_028564925.1. Lineage (NCBI taxonomy): Eukaryota > Metazoa > Chordata > Amphibia > Anura > Ranidae > Lithobates > Lithobates sylvaticus. Next base: position 88,948,388 of record CM053032.1, read on the forward strand.
TACGGTCGAAAAAAGTTCGACCATGTATACGTGGCATAACTTTTTTTGCGGGAGGATGCCCCCATGCTTCGGCATATATAAATGGTGCATGTATGCCCATCATTAGAAGTGGGTGGATGAAGGGAGGTATTCTAATGGTGGGCATACCCACCGCGCCATTGGGAAATTGGGAAAGCATTTTATCACACCGATCTTGGTGTGGTCAGATGCTTTGAGGGCACAGGAAAGATCTAGGGTCTAATAGACCCCAATTTTTTCAAAAAAAGAGTACCTGTCACTGCCTATTGCTATCATAGGGGATATTTACATTCCCTGCGATAACAATAAAAATGACAACTAAGAAAAAAAAAATGGAAGGAACAGTTTAAAAATAAAATAAAAAAGCTAAATAAAAAGAAAAACTAAAAAAAAAAAAAAAAAAAAAGCACCCCTGCCCCCCCTTCTTTTGCGCAAAGGCGAACACAAGCGTTGGTCTGGCGTCATATGTAAACAGCAATTGCACCATGCATGTGAGGTATCACCGCGAAGGTCAGATCGAGGGCAGTAATTTTAGCAGTAGACCTCCTCCGTGAATCTAATGTGGTAACCTGTAAAGGCTTTTAAAGGCTTTTAAAAATGTATGTAGTTTGTCGCCACTGCGTGTTTGTGCGCAATTTTAAAGCATGTCGTGTTTGGTATCCATGTACTCGGCCTAAGATCATATTTTTTATTTCATCAAAAATTTGAGCAATATAGTGTGTTTTAGTGCATTAAAATAAAAAAAAAGTGTATTTTTTCCACAAAAAATGCGTTTGAAAAATCGCTGCGCAAATACTGTGTGGAAAAAAAAAATGCAACACCCACCATTTTAATCTGTAGGGCCTTTGCTTTAACAATATATATATAGTGTTTGGGGGTTCAACGTAATTTTCTTGCAAAAAAAAAATATGTTTTCATGTAAACAAAAAGTGTCAGAAAGGGCTTTATCTTCAAGTGGTTAGAAGAGTGGGTGACGTGTGACATAGGCTTCTAAATGTTGTGCATAAAATGCCAGGACAGTTCAAACCCCCCCAAAATGACCCCATTTTGGAAAGTAGACACCCCAAGCTATTTGCTGAGAGCAATGTTGAGCCCATTAAATATTTTTTTTTTTGGTCCCAAGAGATTGAATAATGAAAAAAAAAAAAATAATATTTTTTTTTACAAAAACTTGTCACTAAATGATATATTGCTCAAACATGCCATGGGCATATGTGGAGATACACCCCAAAATACATTCTGTTGCTTCTCCTGAGTACGGGGATACCACATGTGTGGGACTTTTTGGGAGCCTAGCCGCGTACGGGACCCCAAAATCCAAGCACCGCTTTCAGGCTTTCTAAGGGTGTAATTTTTTTATTTCACTCCTCACTGCCAATCACAGTTTCGGAGGCCATGGAATGCCCAGATGGCACAAACCACCCCCAAATGACCCCATTTTGGAAAGTAGACACCCCAAGCTATTTGCTGAGAGGTATGGTGAGTATTTTGCAGATCTCGCTTTTTGTCACAATGTTTTGAAAATTGAAAAAAGAAAAAAAAAAATTTTTTTTTCTTTACTTTCTTCATTTTCAAAAACACATGAGAGCTGTAAAATACTCACCATGCCTCTCAACAAATAGCTTGGGGTGTCTACTTTCCAAAATGGGGTCATTTGGGGGGGTTTTGTGCTATTTTGGCATTTTATGGCCTTCGAAACTGTGATAGGTAGTGAGGAGTGAAATCAAAAATTTGCACCCTTAGAAATCCTGAAGGCGGTGCTTGGGTTTCGGGGCCCCGTACGCGGCTAGGCTCCCAAAAAGTCCCACACATGTGGTATCCCCATACTCAGGAGAAGCAGCAAAATGTATTTTGGGGTGCAATTCCACATATAACCATGGCATGTGTGAGCAATATATCATTTAGTGACAACTTTTTGAATAAATTTTTTTTATTTTTTTTTTTTTGTCTTTATTCAATCACTTGGGACTAAAAAAAAAAATATTCAACGGGCTCAACATGCCTCTCAGCAAATAGCTTGGGGTGTCTACTTTCCAAAATGGGGTCATTTGGGGGGGTTTTGTGCCATCTTGGCATTTTATGGCCTTCAAAACTGTGATAGGTAGTGATAGGTAGTGAGGAGTGAAATCAAAAATTTATGCCCTTAGAAATCCTGAAGGCGGTGCTTGGTTTTCGGGGTCCCGTATGCGGATAGGCTCCCAAAAAGTCCCACACATGTGGTATCCCCGTACTCAGGAGAAGCAGCAGAATGTATTTTGGGGTGTAATTCCACATATGCCCATGGCATGTGTGGGCAATATATCATTTAGTGACAACTTTGGGCAAAAAAAAAAAAGTTTGTAATATTCCCGCAACTTGTGGCAAAATATAAAATATTCCATGTACTCAACATGCCTCTCAGCAAATAGCTTGGGGTGTCTACTTTCCAAAATGGGGTCATTTGGGGGGGTTTTGTGCAATTTTGGCATTTTATGGCCTTCGAAACTGTGATAGGTAGTGAGGAGTGAAATCAAAAATTTACACCCTTAGAAATGCTGAAGGTGGTGCTTGGGTTTCGGGGCCCCGTACGCGGCTAGGCTCCCAAAAAGTCCCACACATGTGGTATCCCCGTACTCAGGAGAAGTGGCAAAATGTATTTTGGGGTGCAATTCCACATATAACCATGGCATGTGTGAGCAATATATCATTTAGTGACAACTTTTTGAATACATTTTTTTTTTTTTTTTTTTTTTTGTCTTTATTCAATCACTTGGGACTAAAAAAAAAAATATTCAATGGGCTCAACATGCCTCTCAGCAAATAGCTTGGGGTGTCTACTTTCCAAAATGGGGTCATTTGGGGGGGTTTTGTGCCATCTTGGCATTTTATGGCCTTCAAAACTGTGATAGGTAGTGATAGGTAGTGAGGAGTGAAATCAAAAATTTATGCCCTTAGAAATCCTGAAGGCGGTGCTTGGTTTTCGGGGTCCCGTATGCGGATAGGCTCCCAAAAAGTCCCACACATGTGGTATCCTCGTACTCAGGAGAAGCAGCAGAATGTATTTTGGGGTGTAATTCCACATATGCCCATGGCATGTGTGGGCAATATATCATTTAGTGACAACTTTGGGCAAAAAAAAAAAAGTTTGTAATATTCCCGCAACTTGTGGCAAAATATAAAATATTCCATGTACTCAACATGCCTCTCAGCAAATAGCTTGGGGTGTCTACTTTCCAAAATGGGGTCATTTGGGGGGGTTTTGTGCTATTTTGGCATTTTATGGCCTTCAAAACTGTGATAGGTAGTGAGGAGTGAAATCAAAAATTTGCACCCTTAGAAACCCTGAAGGCGTTGATTGGGTTTCGGGGCCCCGTGCGCGGCTAGGCTCCCAAAAAGTCCCACACATGTGGTATCCCCATACTCGGGAGAAGCAGCAAAATGTATTTTGGGGGTGCATCTCCACATATAACGATGGCATGTGTGAGGAATATATCATTTAGTGACAACTTTATGAAAAAAAATTTTTTTTTTTTTTTTTTTTTTTGTCTTTATTCAATCCCTTGGGACTAAAAAAAAAAATATTCAATGGGCTCAACATGCCTCTCAGCAAATAGCTTGGGGTGTCTACTTTCCAAAATGGGGTCATTTGGGGGGGTTTTGTACTTCCCTGCCATTTTAGCACCTCAAGAAATGAGATAGGTAGTCATAAATTAAAAGCCGTGTAAATTCCAGAAAATGTACTCTAGTTTGTAGACGCTATAACTTTTGCGCAAACCAATAAATATACGCTTATTGGCATTTTTTTTTTACTAAAGACATGTGGCTGAATACATTTTGGCCCAAATGTTTGACTAAAATTGAGTTTATTAGATTTTTTTTATAACAAAAAGTAGAAAATCTCTTTTTTTTTCAAAATTTTCGCTCCTTTTCCGTTTATATCGCAAAAAATAAAAATCACAGAGGCAATCAAATACCATCAAAAGAAAGCTCTATTTGTGGGAAGAAAAGGACGCAAATTTCGTTTGGTTACAAAATTGCATGACCGCGCAATTACCAGTTAAAGTAGTGCAGTGCGAAATTGAAAAAAAAGACCTCTGGTCCTTAAGCTGACAATTGGTCCGGGGCTAAAGTGGTTAACACTGGTGTGTTTTCATGCATCCAAGGGCCTGTGCTAGCAGCTATTTCTAGTGCTGCCCAAACCAAACTGCCTTACTTCCTACGGTGTCAGTTCACCCCACTGCACTGCTATGGGGGTAGAGTTGCCCCCTCATCCCTTTAAAACCGAACACCTATTAATTACACAGGTTCTGTGGTTAGGTTCTGATTAGGATGGTAATTAAACTCACTTGTTGCCTTATTTACAATAAATTAGCCTCAGAACCTGTGTAATTCATATGTGTTTGGGTTTAAAGGGATGAGGTGGCAACCCTATATGGGGGTGCAATGAAAAAAATACTGCATCTACTATTTTATTTCAGCGCAGTGGGTTGCAGTTCAAATAGAAATCTATTGTTGAAAGAAAAAAGAAAAAAAATAACTTTTGCGCTCAGAGCTACATGGAAATAAAGCTGCTGGCACAGTACTCTAGTAAAGTATCACAAAATAGGAACAAAAAGTGCAGCGCTAACAAATTTACTAGAAATACCTTGTGCAACATACCCTGTTTCCCCGAAAATAAGACCTAGCGTGATTGTTGGTGATGGCTGCAATATAAGCCCTACCCCCCCAAATAAGCTCTAGTTAAAGTCATTGTAGGTCTTATTTTCAGGGTAGGGCTTATTTTCGGGGAAACAGGGTAGGGCTTATTTGGGCGGTAGGGCTTATATTGCAGCCATCACCGACAATCACGCTAGGTCTTATTTTCGGGGAAACAGGGTAATATAGGCAATATGAATAAAGTGCTTATATGTGCAATAAATAAACAATATAATCCAATGCATATAACAGTAAATAAAATCTTGCTTTACTTATCCTTGTGCAATATTGCCCAATATTAAAGTGATAGAAATGTATATCATAGTGAACAGTAAAGTCCTTCTTATCAAAATCTTATCGGATGTGGTTAAACACATCATGACAGCACAAATGGGCAAATGATCGGTTTGTTCGTGGCTGCCTGGATCCTCCCTGTGGGTCTTCCTATATAAATAGCGTGGTGGCATCATGCGTCCATGGCCCCTGATGACGTCCTCTATGAAGAAACATGTAGGGGACACTAGCATGTACATGTCAGGGCTGGGCTCAGCCCTTCCTTCTCAAAGCTGGCTGATCAGCTGTGGGCTAATTGCCAGCTCCTGACTCAGTCTGATTCGTGGTTTCTGACAGTACTGGCACACAACATACCGATCACACCCATTTTGGAGTCTGGCAACTGGAGCTGTGTTTTTCTCCTGATGTAATGCATATGCCTGAACACCACCAATGCTTGCAAGTTTGATATTTTAAATAAAACTTTTTATATTTAAACTGGACTTCACTATGGTCAGCTACATAGTTAGTCAGGTTGAAAAAAAGACACAAGTCCATCTAGTTCAACCATAAAAATAAATAAATAAAAAATAATATCATACATTCCTATATACCCAATCCTATACCCACAGTTGATCCAGAGGAAGGCAAAAAACCCAAGCAAAGCATGATCCAATTTGCTAAAGCAGGGGAAAGAATTCCTTCCTGAGGCAATCGGATTTTCCCCAGATCAACTTTACCTATAAATGTTAATACCAAGTTATATTATGTACATTTGTGAAAGAATCCAGGCCTTTCTTAACCTGTAGCTGACCGCCCACTGTCAAATGACGGCGGGACGGTGCAGCTCTTGTGGCGGGCCGCCGTCATATGACGGCGCTCGCTTTTTGGCCACTAGGGGGCGCGCGCACCGCGGGAGGCGCCCGCGCGTGCCCACCACATAGCTGGGGACCCGATGCGCGTGCCCGGCGCCCGCGATGTCCGCCAGGCACCCGCGATTGCCCGGTAACTGAGCAGGACGTGGAACTGTGTGTGTAAACACACAGATCCAAGTCCTGTCAGAGGAGAGGAGACCGATGGTGTGTCCCTTGTACATAGGGACACCGATCGGTCTCCTCCCCAGTCAGTCCCCTCCCCCCACAGTTAGAATCACTCATATAGGGAACATATTAACCCCTGCAGTGCCCCCTAGTGTTAACCCCTTCCCTGCCAGTCACATTTATACAGTAATCAATGCATTTTTATAGCACGGATCGCTGTATAAATGTGAATGGTCCCAAAAATGTGTCAAAAGTGTCCGATATGTCCGCCGCAATTCCGCAGTCACGATAAAAATCGCAAATCGCCGCCATTACTAGTAAAAAAAAAATAATAATAAAAATGCTATACATCTATCCCCTATTTTGTAGACGCTATAACTTTTGCGCAAACCAATAAATAGACGCTTATTGCGATTTTTTACCAAAAATATGTAGAAGAATACGTATCGGTCTAAACTGAGGAAAAAATTTGTTAAAAAAAAAAAAAAAAAAAAAATAGGATATTTATTATAATAAAAAGTAAAAAATATTGCGTTTTTTTTTTTCAAACTTGTCCCTCTTAATTTGTTTATAGCGCAAGAAATAAAAACCGCAGAGGTGATCAAATACCACCAAAATAAAGCTCTATTTGTGGGGAAAAAATTATAAAAAATGTATTTGGGTACATCCTTGCATGACCGCGCAATTGTCATTCAAAATGCGACAGCGCTGAAAGCTGAAAAATGGCTTGGTCAGGAAGGGGGTGTTAGTACCTGGTAGGCAAGTGGTTAAAGCAATCTACCGAGCTGGCCAGAACCACCACTGGAGGGAGTCTATTCCACATTTTCACAGCTCTTACTGTGAAGAAACCTTTCCGTATTTGGAGATTAAATCTCTTTTCCTATAGGCGAAAAGAGTGCCCCCTTGTCCTCTGTGTTGACCGTAAAGTGAATAACTCAACACCAAGTTCACTATATGAACCCCTTATATATTTGTACACTTTGATCATATCCCCCCTTAATCTCCTCGTCTCAAGAGAGAATAAATTCAGTTCCTCTAATCTTTCCTCATAGCTGAGCTCCTCCATGCCTCTTATCAGTTTGGTTGCCCTTCTCTGCACTTTCTCCAGTTCCCCAATATCCTTTTTGAGAACTGGTGCCCAAAACTGAACTGCATATTCCAGATGAGGTCTTACTAATGATTTGTACAGGGGCAAAATGATATTTCTCTCTCTGGAGTCCATACCTCTCTTAATACAAGAAAGGACTTTGCTCGCTTTGGAAACCACAGCTTTGTACTCCCCCTAGCATGTATGATGCATGCATATTCTTAGCCCCCAAGTGCATAACTTTACATTTATCAACATTAAACCTCATCTGCCACATAGTCACCCAATTAGACAGAGCATTGATGTCCGCTTGTAAATTGGAGACCTCCTGTAAGGACGTTATTCCATTGCATAGTTTGGTGTCATCTGCAAAGACTGAAATGGTACTTTTAATTCCAGACCCAATATCATTTATAAAGATATTAAAAAGGAAGGGTCCCAACACTGAACCTTGGGGTACACCACTGATAACCTTAGACCATTCAGAGTAAGAATCATTAACCACTACTACCAGTTTTCTATCCATTTACAAACTCATATTTCCAAGCCTGTAGACATTACCCTACACATGAGCTGTGTGTGGGGAACTGTATCGAACACTTTTGCAAAATCCAAGTATACCACGTCCACAGCCACGCCTCTGTCCAAGGTTTTACTTAACTCTTCATAAAAAAAACACGCATGCAAAACACATTAAAACTCAATAACTCACATGGACCTACCATACTGTACACCAGTGCTAGGGCTATTTGCGCCTGCATGGGGATGCACAGGTCTTCCCATTCATGTCATTTGGGACACAGCGGCTGCTCCCAATTTGACATTCTGTGCAAATGCGGGTATGCAGCGTTCGTTCTGGGCTGCGCACCTGTAATCACATGGCTGTCAAACTTGGAGCAATGGTGTGCATTTTTACCATGTGGGTTTATTTTAGACCTTGTTAGCACCAAGATTTTTTAGCAGGGACACAAAGACAACAACGTGCCCTGTTCTCACCGCAGCATTGGTCTCCTTGGCGCTTTTTATTTTCTGCCCAGAAAATAAAGACATGTGACACCAGCGTTGTGCTGTGAACAGAGCATGTGACAATTGTTTTCTGTGTGTCCTTGCTGAAGCCTGTGTTAGAAAAATGTGAGTCTCCCCCACACTGGACGCCAACAAGCCCGTTAGATCTCATTTACACCAGATGCAGCTGCACTCATTTTTAAACACAGGACTAACGCATAGGCAAGAAAAATTAATGTATTTCATCAAGCCTTTTTTACGCCACAGCAGGGCTTTCATGTGTGTTGCATTTTTTGCATGTAAATGCATAGGAACACATAGGGAAGCACCACATGTAAATGCAATTCAGTAAAATATGTTAAAAAAAAAAAACACAATGCCCTATAAACAGACTGTGAACGCAATGTAAACGTGCATGTAGGAGTACAGTGTAAACACCCCATAGGTATGAATGCACTGTTACTGACGTATGTGTAGCTGACCTCAGTGCTCCTCATAACATCGTATGCACAGCGGGCTGAAAGACATCTATTCATCAATCAAACACTGCTGTCCCGCTACTGGGCGATCACATTCACCAATTCACAAAACTTCCAGCTCTCTGTCTACAGTCTAGCCGTCATTACTGTGTAGACATTTTAATTAAGCGAACCGCAAATGGCTCCGACAAAATGGCCTCTAGGGTACACTCCTGTAGACATCATTTAGGAATGCGTCTAAAATCCAGTGGGCGTGTTCCTAATGGGACACGGAAGAGGAATACAATACACGTGGTAAAGCAGACACCTTTTCCTAAGTATAAAATCATCAAATAATATAAATGCTCACATAAGAAGTTTAGATAGGACAGAGAGTGACTATGCCGTGCCGCGTTCAGCAGGCTCTACAGACGAGGAGCCCTGGCTGGTTAGGCATTGCGCTGTGATTTGTTCTACACTGGCGACCCCTGCTGGTGAACATTGCGCATTTATTAAAGCGGAATTCCACCCAAAAATGGAACTTCCGCTTTAAGGGAAGGTGACCCCTGACATGCCACATTTGGCATGTCATTTTCTTGAGGGGGAGCGGAAACCCTCTTTTTAGAGGGTCCCAGCTTCCACTTCTTCCCAGGGCACCGTGGCGCTGGAAGTAAGTTCACCTCTCGGCAATCATCTGGAACACATAACAGGTCCCAGATGATGGCCTGGCCAGTCGCAGCGCAGCTCGCGCATGTGCAGTGCGTGCCCGGCTGTGGCACCCACAGTGACAATGCCGGCGCCGCAGAGAGGAGGGGGAGACGAGCGGGGCTTCATTCCCCCGCATCGCTGGACCCTGCAACAGGTAAGTGTCTGATTATTAAGTCAGCAGCTGCAGTATTTGTAGCTGCTGACTTTTATTTTTTTAAATTACTTTATTGGCACTGTCTGGTTAAGGTGTCTTCAGCTCCGGAATATTTACCCCTCTTGCTGACCAAGCGCTGCACCCAAATACAATTTTTTTCCACAAATAGGGCTTTATAATAGCGGTTAATAATGTGGAGTTACGGATGTTTCTAACTTCTCACAAATGCATTCTAATCATTAAAGCTGAATTCTAGGTATGGACACTTTTGCATAGTTGCATTGATCCAACTTGGACCAACGTCAGTATGTATGTGCCATACATAGGTGTGAGCAGCCTATTGCATTAGGGTGTGCACCCAAAAGCTCAGACACAGAACAACAAAGGCAGTGGTTAGGGGTATGCACATGCCACGGCTGTGATGCTATGCCATGGCTGAAATTATTGAAATTATTCTTTTAATTTGTATTTATTTTTACATTATTAAGAGTCCTGTTGGGGGGGGGGGGGTGGTTTGGTGAAATATTAGGGGCCTAAACAGACCCCTAATATTTCACATTTAAAACTGAGCCTCAGCTGCACAGATGATTGAATGAATAGGAAGCACTTATGTGCTTCCCATTCATTCACAAACTGAAGCATAGTAAACACAGTTTACTATACTTCAATGATGAATGGACACAAGAGCGATAGCTACTGACCGCTAACTGTGTTCATTCAGAAAAGGAAGAGGCCAGTAAATTGCATTTACCAGCCCCTTCCCCTCGACCCTGCTGCAGTGCAGTGCTGGAGGGAGGAAGATGAGGAGAAGCTGGCAGTGCTGCAGTGAGAGGAACAAGAGGATTGGTGTCTGCAATAAGGCAGTACAGCCGGTCCTCCTGCTCAGTCCCTCTAAACTGATAGGACCCGGGCCTGGTACAGGAGGAAATAACCACAATGTGTAGCGCTAACAAAAAATAGAGCCAATAGACTCATAAAGTGAAAGAAAGTCCGGTGCAATATAATATAGTGAAACAATAATAAAGTCCTTGGTTAAAGAAAATTAATCATATGGCATAGATCATCCTTGCACATGAGATGTATGTGGAGAAACTCTGCAAACACAGATGCTGATGTATATAGACGAGTATATAAACCCTCCAATGGTTAAGGAATGCGTACGCTTACCAGCGATGTTGGACCCACCTACCATGCGGCAGTGGGTCAGTAAGGCTTATGGTAACTCCTGTAGGTAGTGCCCAAGGGATGAAAGCTGGATTCTGGCAGCACTCCTCCAGGTCTGGGATGGACTCTCGGCTGGATATTCCGGAATCTTCCAAAACGACACACGTGTGGGGCACGACACCAGGAACAAACCAGGAAGCAGGATACGGAAAAAGGAACTCCAATAGTGTGATTCACCACTAATTTATTGGGTATGGGGTATAAATAATGGTACAAACAGGGGAATTCACCCACGCAGTACAGAGCATATACTGATAAAATCAAAAATAAAACAGAGTAAAAGCAGTATAAGGGTCTCAAAATCAGCAAAGTCCGACGAGTTTCGACCAATAGGTCTTCTACTGGGGCATCGGAGGGCCGGCTGCACTGCCTTATCAGTGGTCCTGGCATACAGGGGTGATTAGGGTGTGCATGCATGCGGTGACATCCCTGGCTGCAGGGCTGTTGTTAATGCGGTTAGAAGTCACAGGCCCCTTACAGCCTACCTTACAATTGTTTACATTTTTTTCCTTTTTTTACAATGCTGTAGGGGGGGCTTTGATGATATATTAGGGGTCTAAACAGACACCAGGCATCTCCCTTTTGAGACAGATAAAGGAACTGAGGACACAGATTATTAGGTTCCTTTTTCTGTAGCCTCAGCTGCACTGACGATGAATGAACAGGAGACAGAGGCTCCTGTTCATTTATAAACTGAAGTATACTATGCTCAGTTATCGGTACCGAACGCTTACTGTGTCCAGTTCAGAAATAGAAGTATATACCGGCCCCTTCCCCTACTCTCCATCTGCCTGTGTACTTCCTGCTGAGGAGTGGATTCTATCTGGCCAATCTACCAAACAGGCCTGATTGGAGTGGAGTGCTGCAGAGAGGGTTGTTTTTCTGGAAGGTTCTCCTCTCTTCACAGGTAAAGGCTGGAGCTCTGTCAGAGTGACCATCTGATTCTTGGTCACCTCCCTGACTAAGGCTCTTCTCCCCTGATCGTTCAGTTTGGCCGGGCAGTCCACTCTAGGAGTCCTAGTGGCTCCAAACTTCTTCCATTTACAGATTATGGAGGCCACTATGCTCATTGGACCTTCAATGCTGCAGAAATGTTCCTGTACCCTTCCTCAGATCTGTGCCTCGAAAAAACAATCCTGTCTACAGACAATTCCTTGGACTTCATGGCTTGGTTTGTGCTTTGACATGCAATGTTAACTGTGGGACCTTATATAGACAGGCGTGTGACTTTCCAAATCATGTTGAATAAACTGAATTTACCACAGGTGGACTCCAATCAAATTGTAGAAACACCTCAAGGATGATCAGTGTGATTTCTTTCTTTCTTTATTTTTAATAAATTTACAAAGATTTCCAACAAACTTCTTTCACGTTGTCATTATGGGGTATTGTTTGTAGAATTTTGAGGAAAATAATGAATTTAATCCATTTTGGAATAAGACTAAAACATAAAATGTGGAAAAACTGAAGCGATGTGAATACTTTCCAGATGCATTGTATGTGTATGTGTATACAGTAAAACCTTGGATTGTGAGCATAATTCATTCCAGAAACGTGTTTGTATTGTAATCCAAAGCACTCGTATTTCAAAGTGAATTTCCCCATCAGAAATAATGGAAACTGAGATGAATCGTGAATACTTTCCAGATGCACTGTGGATGGAGAAGAGGAGGGGTCCGAGGACAGAACCTTGGGGGATACCTACAGAAAGAGGAAGTGGAGAGGAGGAGACAGAGTTATAGGTAACACTGAAGGAGCGCTGTGATAGGTAGGAGGAAAACCAGTAGAGAACAGAGTCTTGAAGGCCAAGAGAGTGGAGTTTTTTGAAGAAGAGGGGATGGTCAACAGTATCAAAGGCCACAGAGAGGTCTGGTAGTATGAGTAGTGGCCATTGATTTTAGAAGTTAGTAAGTCATTAGTGAGTTTTAGTAGGGCAGTTTCAGTGGAGTGTAGTAAGCGAAGGCCAGACTGTAAAGGGGTCAAGAAGGTTGTTGTCAGTGAGGTAGGAGCTCAGACGATTGTAGACTAAACGTTCTAAAACTTTAGAGGTAAACGGGAGCAAGGAGATGGATCTTAAGTTGTTCAGGCTGGTGGGGTCCAGGGGGGCTTTTAAGTATAGGGCTGATCAGCGTATGTTTTAAAGGAGAGGGGAAGATGCCAGTAGAGAGAGAGACATTGAAGATGTGAGTAAGGTAACATAGGATAGAAGAAGATGGTGCCCGTAGTAGTTGTGAGGGAACAGCGCCCAGCATACAGGTGGTAAGGCAAGCTTCTGAGAAAACTATAGCAGCCTCTTTGGTAGTAGCAAGGTGAAAAGAGGAAACTGTTTAGGGTGGTTTTATACAGGGTATTTTAAGTGGGATAGATGTGCAGTGGAGATGTCCCCACGAATTGCATCAACTTTGTTTTTGAAGTGATTTGCAATTTTATGAGCAGTGTGCAAGTTACTGGGTGGAGGTGGTGGTAGAGAAAGTAGAGAGGGACTACGAGGACTGGATGACAGAGTATTAATGAGAGTGACAAAGGCTTGTTTGGCACCATGGAGAGAGGAATTGTATTTTAAGAAGGCTGATTTATATATTGTGAATACCTGCTGGGATTTGGTTTTATGCCACAATCGCTCCAGTGCACAGCTATGTCATTTAAAGTGATTGTAAAGGCAGAAGTTTTTTTTATCTTAATGCCTTCTATGTATTAATATAAAAAGCCTTCTGTGTGCAGCAGCTACCCCAGCACCCCCTAATACTTACCTGAGCCCCATTACTATCCACTCATGTCCACGAGTGCCTTAGCCATCCTGATTGGGTGAGACACAGCATGGCGCCATTGGCTCCCACTGCTGTCAAAGTCAGTTAGCTAAGCAGGAGAGAGAGGGGGCAGGGCCGAACCGTGTCTCCGTGTCTGAATGGACACACAGAGCTGCATCTTGACTCGGGTACCCCCAGAGCAAGCTGCTTGCTGTGGGGGCACTCAACAGGAGGGAGGGGCCAGGACAGCCAAAGAGGGACCCAAGAAGAGGAGGATCCAGGCTGCTCTGTGCAAAACCACTGCACAGAGGAGGTAAGTATGACATATTTGTTATTTTTATTGAAAAAGAAAACAAGACTTTAGTCTGGTGTCCTTGGTCTGCCAAGGTTGTAGGGCCTTATACTTTGTGTAGCAAGAGGAGCAAGTGAGTCCAGTTTGGATGAGAGTGAAGTGTTGTAGACAAAAGTGGCCAGGTCAGGGCAGCACAGGGGGGAGATTTTATCATAGAGGTGGTTAGTTGCAGAGTAGAAAAGAGAAAGATTAAAGTGGCAAAAGTTTTTACAGGTAATTGTTTGCTGCTTGGAGAGATAGGTGGTTGAAGGCAAGGACACTGTGAAAGTGATGAGGTTGTGATCAGAGAGAGGAAATGGCGAGGTTGTAGGGACTGCAAAGATAGGAGAAAACAAGTTCAAGGGTATTACCATAAGAATGGGGTTAAGTTGAAATGTTGGGACGTACAGTAGCTGGGCTGTTAACATTAGTGGGGATGTTAAAATCACCAAGAATGATAGTGGAGACAGAGGAGAGAAATCAGGTTAGTCAGGCAGAGAAGTCATCAAGAAAAGCGTCACACCGCTCCAGGAGGCCTATAGATCATTGCAATCCTTAGAGAAATGTGAAAAAAACTGATTAATACTGTCTTGAAAGAAGAGAAGGATAGAGAGGGAAGGGTGGGAAGGATTTGAAAGGTGCACAGTGGGCATAGAAGCAAACCAACTCCACCTCCTTTCCGACCACTGGGCCTGGGTGAGTGAGTCCAGTGGAGGCCTCCATGGGTGAGGGCTGTGGGAGAGGCAGGGTTTGACGCTTGAAGCCAGGTTTCTGCAATTGCAAGTAGGTTAAGGGAGTGGGAGGCAAAAAGGTAATGGACAGAGGTGAGCTTGTTACAGACAAAGCTGGAATTCCAGAGGGCACATGAGAAAGGGGGTGTTTTTTGGGAGCAAGGAGATCAAGATTAGAGCCCGGTTTACACTGGTGCGGTGCAGCAAGTGATTTGGACAGGAAAGGCACAGAAATCTCTGCAAATTCCACACTGCACCGGGGCTAAACGGAATGGGTTGTGGCTATTGCTGGAGCGAGGAGGGTACCGGGTGTGATACTGGAGGACAAGGATTAGGGGAGATATCCCCAGAGGTTAGGAGAAAAAGTAGGGTGAGGAATGTAAGATGGGAGTGGAATGTATATGAGTGCACTCACTTGCCTGTCCTGGTGTTTGGGTCAGCAGGTGGGTTAAAGCGTTTTCTACCCCAAAACATCATATTCCTGATATGTGCCTGCTGTACCATGTACATGAGAAAGTATCCTGTTCTCTTTGTATGGCTTCCTTTCCTTTGCTTGTTCCTGCCAGTCCCTTTGCTTTCCCATTAAAAAAAAAAAATTATCACACTAAGCAGGAGAACACACTGTGGTCAGTTCTCTAGCTGTGCTGGGAACTCAGTATGCTCTCCTTTAATGATCAGCCCAGCTGCACAGCCATTCACTGGGAAGCTCAGTATACTGCTACTTCTCCTCTCCCCAACTCTTATGCAGCTGAACAGAACAGAAAAGAGGGTATTATAATAATATATAATAATAATGTATTTTTATATATATACAAAAATGTTTTCCCTTTCATTTCTATTTTAAGTTGAATGGGTTGTTTTACAAGGTCATCCTTTACAATCACTACTGCCGCGTACACACGATCGGAAATGCTGCCAGCAAAACTCAGATGAGAGCTTTTTATCGTAAAATGCGACTGTGTGTATGCTCCATCGGTCTTTTGCTGGCGGAATTCCAGCCAGCAAAAGATTGAGAGCATGGTCTTTTTATTTTTTGGTCGTAAAAGTTCCTATGCGAAAATGCCAATGTCTGTATGCAATTCGGACGCGCAAAAAATCACGCATGCTTGGAAACAATTTGATGCATGCCCAAAAGCATTGAACCTTATTTTCTCGGTTCGTCGTAGTGTTGTACGTCACCGTGTTCTTGACGGTCGAAAGTTCAGAGAACTTTTGTGTGACCATGTGTATGCAAGACAAGCTTGAGCGGAATTCCGTCGGAAAAAAAATTCAAGATTTTTTGGACGGAAATTCCGCTCGTGTGTACTACTGTACTGTAATTCCGCTTCCTACTACTGTTCTCTTCACCTCCTGCACACACTTATTAGGTGAAGAGAACAGTAGTAGGGAGAGGGTAGAAGTGCGGGTGATATGTACAGGGTTTGGAGTAGGGGAAGATGCGTAAAGAAATGCGAATTTGAGAACAGAAGATACTAGTATGAGAAGAGGGGGCATATTAAAGGGTAGAGGGAGTGGGAATCAGACTTGTAAGAGAAGTTTTCCAGAGTGTTGGTTTGCTTGTGGTCAGTCAAGAGAGGAGCAGAGGTCTTTGTTGTATCTTCTTGCTGCTTTAGTTCAACTGCTGTGTTCGACTGCTGAACACGGACTCTGTCAATTCATAACTGAAACATCCTAAACTGTGTTTACGATGTTTCAGTTTGTGAATAATTGGGAAGCCTCTGTACAGAGCTATTCCTGTCTATTCATTCTATGTAGCTGAGGCTGCAGAGATGGAGATTTAGGCCCCTTTCACACTGGGGCGGTTTGCAGGCGCTATTGCGCTAAAAATAGCGCCTGCAAACCGACCCGAAACAGCTGTTGCTGTGTCTTCAGTGTGAAAGCCCGAGGGCTTTCACACTGAAGCGGTGCGCTTGCAGGACGCTGGAAAATGTCCTGCAAGCCGCATCTTTGGCTCGCTATAGGAGCGGTATATTTACCGCTCCTATAGCGCCCGTTCCCATTGGAAACAATGGGGCAGTGCTCCGAACCCGCCCGCAAAATGCCGCTGCAGCAGCGGTTTGCGGGCGGTATTGACCCTTTTTCGGCAGCTCGCGGGGGGTAAAACCACCCCTCTAGCGGCCGAAATGCGCTGCTAAAACGCCGGTAAAGCGGCGCTAAATATAGTGCCGCTTTACCGCCAGCGCCCTCACCGCTCCAGTGTGAAAGTAGCCTAAAGGCTGTGCCCTCAATCTCCTTTCTCTTTCTCAAAGGTAAAATATCAGAGGTCTGTTTAAACCCCCAATATGTCACCAAAGCCCCCCAACAGGGCTCCTAAAAAATGTAAAAAAAATAATATTGTAAAAAAAAAAAAAAATAATTAAAAGGTAGAAAAATAAAAATAAAAAAACTACTGACACTGGTGGCAGAACTATCGTGGTCACAAAAGGCACACTTGCGACCGGGCCCTGGCGTTCTGCCACCAGGCTCGGAGGGAAGAGCCCCGGCCAAGTGTCAGGGGGGCTCTTCATGGTTTCTTGCACTGGGGCCCTGAAGGTTCTAGTTACACAACTGACTAAATTTATAGGTAGATGATCAAATGAGGAATCCTCCCATGCCCAAATTAGAAACTGATAAAAAACACATGAATTGGGGGGGGGGGGGGGGAGAGAGGTCAGAACCAGACCAGCCACAGACACAGGTCAAAGTCATAAAAGATGATTCATTCTGGGCATATGCATAGCAAGCGACCTCCTGTGTTCACTAAGCAGCAATGCAGCCATGGAAGCCAGAAGCTACCGGATATCACTGGAGTAGCAGTGTCTACTACAATGATTTCCACTGGGATTCCACAGGCATGGCACATACCAATTTAAATTGGTCCAAGCTAGACCAATGTAATTATGCAAAAAAACATCCATCCCTGGAATCCAGCTTTAAACTCTCAGAAGAGATTCACATCCAGATTAACAAAAAAATAATACATTGTATTAAAAAAAATGTTAACTGCATAAACTCCTTTTCATAATCTAAAAGTATATATATATATATATATATTTTTCTGGAACTCCGCAGAAAGGCATCAACCCCTGAATCCCTGAAGCAAGGCTCCTAATAGGTTTAAGCTGCTCTGGTCCCCCTAGGCCTAAACAAGGCAGACGTCACTTCTTACAGACCTGCCAAAGCCAGTACTCCAAGTACTTGGTGCGGGCTCTCCCAAAAAGAGACCCATGGTGGGAAGAGCAAAAAGGCCACACATCCTCTCCCTGATATCAGGGCAGACCCCAAAAAACTGCACTATCCATCTCTGAGAGTAAAAAAACAGACCACAAATGCAGTACAAGCGCTTGTGCAATAAATCATTTAAAATAAATAAAGCATACCAAATGCATTAAACAAGATGGGGCTTCCTGCCCATGGGAAAATTGCTGTAGAGAAGCCAAAAGCCCTGCCCAAGAGGTGAGTGCAAGAAAGGCTATAAGTGACAAGACCAAGTGCCAGTGAAACCCAGTGGGATCCCAAAGAAAATCCCAAACTTGTCCCCAGAACAAGAATAGAGGGGAAATCTAGTTCTGGTGACATCCAGGGATTCCCTCACTTTGGAGGGATTTCCTTATACTTCTTGTCTTGGCTATAGGACAGGAAAGGAAGGGAAATGTCCCCAATGGGACACAGATGGCAAAACCCTGACAGAGGTTATAATCCTCACTTACTCCAAATGACAAAAAAAGTTTTGCTTTTAGTTCTGCTTTAGTAGTAATAGTGTTACAACACATGTATTTATCCTGATTTCCACTATTTTAGATTTATGTATTAATTTATCAACCTTTAAATTTTTAAACAATTACAAAATAGTTTACAAAGCCAATTCTTTTACCATCTTACATCCCAGGGCAACCATAGCTCTTTAGCTCTTAGCTGTCCTAAATTTGGAAGGAAATCTCTGTCACTCTCTTCAGTTGTCTCACTTTTTGGGTATGTATTGTCCGCTATAAAAAAAAATTCTATTTAGATCCCTTTCACACTGGGGCCGCATCGCCATTAGCGGTAAAGCGCCGCTACTTTTATCAGCGCTTTTCAGCCGCTAGCAGGGCCCCTTTAAACTGCTGCTAGTGGCTGAAAAAAGGGTTAAAAGTACCCGTGTTGCAGTGCTGCTGAAGCACTTTGCAGGCACTTCGGCAGTGCTGCCCATTCATTTCAATGGGCAGGGCATTTTGGGAACGGTGTATTCACTGTTCCCAAACCGCCCCAAAGAGGCTGCTTGCAGGGCTTTCATACTGGGGAGACATGAGAGGCGCTTTTCAGGTGCTATTTTTAGCGCTAAAAGTCCTGAAAAGCTGCTCAGTATGAAAAGGGTCTTAAAGCTGGATGCCAGGGATGCTATATTTTGCAAACTTAGATTGGTTTAGGTTGGCCTAATGTGAGAAAGTATATACGACACCCATGGGCGTCAGCAGAACTTTTTTCAGGGAGGGGCGCTTCGGCAGCAGTAATACACAGTTGCATTTAACCCTTTCTTCGACCGCTAGCGGGGGTTAAAAGCGTCACGCTAGCGGCTGAATAGCACCGCTAAAACAATGTTAAAGTGCCGCTAGCGGCGCTTTATCGATAACACGGCCAGATGGCAGTGTGAAAAAGCTCTTGAGATAATTCAGCTTCACTCCATGCCCATATAAATATAGCGTAGAGAATGTACATCTTTCTATTTGCAATGTATTGCAATACATCTGTTGTGGCCATATTTTGATCTTGATGAAAACAGCCTATACTGTATAGGTTTGTTTTCATCAAGATCAAAATATGGCCACAACAGATGTATTGCAATACATTGCAATATAGAAAGATACATTCTCTAGGCTATATTTATATGGGCATCATGGACTGGTTTGCCTGAGAGACTGAGTAACTTCCATACAAAGTGAAGAAGATATTATAACACACACAAATATATTTTCCCAGCAATAGCTCAGCTGTCCAACTTTCCAAGCAATATACTGTATATATTCTCCTCCTAACTGGCACAGTGGTACTGCAGTGCTGTTACCTGTGGTTCTTCAGTGATGCGATAGCACTGGCAGCGTATTCTCTCACGGCCACTGCACGCACCTGTGGGAGGAGCCGGTGCCACGCTGGCCGGATCGACATGGCGAAGTTACACAGGCAGGCTGAGGCAGCCAATCATGTTTCGGAACAGCCGAGATGTCGAGGAGAGGCCCGAGCGGCAGTCAGAGCCAATCCGATGATTGGGCCGGGGGTGAGGGAGGGAGGGACAGATGTCTGTATCAATCTGTGATAAGTCGGAACAGACTGAGAGCAGCCCCAGGCCAGCAGACGTAGAAAAAATGTCCATGGCTGCTGCAGAGACGGCCGCGGCGGCTATTGCGTTACACAGGGCAACTGTCTTCAACACCTCCTTACGATTCCAGGGGGGGGCAATTGGCCCCCCTTGCCCTATGCTGCTGGACGCCCATGACAACACCTGTTCACCTCTGTAAAAGCTGTAAATCACTGTAGTAGTCAAAGCTACTACATTGAGGACTGCGATGTTCCAAGAGCTATGCTGAGTGGCTGCCTTTCTTCATAGTAACCACAGGGATCGCTCTCTTGGCATGGTCGCCATTCATACTTACCTTCTCTGTGCAAGGATTTTGCACAGAGCAACCCCGATCCTTCTTTTCTGTGGTCCCCCAGTGGCGCTCCTGGCTTCTCCTCTTCATTGGGTACCCCCACGGAGAGCTGCTTTTCATGGGGGCACCCGTGCGAGCGCGCTCCCGAGTCCTGCTGCTGCGTTCATTGACACAGACAGCAAGACTCGGCCAGCCCCCTGTGTCACTGGATTTGATTGACGCGTTAGCGGTAATGCGCTGCTACTTTTATCAGCGCTTTGGGGGGCAGCTGCAGCACGGAAGGTTTTTCCCCCTAATGCATAGAGGTGGAAGGTGAAAAACCATGAGACTTTACAACTTCCTTAAGCTGGACTAGATGGATCAAAATTTGTCAAGTTCAGTGGGGACTGGAATTTTGATCTGAGTGTGGTCCTCTCTGTTCAACAGAAGTCGAATGGACACACTAGAAAATGTTTGTTCATCAGCAACTGCAGCCTTTGATCACTGTATTCTGACAGCAGCAGGAGCAGTTTATCAGAATAAAATGTCCCTGTGGGGGGGAGGGCTTTTCCATCCACTTAGCTTGGGTGGAAGGAGTCTGTTAGTTTTTTCATTCAGCCCACTGGCTGAATGAAAATAAAACTGCCTGTGCTCTGCTTTAGAGGAGGAAATTTATTGGAAAAAAAATAATATATGCAAGTACCGTATTTATCGCAATATTTTTTCCCCTTAAAATCAGGGGAAAATCGTGGGTGCGTGTTAGTCGCCGATCCCCTGCCGATTCTGAGCCTCTCGGCCATTCTCACGGCTTTCGGACGCTCTCTGAGGCTTTCGACCGCTTCCGGACGTTCTTGGAGGCTTTCGGCTGCTTTTGGCCATTCCCGGCGGCTCTCGCAGTCCCAAAAGCTGCCGAGAACGGCCGAAAGCATCTGAAAGCCGACGAGAGTGGCCTAAAGCCGATGAGAACTATCGAGCACCGCCGAGATACACAGGACATCCGGCTCTGTATCTTGGTGGCGCCATTTTTAAATTCTGAAAATGACACTGGGGCAAGGCTGCAGGGGGAACTGACAAGGCTGCTGACAAGGCTGCAGGGGGAACTGACAAGGCTGCTGACAAGGCTGCAGGTGGAACTGACAAGGCTGCTGACAAGGCTGCAGGTGGACCTGACAAGGTTGCTAACAAGGCTGCTGACATGGCTGCAGGTGGGCACTGACCAGGCTGCAGGTGGACACTGACCAGGCTGCAGGTGGACACTGACAAGGCTGCAGATGGATACTGATAAGGCTGCATTGATGGGCATTTAAATGTAAGTTTTTTTTCCTTAAACTTCCCTCCTAAAAGTTTTTTTCCTTAAAATCCTCCTAAACTTGGGGTGCGTGTTATACGCCGGCGCGTGTTATACACCGATAAATACAGTATATATATATATATTTGTATCTGTTTCCTGAAAGCGATGCATATGTGTTAGGTGGTCGTAAAGTTTTCCCCAAAACAGCTGATGCCAGTGGTGTCTACCTAAGTCACTCAGTTCCTTGTATCCTCTGCATTGACATAATTTTGTGTGCCTGACAGAATCAACCTTGTAAGTTTTTGGAATGCTCTGCAGTGCTTGGAAGATTTTCTATCATAAGGCAGTAATGAAGCTTCCGGATATGATTATGTTAAGATTAAAAAATGAATGTGCAAAAAGATCATTTATTGAAGCTGAACTCCAGGTTTAATCTTTATTGCATTTGTACATTGGTCCAATATAAGTGTAGCACCCTCCTAGGTAGGTGCTAGAAGAGTATATAATTTTTGGGTCTTTCTGCTTACCAGGAAGGCTGCCAGGTAAGTTTAGATGCTCTCTGCCTACCAGGGATCCATTGATAGAGTCTGCTCATGTTGCTCAGGTGCTGCTCATGTTGTCTGAATGTTTCACACTGGTCCAATCGGACAGGGCATATTGGACAGTGGGAGGAAACCTGACAAATGAGAGCATAGTCAAAGTTACAGCCCCAGCCATTGGCAGAAGAAAGTGCCCCAGTGCATGCTGGGTGACTGTATATATGCCAAGGGCACATGTGCTTAGGGTCTTCAGCTGGAGAGCGTGGTCCCGGAGGGAGGGGGCAGCTGTCCCTCCTCTGCACAGGCTGCCACACAGCCTCAGGTGGATTACCTGAGGGCCTGAATCTGAGTAAAGCTGCAACCCAGATGTCCTGCATAACTGACTGGCAGGGAGATACACCAGGAAGAATTGGTTTCTGTCTACAGTGAGTACAGATCTATGTCATGGGGCCTGTCCTGTGAGGGCCATCCCTTCAGCTAGTAGAGTCAGTGGATGGGGGGGGGGGAAGCTAAAGGAGATGCTAGAGAGTGTCCTGAAGATAGAACAGCTTCATCAAGTCTGCTGCCAGAGCAAGCAAACAACATATTTATTCCATACAAGTGTTGTATGGCATAGCAAAAAATCAGCTTCACCGGGTTAACTTTTGTAGCAAAGTGAGAGTTGTCCTCACCTGTAAATAGTTCCAGTTGGAGTATCCCACTATTCCCTTCTCCCATCCAAGTTCCAACAATAAATACCCAAAAAACTCAACACCCTGGATTAATTATTGGATAACAAGCAGATGAGAGTACGGTTGGTCATGTGAAAACCTCTAGTAACTGGCTACAAGATAATAAGGGGAAGGCCCAGGGAAGTCTACACACAGCAATCCGGGGACAGCGCTACATAAGGATACAGTATATATCCCATACCTGATGGACTGCTGGGGAAGCTGAAAATCACTGAAGTAGTTGGCACTACTACAGTGATAACCACAATCTTCCAGATTCCGTGGTGAGCAGATTCTGCCACCATTTACATAATGACTTGTATTATTTTTAATGAATACAAGGTATTCTCTGACTGGACAGAGGTGGAAATGAGTTGACATCACAATCTCATCCTTGTCCAATAAGACTTCACCTTGTATTCTTCAAAATAAATACAAGGTGTTTTGTGAATAGTGACATAGGACCCGGAACATTGCAGCTATCGCTGTAAAGGTGGTAACTACTAAAGTGATTATCAGCTCCCCCAGCAGTTCCTTAGCTATGAGATAGTATTGTTTGGCTGGCTTTGTTGCCCAATGATAGGGGACTATAAAATTGTGTGCCACATCCAGTATTAAATAGGAAAGGAGAATATCCCCTGTGTGGTGGACTTTTAAGGCACATCGTTTTTTGCCCAAAAGAGAATTTTAAGTAGAGTATTGATATGGTATAAAAAGATTTATTGAAAAAAGCATAAAGATAAATGCATTAAAAGTAAAGTGTCAAGACACCATACACATTCAATAGAATACATAAGTATGCATCAACATCATGAATGATTACTCAAACGAAACGCGTTTCGAAGATGTATAGGGTTCCTCCTTCTTCAAGGGTGAGAGTACAGGGAGAAAAAGCCCTATTGCAAGTACATAAAACAGATTTCGTATGTCAGACATTACAGCTTAAGGTAATATAGGATAAAGAGCACGGTAGAACAAGAAAAGACTAAAACAAGTGAACAACTTACAGATGTGTGGATGCTGTATGTGAAGACACTTTAGCATGGTTTAAAAACAACAGTGGATTGAACGCCCGTTCCAGGTTTTCCTGCAGGGGAACCCAAGAGAGCCTGTACAGGCGGAGATTTAAAGCCTGTAGCTAATAGAAGACAATGCCCATGATGGATCGTATAGTCTCTTCCTCCAATGAAAAGAGGTGTCCGAGTGCTGTGGCTGGTGGGGAGAATGCACCAAGAGACCCACTGGGGTCGGCAGAAAGGGAGAGCCCTCTGAAAAAGATGCACAGTCCGCCGCTGGAGCCTGACGTGACAGCGGGAGGCCTGGGCGGGGCCGGGCCACACTGCGCGAAATATCATTGGTCGCGCCGGGACCCGGCCGTACGTGCGCCACTTGGGGGGCCGACATTGGAGCCCTCACTCCTCCCATCCCCTCAGCAACAGCTGTTCATCTGACAGCTGATTGGGGGAGGGAGATTTAAATAGACGTGCAACGCTCAAGGTCTGTACCTTCACCAGACTCTGGGTTGACGGTCAAACGAGTGGCTGCACTGAAACATCTCACTATTAGGTATTTATATTCTCTTTTTAATTTGCTGCTGTTCACATGTGATGGTCGCCCTTGGATTGGCCTCTGTGGACAGTTTGCAATAAACTTTAGGCGAGCGGTCATGTGCCTTTTACTGAGGAGTGGCTTCCATCTTGCCACTCTACCATACAAGACTGACTGAGGGAGTTCTGCAGAAATGGTTGTTCTTTTGGAAAGTTCTCTTCTCTCCACAGAGAACTGCTGGAGCTTTGTCAGTGACCATTGGGTTCTTGGTCACCTCCCTGACTAAGACTATTTTTCCTTGATAGCTCAGTTTGGCCAGGTGGCCCGCTCTAGGAAGAGTCCTGGTGGTTCCAAACTTCTTCAATTTATGAATGATGGAGGCCACTGTGCTCATTGAGACCTTCAGTGCTGCAGAAATATTTCTGTACCCTTCCCCAGATCTGTGCCTCAATACAATCCTGTCTCAGAGGTCTACAGACAGTTCCTTGGACTTTGTGGCTTGGTTTGTGCTCTGAAATGCACTGTTAACTGTGGGACCTTATATAGACAGGTTTGCGCCTTTTCAAATCATATCCAGTCAACTGAATTTACCACAGGTGGATGCCAATGAAGTTGTAGAAACATCTCAAGGATGATCAGTGGAGACAGGATGCACCTGAGCTCAATTTTGAGTGTCACAGCAAAGGCTGTGAATACTTATGCACATGGGATTTGTTTGTTTTTTATATTTAATACATTTGCAAAGAGTTCAAACAAACTTCTTTCATGTTCTGATTATGGGGTATGGTTTGTAGAATTTCTAAAGAAAATAATTAATGTAATCCATTTTGGAATAAGGCTGTAACATAAAACAATGTGGAAAAAGTGAAGCGCTGTGAATACTTTCCGGATGCACTGTATATATGCAATAAAGCTCATACTTGGAGTTTAGTATTAATGAAAAAACATTTATCCAGGAAAGAAAGATCTTTTGTAGTCAACAGATACATTTTTGTTATACACAAATTTGGCTGAATATCATTAACTTCATCAAATTGCTTTCATAACTTATGTCTGTGGGTAGCTGTAGAGCAGTCTACCACCCTAGAGAATTGTGTGTCTGTGCCTTACCATTCCTCTAAATTATAATATGATGGAAGCATAAATAGAACAAAACAGGAAAAGCACTTATTATGGGAGTTACGTTTTTTTCCCCCTGTTCTAGCACTGATCAAGCTTTGTTATAATGAAGAAGGGAGAAGCCTTTCACGAATCCTATTTTCATTGTGCACCCGGCTATAACAGCAAGCATTTAAAAAAGGATTTCTAGTTTTTCTTACATGTAAATAGAGCTTAAAGTGAAAAACAGGCCTTACTATAATAGTAGGCCTTACTCATGTTTGTGAAAGGGGGCTTGTAGATCTGAAATTAGCTTTTTTTTGGGGGGGGGGAGGGGGGGGGGGGGGGGGGGGAATAAACACATTCACTTCAAACCAAATAATTAGATCCCCCATTCCATCTCATTGTATGAGAGATGTTACTCTCGGGGGAACCTGGAGGAAATCCTGTCTATATAAGGGAATGAAAGAGAGACCTGCAGTATGAGTTCACAGAGACCCAACTTGATCATCTATACCATAATAGTAAAAGGGAGAACAAACTGCGCTATAAGGGGTTAAAAACCCCCAAAAATTTAAACCAAAAAACAGACCAGCAAATATGAGCAGTGATTCTCCTGTATGACATAAACCACAGTATAGCACATATAAAAGATATTAGAATCGCGCAAATATAAATAAATAAAAAATTCTATAGATCAGACCATCAGATATAGAAACATAGCATTCCTATAAAAGTCCACCAGTGATTCCAACTATGAGCTTTGATGATTCTCAATGATAGAAACCGCCATAAGTCATGTAAAGAGTCGAGGTACACAAATTGAATTATTTAAAACTAAAAAATGGGGGATACCCCTTAGTCACAATACACATACAGTAAACATAATTATTTACCAAAAGTTGATAGGTATTACCCCAGTCCCAATAGCTGACCCATATATAGTATGCTAAAAAAAAAACATAATTGTCTACTAGTATTCCAGTATCCAGATCCACAATGTAGCACACCAAATGGCCTCCTTGGTCAATGTTATCAGACTTTGTCATATAGATCCAAGAGTTGTTAATGAATGCATAGGCATAGGGTATATGAAAGGTCCCCATCATGCATCAAGTCATAGTGCATAAATGCACAGATCTAAGAGTTGTTAATGAATGCATTGACATCAGTGTCTACACAGGGGGGCCATATGGGACATAAGATTTCAACCTATATATCCAGGCCATCTCCTGTTTTAAAATCTCCCTCACCAGAGAGATTCCTCTCTAGTGGGGGTCTATAATTAACAATGCCCAAAAAAGTGTATCTGAAGGGTCCCTATCATGCATCAAGTCATAGTGCCTAGATACGGAATGATTTTTAAAACCTTTTCTAATATTATTTATGTGCTAATTGAGCCTCACCTGAAGGGCCCGATTGGTCCTGCCCACATATTGGAGCCCACAGGGGTACTGGATGAGCTATACCACTCCAACAGTGGAGCATGTAATAAATGGCTCTATCTCAAATGACCGAGACATACCCGTTGAGACAAAGCCACAAATCTTCCTATCTCTACACTTATTGAGGCAGCATACTTGACATTTTTTACAGCGATAATATCCTGTAAGGTTTTGGAAATAGAATAGTAAAAGGGAGAACAAAACAAAAAAAATGTAAACCAAAAAAAAGACCAGCAAACATGAGCAGCGATTCTCCTGTATGACATAAACCACAGTATAGCACATATAAAAGATATTAGAATCACGCTAAAAAAATATATAATAATTCTATAGATCAGTCCATCTGCTGAATGTGATAATGTGATGGACACATAAACGCAAGAAGGTGTTAGTAGTGGATCTGGGATGAACCCCATTATAGCCAGGTTGAGAGGAGACCCATATCACTCACCGAGGAGGGGCTCTTCTCAAAATAAACCCAGACCCCAGGGAGAAGGTAATCACCAGCCCTACCAGGGGATACCGCATAGGGGACAAAATAACAATAGGAACAATTATTGGAATGGTCCCCAGAACCAATATGGGCATGGACCCCCTATGTACACACAGGGTAACAACCAATATAGACAGGGACCTCCTATACAATCACAGGGCACTAACCAACAGGCTACACCCTATTAAAATGGGGAAAGAAACAATAGGAACCAAGGATACAATGTCCCTATACAGACCCAATAACAATCACTATGAATCAGGCCAATACTTTGTACCCCCACCAAATCAGGGCTATCAGAGTTGGGGTTTTCCCAAAAGCAACCAGGGTATCAAAAGACCCATAGAACTATGAGAGGAACTAGAGGGGGGAGGCGGGTACAATCAGCAAAAAAGAAAGAGAGCTTAGGAGTGGGAATTTATAATTTAAGTAAGCAAACTTTAACTGATCCAGAAAATAAACTTTTGGACAAGGGTCTGAAGTTTGCTCAACCTAGGAAGTTGAGCAAATTCCAGAGCTATATGGATGTACACAAGTACGTGCGAAAACTCAATATCAAATGATACTTGTCCAATCCTATTAAAGAGACTAGAGTTACATCATCCGAGTTTCAACACTCCAATCTCTCTAATGCCTCTCTATTCAATCCCCCATGCACACTAGCACCCCCCCATTAGGGTATTTAGGGATGTTGTCCTATGGGATGGGATCAGATTAGGGTAAAGAACGTTAAGATGCAGAGGTATTTGGAGATGGGATTGGTTCCCCTGTGTAACAACAAAGCGCTAGTCATTAGACCGGCAGATAAGGGAGGGGGGATAGTTGTGCTTGATTGATGCGATTACCTGACGGAAATGTATCGCATAGTGGGGGAATGTGAAACCTATACCCCTTTGAATAGGGACCCTGTCATCAAAATTAAAAAGATTTAGAGAGTATTGTAGACAGAGGTTTTAAGAGAAGTATTATAAATAAGGAGAAGTTATTCCTGGTTCCGAGTGCCCCACGTACCCCATTATTTATTATCTACCAAAGGTCCATAAAAATCAGACTTGCCCCTGGGACGTCCTATAGTGAGTGGGATTGACTCTGTTATGTCCTGGGTGGGCAAGAATATTGACCATTATCTGCAGCCACTGGTACAGAAGATGCCGTCGTATATTAAAGATACTAGGCACATTATCAATTTACTGTCCGGAATCACCCCCAAAGAGGGGTTGTGGTTAGTTACAGCTGATGTAACTTCGTTGTACATGATTATTCCCTTTTTCTGGGGTTTGGAAGCAGTTGGGTTGTATCTAACTAGGGAATCTGGGCTTGCTGTACCTCAACTGGAGTTCATTATGGAATTATTAGAATATGCTGTGACACACAGTTATTTCTGGTTCGATCAGTTTTATCGCCAGGACAGGGAGGTGGCTATGGGGGCTAAGTATGCCCCCCGGCGTCAGTTCAGGAAAGTGTCCTTGACGGATAAGCACTGCTGGGTTGCACTCCCTTTGCTCTCTCCCATCGACAGTCCATGATTGCCACAGAAGGTCTATCCCAGTCTACTCCGTCCTCTTTGCAGCTACTTCCCGCTTCGCATTGGCCAGATACATCACAGACTGGGATGCCCGGTCCACTTCTCTGGATTACATTGTTGCTTCTGGAACTGTCCAGCGCTGAGGTCTCTGAACCCTCAGGCCTTCAAGCCCCCTCCTGCTATCCAGCGCTGGGGTCTCTGAACCCCCAGGCCTTCAAGCCTAGTCCATGTTCGTTACATCTTTCCTCCTTCTCCTCCCCCGGAAGCATGTGACCCCAGCTTATATGGGAGTCCTGCCCCTGCCAACACAAATCAATGATTGGTCAAGAGCTCTCCATACAAGCTGCCTGCACCCCAGTCCCCAGTCCGCCTTCCTTCCAGAACATTT
The DNA here is from genome assembly GCA_028564925.1 of Lithobates sylvaticus. Taxonomy (NCBI): domain Eukaryota; kingdom Metazoa; phylum Chordata; class Amphibia; order Anura; family Ranidae; genus Lithobates; species Lithobates sylvaticus. The sequence goes on from CM053032.1 coordinate 88,977,457, forward strand.
CCAATGGAAGGTAAGTGAGATCTTTCAGGGTCAGGGTGTAGGTTGCTACACCTCCCTCCCTCCCCCGCCTAAAGAATGCAAGGCCCTGGCAAATTTACCTAACACTTACCTATCTAGCACCCACCTAAACTGGGTGGGCGCTACAATAACAATAGGGGCATCAAATTCAACTTTTTGGCCCTTAAGATTTCGGTGAAGGGGGGAGAGGTTTGTTACGACTACTTCCTTCAAACCCACCAAAAGGAATTCTTACATTCCTTCAGACAGCCGCCATTATGAACCCTGGCTAAGATCGGTACCTCAGAGTAAATTTATACACCTCAGGCGTAACTGTACTGCGATAAATGAGTTTGATAGGTTCATAGAGAAGGGGTATAATTCAGAATCATTATGTGACACAATAAAATCTATATGGGAGTTAGATAGGATGCCCCTGTTAGTGTAAAAACAGCCAGATAAAATGAACACCAAGGTCTCTCTCCCATTTATAACTACCTTTTCTGTAGAACACCAGAATATTAAGAGGCTAATACAAAAGCATTAGCATGTATTTGGTAATGATCAGGTACTTGGCACAGTCTTGCCCAATAAGTCACATATAGCATTTAGGGGCGCCTCTTCTGTGAGAGACATGATAGCTACTAGTGTACTGGACCCACCCAAAGAAAACAGATGTTTTTTTTCCAAAACCCTTTACGGGATATTATCGCTGTAAAAAATGTCAGGTATGCTCCCTCGATAAGTGTAGAGATAGGAAGATTTGTGGCTTTGTCTCAACGAGTACGTCTCATTCATTTAAGAAAAAGACATTTATTACATGCTCCACTGTTGGAGTGGTATATCTCATCCGGTGCCCCTTTGGGCTCCAATATGTGGGCAGGACCAAGCGGGCCCTTCAGCTGAGGCTTAATGAGCACATAAATAATATTAGAAAAGGTTTTAAAAATCATTCCGTATTTAGGCACTATGACTTGATGCATGATAGGGACCCTTCAGATACCCTGTTTTTGGGCATTTATATGTATAGACCCCACTGGAGAGGAAGCTCTCTGGTGAGGGAGATTTCAAAACAGGAGATGGTCTGGATATATAGGTTGAACTCTTACGTCCCCTTTGGCCTCAACGTAGACACCGTTGTTAATGCATTCATTAACAACTCTTAGATCTATGCATTTAGGCACTATGACTTGATGCATGATAGGGACCTTTCAGATACCCTGTGCCTATGAATTCATTAACAACTGTTAGATCTATATGACAAAGTCTGATAACTAAGGATGGGCCCGGTGTTCGATTCGAACCCATGTTCGAATCGAGCACCGGGCGTTCGCTCGCTCGGCGAGCCCAGAACTATTGGGGCCGCTCGCATCAAATTCGTGTGATGCGAGCGGCCCCGCAATGCATTGCGGCCCGCGCAGTGCAATGCTGGCTGATGATAGGCCAAGCATGCACTGTGACCCCGCATGCTTGGCCAATCACAGCGCCGGCAGCGAGGAGAGCCATAATTGGCTACAGGCAGGATGCCTGTAGCCAATTATAGCTCAGGGGCTTTAGTACACGCCCCGGCGGCCTCGCATATTATGTTTCAGTCGGTGTCAGCGTGTCAGTGTGTTTCTGACAATATGTGCTCTATTTCTGGGGATTTGTGTGTGCATGCTGTTAGAACAGCATTGCAGTATCACATCTGGGGGGTGTCTATAGGTGGCCTGTGAAGGGGGGCAGGTTTCCTGTGCTTAGAACTTTCCCTGCAAAAAAGTGTCATTTTTGCAGGAAAAAAGCTATTTAAAAACACTTGCGGCTAATAAATTGATGGCTCCTGTAACACAGAGAACTGTCATTCATTAATAAAAAAAAAAAAAAAAAGCGTAGGGGTCCCCCCAAATTCAATAACCAGGCCCTTCAGGTCTGGGATGGATATTAAGGGGAACCCCAGCCAAAAAAAAAATAAAAAAATGGCGTAGGGTCCCCCTCAAAATCCATACCAGACCCTTGAGGTCTGGTATGGATTTTAAGGGGAACCCTAGCCAAAAAAAATGGCGTGGGGTCCCCCTCAAAATCCATACCAGACCCTTATCCGAGCACGCAACCTGGCAGGCCGCAGGAAAAGAGGGGGGACGAGAGCGCCCCCCCCTCCCGCCTGAACCGTACCAGGCCACATGCCCTCAACATTGGGAGGATGCTTTGGGGGTCTAAGACCCCCAAAGCACCTTGTCCCCATATTGATGAGGACAAGGGCCTCTTCCCCACAACCCTGGCCATTGGTTGTGGGGGTCTGCGGGCGGGGGGCTTATCGGAATCTGGAAGCCCCCTTTAACAAGGGGACCCCCAGATCCCAGCCCCCCCCCCTGTGTGAAATGGTAAGGGTGTACAAAAGTACCCCTACCATTTCACCAAAAAAGTGGCAAAAATGGTAAAAATGACAGGAGACAGTCTTTGACAATTCCTTTATTAAAATCTTCGTTCTTCTTTCTTCATCCTTCAGTTTCTTCATCTTCTCCTTCCGTCATCTTCTCCTTCCGTCATCTTCTTCCATCTTCTTCTTCCATTTTCTTCTTCCTCCGATCCGCTTCTTCTTGCGCTGGTCTTCTCGTCCTTCTCGTCCGGCATCTTCTTCCGTCGGCGTCGGTGTCGGTGTCTCTGTCTCTTCTTGGGCCGCTCCGCGCAATGGGAGGCTCCCGCTGTGTGAGGCTCCGCTCCGTCTGACAGGTCTTTTATAATGGAGGGCACCTGGTGACCCCGCCCCCTCTGACGCACAGGGACGTCATAGGGAATTCCATGATGGCTTTCCCCATGACGTCAGAGGGGGGCGGGGTCACCAGGTGCCCTCCGTTTTAAAAGACCTGTCAGATGGAGCGGAGCCTCACACATCGGGAGCCTCCCATTGCGCGGAGCGGCCCAAGAAGACACGGACACCGACGCCGACGGAAGAAGATGCCGGACGAGAAGGACGAGAAGACCAGCGCAAGAAGAAGCGGATCGGAGGAAGAAGAAGATGGAAGAAGATGGAAGAAGATGACGGAAGGAGAAGATGAAGAAACCGAAGGATGAAGAAAGAAGAAAGAAGATTTTAATAAAGGAATTGTCAAAGACTGTCTCCTGTCATTTTTACAATTTTTGCCACTTTTTTGGTGAAATGGTAGGGGTACTTTTTGTCTTAGACCCCCAAAGCATCCTCCCAATGTTGAGGGCATGTGGCCTGGTACGGTTCAGGCGGGAGGGGGGGCAGGACCCAGGTCCCCAAACACTTTTTATGACATTAACATGCATATTAGCCTTTAAAATTAGCACTTTTAATTTCGAACGTTCGCATCCATTATAACTAATAGGGTTCTAAAGCTTGCACGGACTTTAGGTCCGTTCACGGGTTCTGTTGCGAGCCGAACGGGGGGGGTGTTCGGCTCATCCCTACTGATAACATTGACCAAGGAGGCCATTTGGTGTGCTACATTGTGGCTCTGGATACTGGAATACCAGTAGACAACTATGTTATTTTAGAATACTATGTATGGGTCAGTTACCTATCAACTTCGGGTAAATAATTATGTTTACAAGAAATCAGTAAAGAAACTGCGCTATGGGTCACATAAAACCAAGTAAGCCAACCAGCTTACTAGAAGGGTTAAATTAATAACAGATGAGGCAGCAGCAACTATACCATGTACAACAGTGAAGACAAATTGGAAAAAACAAAAAGCTGCGCATACCAATAACATAAATTATCTTGTTGTATAAAAACTCACATTAACTGTGACCCCTGATCAAAGTGAACAAAAGAGTGAACCAAATTCCCAGTGTAATGTCAAATCAATCTAAACATCTTGATAATTTATAAATAAACATAAAACACCCAGTGATGAATTATCAAAGGTGATGGTATCTTAGGTGGAAACCAAAGTGAAAAAAAATGTACATGTGATCACTGAATATACCACAAAATGCCTGTAGAAAGTTCAAATGTAAAAAAATTTTTGTAGTTAAAAATCAATAACCAAAAATATTCATGTTTCAAAAAGTTCCCAGAAGTGTACGTCCAATGCCAAAATTTCTTTATCAAGTTGTGTGAATTTCCAGGAACACCACCACCAGAATAAGTTGGCCGCTTACCAGAGATATGGGACCCTCCGTCACAGAGGGTCGAACAAGCGTTTCTATAGCCCCCTGCTTGCTTTTAACACTGGACGCAGACTGGACTTCTGGATCTCCCTCCAGAGTGGTAGCCAACGCTTATAGACTTATATGTATCCCTCCAGGTATCCACAGGACATGTGCACCATGCAAAGGAATTAAAAAGCTCCCATAGTGTAATAACGTCAATGTTTATTTCTAAAAACGGGGTAACAAAAACACTTACATTTAAAAGTACAGCGATCAACCAAAGACATCCAGTGCACCGGCCGGTTGCACGCAAGGACGAATGATGGATGGTGGATCAAAAATAAACTGCAGTAGATTCTAAATCAGAGGTGGTGACAGTGCATCGCTCACCCGACGCGTTTCGTGACAACTCACGTCGTCTGGGGACACGGACGACGCACTGTCTCACCTCTTTTCAATGTGTAGTCACCAATGGCGTTCAGGCTCCGGGTGCGCATGCGCGACGATCCCAATGACGCAAACATGGCGTCCGGTTCCAGATGCGCATGCGCGACGGGCGTGATGACGCAGAAGCGTCACGACGCCGCTAGACCAGCGACGTCAAACACATTGAAGCGTCCAGGCTCTGGACGCGCATGCGCGACGATCGTGATGACGTGAACATGGCGTCCGTTCCAACACCTTGACGAATCTATCCTGCGGCGTCACGTCGCCGCGTAGATGACGGTGTCAGCACATTGTGCCAACGTACAATAGCAACAACACATGTCAACGGCTCATCCAATGAAAGCATTTCTACTTGATTGGATCGGAAGACTGTCTAAACACATGTTAGATAACAGACTCCATGAGTCGCATCCATAGACATTAAAATGTATAGTCGTTCCAAATAAGGAACCTCCTCATACTGAATAAAAATATAGAATAAAAAAGGGAAGAAGATGATGTAACAAACCTTTTAATATAATTGTGTTATCATCATCAAAATTGTATATGCTTCCATAATCTTGCAACATTAGATTGACAAATGGAGCAAGTTAACCTTAAGGTCAGCAGTACCTATATGGTCGGGGGGCATATGTAACTTAGTGCACAAAAGCACAGAAAAGTAACATAATCCAAATGTTAAATAGAATGTGGGTTAAATCCACAGTCATATCACCACCGTTGACCAGAACACTAGTTGTGAGAGGCACCATATAAAAATATATGAAAAAATATAAAAATATATAAAAAAAATATATATAAAAAAGGGGTGTTAATGCACTAAACGTACAGTAGCCCCTAACTCTATAAAAAGCGACGTCAGTTGCTACAAATTATATAGCTCACGAACCCGGAACAGTAGGCCAATTGGTGCACACAATGGATATCATACTTATGTACATGACCATATTTCACACTTAAAGATGAACTGAAGTAACAATAAAGAGCAAAAAACTTTATCAATAGATATACCAATGGATATACAAATCACATTCTCCATATATGCAAGATTCTCAATACATGAAAATATGAAAAAAACATATGTATGTGTGTATATGGACTCTTGTATGGTAGAGATAAAGGTATGTCAGAACCAATAGGCCTAATTCGCCAACCAGGAGTAGACCCCCCTACCCCACGCCGTAGACACAGGATCCGCCCTCATGCGTTATTAATGAAGGCGTTGACATCCGTGTCCACGTTGAGGCCATATGGGGCATAAGTCCTAAGTCTGTAAATCCAGGCCATTTCCTGTTTGGAAATTTCCCTAACCAGAGAGCCCCCTCTCCAATGTGGTATATATTTGTCGATCCCCACAAAAAGGGTATTAGTGGGGTCTCTATTATGCATCTGGTCAAAATGCCTAGAGACTGGGTGCTTGTCAAACCCTCTCCTTATGTTGCCTATGTAATCATTTAAACGGACACGTAATGCCCTTTTAGTCCTCCCAATATATTGCAGGCCACACGGGCACTGCAAAAGGTACACGACCCCTTCAGTGGCACACGTAATGAAGGGTTCAACATCGTACACCCTAGATGTGCTTGTGGATACAAATTGGCATATCTTTTTATCCTTACATTTGTTAAGAGTAGGGATGGGCCTGGTGCTCGATGCGAACCCACGTTCGCATCGAGCACCGGGCGTTCGCTCGCTCGGCGAGCCCAGAACTATTTTGGCCGCTCGCATCACGTTCGTGTGATGCGAGCGGCCCCGCAATGCATTGCGGCCGGCGCGGCCGGCGCGGCCGGCGCAGTGCATTGCTGGCTGATGATTGGCCAAGCATGCACTGTGACCCCGCATGCTTGGCCAATCACAGCCCCGGAAACTCGAAGAGCCATAATTGGCTACAGGCAGGACGCCTGTAGCCAATTACAGCTCAGGGGCTTTAGTACACGCCCCCCCCTATAAAAGGCCGCCACGCCGTCTGCGCCGGTCACATGCTGTTCCGGCGCAGATAGAGCAGGATAGATCTGTGACACTCTGCTGGATTTAGTTAGTTAGAGAGATTTACTTAGAGAGATTGAGTTAGATAGATTCATTTACAAAGATTGATTTAGAAAGAGGGGCTTGTAGTGTGTTCGTGGCAGGCAGGCAGAGCTCCTATATTTTGTTCCCAGAAGCACCTATAGGACTTGTAGTGTGTTCGTGGCAGGCAGGCAGAGCTCCTATATTTTGTTCCCAGAAGCACCTATAGGACTTGTAGTGTGTTCGTGGCAGGCAGGCAGAGCTCCTATATTTTGTTCCCAGAAGCACCTATAGGACTTGTAGTGTGTTCGTGGCAGGCAGGCAGAGCTCCTATATTTTGTTCCCAGAAGCACCTATAGGACTTGTAGTGTGTTCCTGGCAGGCAGGCAGAGCTCCTATATTTTGTTCCCAGAAGCACCTATAGGACTTGTAGTGTGTTCGTGGCAGGCAGGCAGAGCTCCTATATTTTCTTCCCAGAAGCACCTATAGGACTTGAAGTGTGTTAGTCCCATCACACAGAGATCATATATTTTGTTCCCAGAAGCACCTATAGGACTTGTAGTGTGTTCGTGGCAGGCAGGCAGAGCTCCTATATTTTGTTCCCAGAAGCACCTATAGGACTTGTAGTGTGTTCCTGGCAGGCAGGCAGAGCTCCTATATTTTGTTCCCAGAAGCACCTATAGGACTTGTAGTGTGTTCGTGGCAGGCAGGCAGAGCTCCTATATTTTCTTCCCAGAAGCACCTATAGGACTTGAAGTGTGTTAGTCCCATCACACAGAGATCATATATTTTGTTCCCAGAAGCACCTATAGGACTTGAAGTGTGTTAGTCCCATCACACAGACCTATATTTTCTTCCCAGAGGCACCTATAGGACTTGAAGTGTGTTAGTCCCATCACACAGAGATCATATATTTTGTTCCCAGAAGCACCTATAGGACTTGAAGTGTGTTAGTCCCATCACACAGAGATCATATATTTTGTTCCCAGAAGCACCTATAGGACTTGAAGTGTGTTAGTCCCATCACACAGAGATCATATATTTTGTTCCCAGAAGCACCTATAGGACTTGAAGTGTGTTAGTCCCATCACACAGAGATCATATATTTTGTTCCCAGAAGCACCTATAGGACTTGAAGTGTGTTAGTCCCATCACACAGAGATCATATATTTTGTTCCCAGAAGCACCTATAGGACTTGAAGTGTGTTAGTCCCATCACACAGAGATCATATATTTTGTTCCCAGAAGCACCCATAGGACTTGAAGTGTGTTAGTCCCATCACACAGAGATCATATATTTTGTTCCCAGAAGCACCTATAGGACTTGAAGTGTGTTAGTCCCATCACACAGAGATCATATATTTTGTTCCCAGAAGCACCTATAGGACTTGAAGTGTGTTAGTCCCATCACACAGAGATCATATATTTTGTTCCCAGAAGCACCTATAGGACTGGAAGTGTGTTAGTCCCATCACACAGACCTATATTTTCTTCCCAGAAGCACCTATAGGACTTGAAGTGTGTTAGTCCCATCACACAGAGATCATATATTTTGTTCCCAGAAGCACCTATAGGACTTGAAGTGTGTTAGTCCCATCACACAGAGATCATATATCTTGTTCCCAGAAGCACCTATAGGACTTGAAGTGTGTTAGTCCCATCACACAGACCTATATTTTCTTCCCAGAAGCACCTATAGGACTTGAAGTGTGTTAGTCCCATCACACAGAGATCATATATTTTGTTCCCAGAAGCACCTATAGGACTTGAAGTGTGTTAGTCCCATCACACAGAGATCATATATTTTGTTCCCAGAAGCACCTATAGGACTTGAAGTGTGTTAGTCCCATCACACAGAGATCATATATTTGTTCCCAGAAGCACCTATAGGACTTGAAGTGTGTTAGTCCCATCACACAGAGATCATATATTTTGTTCCCAGAAGCACCTATAGGACTTGAAGTGTGTTAGTCCCATCACACAGAGATCATATATTTTGTTCCCAGAAGCACCCATAGGACTTGAAGTGTGTTAGTCCCATCACACAGAGATCATATATTTTGTTCCCAGAAGCACCTATAGGACTTGAAGTGTGTTAGTCCCATCACACAGAGATCATATATTTTGTTCCCAGAAGCACCCATAGGACTTGAAGTGTGTTAGTCCCATCACACAGAGATCATATATTTTGTTCCCAGAAGCACCTATAGGACTTGAAGTGTGTTAGTCCCATCACACAGAGATCATATATTTTGTTCCCAGAAGCACCTATAGGACTTGAAGTGTGTTAGTCCCATCACACAGAGATCATATATTTTGTTCCCAGAAGCACCTATAGGACTGGAAGTGTGTTAGTCCCATCACACAGACCTATATTTTCTTCCCAGAAGCACCTATAGGACTTGAAGTGTGTTAGTCCCATCACACAGAGATCATATATTTTGTTCCCAGAAGCACCTATAGGACTTGAAGTGTGTTAGTCCCATCACACAGAGATCATATATTTTGTTCCCAGAAGCACCTATAGGACTTGAAGTGTGTTAGTCCCATCACACAGAGATCATATATTTTGTTCCCAGAAGCACCTATAGGACTTGAAGTGTGTTAGTCCCATCACACAGAGATCCTATATTTTGTTCCCAGAAGCACCTATAGGACTTGAAGTGTGTTAGTCCCATCACACAGACCTATATTTTCTTCCCAGAAGCACCCATAGGACTTGAAGTGTGTTAGTCCCATCACACAGAGATCCTATATTTTGTTCCCAGAAGCACCTATAGGACTTGAAGTGTGTTAGTCCCATCACACAGACCTATATTTTCTTCCCAGAAGCACCTATAGGACTTCTAGTGTGTTAGTGGCATCACACAGAGCTCCTCTATTTTCTTCTCAGCAGCACCCACAGGACTTCTAGTCTGTTAGTGGCATCACACAGAGCTCCTCTATTTTCTTTGCAGAAGCACCCACAGGACTTCTAGTGTGTTAGTGGCATCACACAGAGCTCCTCTATTTTCTTTGCAGAAGCACCCATAGGACTTCTAGTGTGTTAGTGGCATCACACAGAGCTCCTATATTTTCTTCTCAGCAGCACCCACAGGACTTCTAGTGTGTTAGTGGCATCACACAGAGCTCCTCTATTTTCTTTGCAGAAGCACCCACAGGACTTCTAGTGTGTTAGTGGCATCACACAGAGCTCCTCTATTTTCTTTGCAGAAGCACCCACAGGACTTCTAGTGTGTTAGTGGCATCACACAGAGCTCCTCTATTTTCTTTGCAGAAGTACCCATAGGACTTCTAGTGTGTTAGTGGCATCACACAGAGCTCCTATATTTTCTTCTCAGCAGCACCCACAGGACTTCTAGTGTGTTAGTGGCATCACACAGAGCTCCTCTATTTTCTTTGCAGAAGCACCCACAGGACTTCTAGTGTGTTAGTGGCATCACACAGAGCTCCTCTATTTTCTTCTCAGCAGCACCCACAGGACTTCTAGTGTGTTAGTGGCATCACACAGAGCTCCTCTATTTTCTTTGCAGAAGCACCCATAGGACTTCTAGTGTGTTAGTGGCATCACACAGAGCTCCTATATTTTCTTCTCAGCAGCACCCACAGGACTTCTAGTGTGTTAGTGGCATCACACAGAGCTCCTCTATTTTCTTTGCAGAAGCACCACAGGACTTCTAGTGTGTTAGTGGCATCACACAGAGCTCCTCTATTTTCTTTGCAGAAGCACCCATAGGACTTCTAGTGTGTTAGTGGCATCACACAGAGCTCCTATATTTTCTTCTCAGCAGCACCCACAGGACTTCTAGTGTGTTAGTGGCATCACACAGAGCTCCTCTATTTTCTTTGCAGAAGCACCCACAGGACTTCTAGTGTGTTAGTGGCATCACACAGAGCTCCTCTATTTTCTTTGCAGAAGCACCCATAGGACTTCTAGTGTGTTAGTGGCATCACACAGAGCTCCTATATTTTCTTCTCAGCAGCACCCACAGGACTTCTAGTGTGTTAGTGGCATCACACAGAGCTCCTCTATTTTCTTTGCAGAAGCACCCACAGGACTTCTAGTGTGTTAGTGGCATCACACAGAGCTCCTCTATTTTCTTTGCAGAAGCACCCATAGGACTTCTAGTGTGTTAGTGGCATCACACAGAGCTCCTATATTTTCTTCTCAGCAGCACCCACAGGACTTCTAGTGTGTTAGTGGCATCACACAGAGCTCCTCTATTTTCTTTGCAGAAGCACCCATAGGACTTCTAGTGTGTTAGTGGCATCACACAGAGCTCCTATATATTCTTCTCAGCAGCACCCACAGGACTACCGACTACAATGGCTGGAAGACCGCCAAGGGGAGGCAGAGCGTGCAGAGCCAAGAACACAGGGCAGGCAGGCTCTGTTTCTAGTGGACGTGGCCGTGGCCGTGGACGTGGTCGTGCATCGTCATCAGCACGTGGCCATGGGACACGCGCGTCTTTGTTTTCGGCAGCTGTACATGTGGAGCCGCATCATGCTGAAGGCTTGGTAGAATGGATGACCAAGCCCTCCTCATCCTCCTCATCCTCTCTCACCCAGGCTCAGGGTACTGGCAGAGCATCATCAGCCACCCCTTCCCTAGACCCACCATGTCCTCCTGAGGAGTCCCCCGAACTCTTTGAGCACAGTGTTGGGTACATGCTCCAGGAGGATGCCCAACGATTCGAAGGCTCGGATGATGATACCCAGCTTGAGGAATCTGGCAGTACTGTTCCACCAGCTGCAGCTTACTGCCAGGTTTGCTCTAGTGGTGAAGAGGGAGGGGATGATGAGGTCACTGACTCCACGTGGGTGCCTGAAGGGAGAGAGGATGAGGAGGAGGACGAGGAGGAGGAGGATGCGGCGTCACATGTCCAACGAGGCAGGATGCCCCCTGGAGGCCAGGTAGAGGCCAGCACAGCAACTGTACAACACCGCAGAGCTCCGCCTGTGCAGGGCGCTGCCTCTGCACGTTATCAGAAAAGTTCTTTGGTGTGGGCCTTTTTTGAGACGAGTGCATCAGATCGCACCACTGCTATTTGCAATATTTGTCTCAAGCGTATCTCGCGTGGCCAAAACATCAGCCGCTTGGGCACCACAAGCATGACCAGACATATGGCGACCTGCCATGCAGCTCGTTGGCAGGCACACATAAAAGACCCACACCAAAGAACTAAGCGGACCTCTCCTTGCTCCTCCTCAGCTGGGATCTCCATCCCCACTACACCTTCAGTCCTCTCTGAAAGCTGCTCTGAGAGGACTGAAGGTGTAGAATTAGGTGTGTCACAACCAAGTACTTGCAGTACACCGACGTCCGATTGCAGCAGGCAAATTTCCCTGCCCCAGCTGCTGGACCGTAGAAAGAAGTACACTCCCAGCCATCCACATGCCCAGCGGTTGAATGCTAGCCTGGCTAAATTGCTAGCACTTCAACTGCTGCCTTTTCAGTTGGTAGACTCGGCCCCCTTCCGTGAGTTTGTTCAATGTGCGGTTCCTCAGTGGCAGGTTCCCAAACGCCACTTTTTCTCACGGAAGGCGATTCCGTCTCTCTACCGGCATGTGGAGGGCAATGTCCATGCCTCGCTGGACAGGGCGGTCAGCGGGTAAGGTGCATATTACCGCTGACTCATGGTCCAGCAGGCATGGACAGGGACGGTACCTTTCTTTCACGGCCCATTGGGTCACTCTATTGGCAGCTGGGAGGGATGCAGGACAAGGTGCAGTAGTGTTGGAGGTTGTTCCGCCACCACGCCTCCAAAACGCTACTACTGCTACTGGTTGTGACACACCTCTCTCCTCCACCCCCTCCTCTTCTTCTTCCTCCAGTGCTCTGTCCTTGGAACCAGCGGTGCTCCGTAGGCGTACAAGGGGCTACGCAAGTACGCAGGCAAAAAGATGCCATGCCGTGCTTGCGCTGGTGTGTTTGGGGGACAGGAGCCACACTGGGCCAGAGGTTCTGGCAGCTCTGCAGGGGCAGGCCGAGAGGTGGTTGACGCCACGTCAGCTTAAGCCAGGAATGGTCGTTTCTGACAATGGCACCAACCTCCTCTCCGCCCTGCGACAGGGGCAGCTCACCCATGTGCCCTGCATGGCTCACGTCCTCAACCTGGTGGTGCAGCGGTTCTTGGGCAGGTTCCCAGGCTTACAGGATGTCCTGAGGCAGGCCAGGAAAGTCTGTGTGCATTTCCGCCGATCTTATAATGCCAGTGCTCGGCTGACTGAGCTGCAAAAGGAGCTGAACCTGCCCAAGAACCGCCTAATATGTGACATGCCCACCAGGTGGAACTCAACGTTGGCCATGCTGCAGCGACTGCACACGCAGCAGAGGGCCATCAATGAGTACCTTTGCGACTATGGCACCAGGACAGGGTCAGGGGAGCTTGGTTTTTTTTCCCCACGTCAGTGGAGCATGATCAGGGATGCATGCACTGTCCTCTCACCATTTGAGGAGGCCACGAGGATGGTGAGCAGTGACAGTGCATGCATCAGTGACACTGTCCCTCTTGTCCACCTGTTGGAGCATACGCTGCGTGGGATAATGGACAGGGCACTTGAGGCAGAACAGAGGCAGGAAGAGGAGGACTTCCTTGCCTCTCAAGGCCCCCTTTATCCGGACAGTGTTCCTTCTGTCCCACCCATCACACAGGAAGAGGATGAGGAGGAGGAGGAGGAGGAGGAGGAGGAGGATTGTGTGAGCATGGAGGTGGAGCCTGGCACTCAGCATCAGCAGCAGCAGTCTTTTAGGGATGATGTACAGTCCCAACCAACCAGTGGACTTGTACGTGGCTGGGAGGAGGTGGCTGGCGATCATGTCATCCTCAGTGACCCAGAAGACTCCGGACCGAATGCCTCAGCTAACCTACGCTGCATGGCCTCCCTGATCCTGCAAAGCCTGCGGAAGGATCCTCGTGTTCTTCGGATCAAGGAGAGGGACCATTACTGGCTGGCCACTCTCCTTGATCCACGGTACAAGGGTAAGGTTGCGGACCTTATCTTGCCGTCGCAGAGGGAGCAGAGGATGAGACATCTCAGGGAGGCCTTGCAGAAAGGTCTGTGCAACGCGTTCCCAGAAACTGGGAGGCTACAAACTCCTGGTCCTGGGCGACGAGTTGCTGAGGCTTCGGTCAGTAGCAGAAGGAGCGGTGGGGAAGGTGGACGTCTGACCGATGCGTTCAGACAATTTTTTAGTCCGCAGCCCCAAGGTATGATCGGTTCCAGCAACCATCGCCAGCGTCTGATATACATGGTGCAGGAATACCTTGGGGCAAGGTCAGACTTGGACACCTTTCCCACCGAAAATCCTCTGGCTTACTGGGTCCTGAGGATGGATCACTGGCCAGAGCTTGCACAGTATGCAATTGAGCTACTGGCCTGTCCTGCCTCCAGCGTTCTTTCCGAACGCACATTCAGTGCTGCTGGAGGATTTGTCACCGATCATAGGGTGCGCCTGTCCACCGCCTCGGTTGATCGACTGACCTTCATCAAATGAATCAGTCTTGGATCACCACCAGCTACCAGGCACCTGAGGCGGATATAACCGAATAATTTTTAATATCACATCCCTTCAAGACTGCCTATGCTGATGCTGAGTGACTGTCCTCTTATGTTCACTGACTATCCTCTTCCTCCTCCTCAATGATCCATGCCACCACACCAGTGCCTAAGGCACAATTTTTCAGCCCCTGTTTAACAGGGGCGTGTACATACAATTTTTATAAAAAAATGCTTCGCAACACGTGTGACTGCTGTGCTCCAAGTACAGTATCTGTGAGGGGTTGCAGTGTTGTGGCACCAGCACCAGTGCCTAAGGCACAATTTTTCAGCCCCTGTTTAACAGGGGCGGGTAATTACAATTTTTTTAAAAAATGCTTCGCAACACGTGTGACTGCTGTGCTCCAAGTACAGTATCTGTGAGGGGTTGCAGTGTTGTGGCACCAGCACCAGTGCCTAAGGCACAATTTTTCAGCCCCTGTTTAACAGGGGCGGGTAATTACAATTTTTTAAAAAAAATGCTTCGCAACACGTGTGACTGCTGTGCTCCAAGTACAGTATCTGTGAGGGGTTGCAGTGTTGTGGCACCAGCACCAGTGCCTAAGGCACAATTTTTCAGCCCCTGTTTAACAGGGGCGGGTAATTACAATTTTTAAAAAAAATGCTTTGCAACACGTGTGACTGCTGTGCTCCAAGTACAGTATCTGTGAGGGGTTGCAGTGTTGTGGCACCAGCACCAGTGCCTAAGGCACAATTTTTCAGGCCCTGTTTAACAGGGGCGGGTAATTACAAATCTTGATCTAATAGTTCACAGCAGGGCCCATTCCTGCGCCCACCAAGAGTAACTATGAGGGCCTACAGTCTTGTGGCAACACCGTCCACCACCACCGCCAAAGGCCCAATTTTTCTGCCCAGTTCATCAGGTGCTTGCAATTACAAATCTTGATCTAATAACACACAGCAGGGGCCATTCCTGCGCCCACCAAGAGTAACTGTGAGAGCTTACAGTCTTGTGGCAACACCGTCCACCACCACCGCCAAAGGCCCAATTTTTCTGCCCTGTTCATCAGGTGCTTGCAATTACAAATCTTGATCTAATAACTCACAGCAGGGCCCATTCTTGCGCCCACCAAGAGTAACTGTGAGAGCTTACAGTCTTGTGGCAACACCGTCCACCACCACCGCCAAAGGCCCAATTTTTCTGCCCTGTTCATCAGGTGCTTGCAATTACAAATCTTGATCTAATAACTCACAGCAGGGCCCATTCTTGCGCCCACCAAGAGTAACTGTGAGAGCTTACAGTCTTGTGGCAACACCGTCCACCACCACCGCCAAAGGCCCAATTTTTCTGCCCTGTTCATCAGGTGCTTGCAATTACAAATCTTGATCTAATAACTCACAGTAGGGCCCATTCCTGCGCCCACCAAGAGTAACTGTGAGAGCTTACAGTCTTGTGGCAACACCGTCCACCACCACCACCACCCCCAATTTTTCTGCCCTGTTCAACAGGTGCATGCAATTACAAATCTTGATCTATTAACTCACAGCAGGGCCCATTCCTGTGCCCACCAGTCTTGTGGCTACACCAACATCTAATAGGGCAAATTTCTGCAGAGTATATACGCCAGGCCCCTACTTTCAAACATCCAACTTACAAACGACTCCTACTTGCAAATGGAAAGAGAAAACAGGAAGTGAGAGGAAATCTACCCCTAGGAAGGGAAATTCTATCCTGTTAGATTTAATTTGGGAAAAAGGTATCTCCTCTCTACTGATACTTTATCACCAATCCTTGTTTCAATTAAAACCCCACTTTTTCCAAAAACATTTGTCATTGGGACGGAAAGTGAGGTGACATGTTCTGAACAGATGTGCAAAGACAGCAAATGTTACAGGGGTGATAACTCCCTATGTTCTCCAAAAAGCTTAAGAGTACACACTTGGCAGTTTTTACAACGGTAATACCCTTTGAGGTTCTGAAAAAACATTCTATTAGCCACGGGCGGGTCCTGCACAGTAGGAGCTATCCTGCTGCTAAGGGCCGAAGCCCCTTTGAACACTACTCTAGGTCTATCTGGAAGGGGTGTGCCCAACACTTGGTCACTAGTTAATAGATGCCAGTGCTTCTGTATTAGGCTTTTGACCTCACAATGTTATACCGAAAAGGTGGTTATGAATGGGAGGTTAAATTGAGATCCTTCATCCACAACAGGATCACGCTCTGCTAACAGAGATGTTCTTTCCTTGGCTCTAGCTGTTTTAATTGCTCTCTGTAAAAATTCTCTGTCATACCCCTTTTCCCGAAATCTATCAGATAAAAGGGCCGTCTGCCTGTCAAAAGTTTCCACCTCAGCGCAGTTTCGTCTTAGGCAAGTAAACTGCCCTTGGGGTACTCCTTTTAACCAGGGGTTGTAGTGGCAACTATCTAGCGATATATAGGTATTGCGATCTGTCACCTTTAAGTGAGTCGAAATGACAAACTTGTTGTTAGTTACCTTGATATTTAAGTCCAGGAAGTTTATAGTTTCCTGACTGGCCTCGTAACTGAACTTAATGCCTCTGTTGTTATTGTTTAGGGAGGCCATAAACGTTTTGAGATCTGTTTCACCACCATCCCATAGGAGGAGGACGTCATCGATATATCTAGCCCACAGGACAATCTCAGATCTCCTGGGGGCATCTATGATGTCCTCCTCCCACTTGGCCATGAATAAGTTGGCCAAACTGGGGGCATATTTAGCCCCCATGGCAACTCCCCTATCCTGGCGGTAAAACTGGTGGTCAAACCAGAAGTAGTTGTGACCTGCCGCGTACTCCAAGAGCTCCATAATGAACCCAATTTGTACCGCAGGCAGGCCAGAACCCTTCAACAAATAAAATTGGACAGCCTCAAAACCCAAAGTGTGGGGGATGATCGTATATAGCGAAGTGACATCCGCTGTTACAAGCCACAGGTCTTTCTTGGGTGTCAAGTTCTCCAGCATATTAATCACTTGCTTGGAGTCCTTGATATAGGACGGTATTTCACGCACCAAAGGCTGTAAAAAATAGTCTATATATTTGCCCACCCGGGACGTCACAGAGTCAATGCCACTGACTATGGGGCGTCCCGGGGGGCAAACCTGGTCTTTATGTAATTTCGGAAGGTAATAAATCACTGGTGTGCGGGGGGCACACGGAACCAGGAATAGACTTTCCTTCTTGGTCATGATACCCGAGAGCAGTCCTTTCTCTACTATTCTCTCCAAGTTCTTTTTATACTTCACCACTGGATCCCTACTCAAAACAGAATCAGTTGCAGTATCATCCACAAGTCGGTGCATTTCTTTTAGGTAGTCACAGTGGTCCAAAACCACAATCCTGCCCCCCTTATCTGCTGGACGGATGACCAGTGATTTATTATCACAAAGGGAATTTAAACCGACCTCTAGGTCCTTCTGCATTTATACTTTTTTAACTTGCCCCCCGCACACCAGTGATTTATTAACTTCCGAAATTACATAAAGATCAGGTTTGCCCCCCAAGACGCCCCATAGTCAGTGGCATTGACTCTGTGACGTCCCGGGTGGGCAAATATATAGACTATTTTTTACAGCCTTTGGTGCGTGAAATACCGTCCTATATCAAGGACTCCAAGCAAGTGATTAATATGCTGGAGAACTTGACACCCAAGAAAGACCTGTGGCTTGTAACAGCGGATGTCACTTCGCTATATACGACCATCCCCCACACTTTGGGTTTTGAGGCTGTCCAATTTTATTTGTTTAAGGGTTCTGGCCTGCCTGCGGTATAAATTGGGTTCATTATGGAGCTCTTGGAGTACGCGGCAGGTCACAACTACTTCTGGTTTGACCACCAGTTTTACCGCCAGGATAGGGGAGTTGCCATGGGGGCTAAATATGCCCCCAGTTTGGCCAACTTATTCATGGCCAAGTGGGAGGAGGACGTCATAGATGCCCCCAGGAGATCTGAGATTGTCCTGTGGGCTAGATATATCGATGACGTCCTCCTCCTATGGGATGGTGGTGAAACAGATCTCAAAACGTTTATGGCCTCCCTAAACAATAACAACAGAGGCATTAAGTTCAGTTACGAGGCCAGTCAGGAAACTAGAAAACTTCCTGGACTTAAATATCAAGGTAACTAACAACAAGTTTGTCATTTCGACTCACTTTAAGGTGACAGATCGCAATTCCTATATATCGCTAGATAGTTGCCACTACAACCCCTGGTTAAAAGGAGTACCCCAAGGGCAGTTTACTCGCCTAAGACGAAACCGCACTGAGGTGGAAACTTTTGACAGGCAGGCGGCCCTTTTATCTGATAGATTTCGGGAAAAGGGGTATGACGGAGAATTTTTACAGAGAGCAATTAAAACAGCTAGAGACAAGGAAAGAACATCTCTGTTAGCAGAGCGTGATCCTGTTGTGGATGAAGGATCTCAATTTAACCTCCCATTCATAACCACCTTTTCAGTACAACATCGTGAGGTCAAAAGCCTAATACAGAAGCACTGGCATCTATTAACTAGTGACCAAGTGTTGGGCACAACCCTTCCAGATAGACCTAGAGTAGTGTTCAAAAGGGCGTCGGCCCTTAGCAGCAGGATAGCTCCTACTGTGCAGGACCCGCTCGTGGCTAATAGAATGTTTTTTCAGAACCTCAAAGGGTATTACCGTTGTAAAAACTGCCAAGTGTGTACTCTTAACAAATGTAAGGATAAAAAGATATGCCAATTTGTATCCACAAGCACATCTAGGGTGTACGATGTTGAACCCTTCATTACGTGTGCCACTGAAGGGGTCGTGTACCTTTTGCAGTGCCCGTGTGGCCTGCAATATATCGGGAGGACTAAAAGGGCATTACGTGTCCGTTTAAATGAGCACATAGGCAACATAAGGAGAGGGTTTTACAAGCACCCAGTCTCTAGGCATTTTGACCAGATGCATAATAGAGACCCCACTAATACCCTTTTTGTGGGGATCGACAAATATATACCACATTGGAGAGGGGGCTCTCTGGTTAGGGAAATTTCCAAACAGGAAATGGCCTGGATTTACAGACTTAGGACTTATGCCCCATATGGCCTCAACGTGGACACGGATGTCAACGCCTTTATTAATAACGCATGAGGGCGGATCCTGTGTCTACGGCGTAGGGTAGGGGGGTCTACTCCTGGTTGGCGAATTAGGCCTATTGGTTCTGACATACCTTTATCTCTACCATACAAGAGTCCATATACACACATACATATGTTTTTTTCATATTTTCATGTATTGAGAATCTTGCATATATGGAGAATGTGATTTGTATATCCATTGGTATATCTATTGATAAAGTTTTTTGCTCTTTATTGTTACTTAAGTTCATCTTTAAGTGTGGAATATGGTCATGTACATAAGTATGATATCCATTGTGTGCACCAATTGGCCTACTGTTCCGGGTTCGCAAGCTATATAATTTGTAGCAACTGACGTTGCTTTTTAGAGTTAGGGACTACTGTACTTTTAGTGCATTAACACCCCTTTTTATATATTTTTTTTTTTTATATATTTTTATATTTTTTCATATATTTTTATATGGTGCCTCTCACAACTAGTGTACTGGTCAGCGGTGGTGATATGACTGTGGATTTAACCCACATTCTATTTAACATTTGGGTTATGTTACTTTTCTGTGCTTTTGTGCACTAAGTTACATATGCCCCCCGACCATATAGGTACTGCTGAGGTCACCTTAAGGTTAACTTGCTCCATTTGTCAGTCGAATGTTGCAAGATTATGGAAGCATATACATTTTGTGATGATGATAACACAATTATATTAAAAGGTTTGTTACATCATCTTCTTCCCCTATTTATTTTATATTTTTATTCAGTATGAGGGGGTTCCTTATTTGGAACGACTATACATTTTAATGTCTATGGATGCGACTCACGGAGTCTGTTATCTAACATGTGTTTAGACAGTCTTCCGATCCAATCAAGTAGAAATGCTTTCATTGGATGAGCCGTTGACATGTGTTGTTGTTATTGTACGTTGACACAATGTGCTGACACCGTCATTTACGCAGCGACATGACGCCGCAGGATAGATGCGTCAAGGTGTTGGACGGCGTTGGCTTGGCAGCATCGTGACGCTTCTGCGTCATCACGTCTGTTGCGCATGCGGGTCTGGAACCCGGATGCCATGTTCGTGTCATCCCGATCGTCGCGCATGCGCGTCCGGAGCCTGGACGCTTCAATGTGTTTGACGGCGCTGGTCTAGCGGCGTTGTGACGCTTCTGCGTCATCACGCCCGTTGCGCATGCACATCTGGAACCGGATGCCATGTTTGCGTCATTGGGATCATCGCGCATGCGCACCCGGAGCCTGGACGCCATTGGTGACTACACATTGAAAAGAGGTGCGTCGCTCGTGTCCCCAGACGACGTGAGTTGTCACGAAACGCGTCGGTCGAGCGATGCACTGTCACCACCTCCGATTTAGAATCTGCTGCAGTTTATTTTTGATCCACCATCCATCATTCGTCCTTGCGTGCAACCGGCCGGTGCACTGGATGTCTTTGGTTGATCGCTGTACTTTTAAATGTGAGTGTTTGTGTTACCCCGTTTTTAGAAATAAACATTGACGTTATTACACTATGGGAGCTTTTTAATTCCTTTGCATGGTGCACATGTCCTGTGGATACCTGGAGGGATACATATAAGTCTATAAGCGTTGGCTACCACTCTGGAGGGAGATCCGGAAGTCCAGTCTGTGTCCAGTGTTAAAAGCAAGCAGGGGCTATAGAAACGCTCGTTCGACCCTCTGTGACGGAGTGTCCCATATCTCTGGTAAGCGGCCAACTTATTCTGGTGGTGGTGTTCCTGGAAATTCACACAACTTGATAAAGAAATTTTGGCATTGGACGTACACTTCTGGGAACTTTTTGAAACATGAATATTTTTGGTTATTGATTTTTAACTACAAAAAATTTTTTACATTTGAACTTTCTACAGGCATTTTGTGGTATATTCAGTGATCACATGTACATTTTTTTTCACTTTGGTTTTCACCTAAGATACCATCACCTTTGATAATTCATCACTGGGTGTTTTATGTTTATTTATAAATTATCAAGATGTTTAGATTGATTTGACATTACACTTGGAGTTTGGTTCACTCATTTGTTCCCCTTGATCAGGGGTCACAGTTAATGTGAGTTTTTATACAACAAGATAATTTATGTTATTGGTATGCACAGCTTTTTGTTTTTTCCAAATAATTATGTTTACTGTATGTGGATTTGGGATTGTGACACCCCCCCCCCCCCCTGTTTTTTAGTTTTAAATAATTTGTGTACCTCTTCCTGAGACTCGAGTTGCTTCTGTTTGACAACTCAGTTCAGTTTTATATTTTTTTGTACTAATTTTTAGTATCTATTTTAAATATAATATTTTGATCTATTGGTATTTTGCCAGTGGTAGCTATAATATATTTTTAGGTTTTGGCATCCGTTTTTTTTTTTTCTTCCTTTATGAATTGGGACTTTGTTTAACAGTGACATTCCTACTTTCAACCGCTAGATGTCACTATGTTAGATTTGGGTGTCTGTGACACCAATGTATAAATTTGCTATTTCCTGTGAGTTTAATCTGGGAGGTGGAGTTTGCGCAATAGGCTAACATCTATAATTGGTGGCTATGAGCAAGGATGGCTCTGAAATAGACAAAAATGCAGTGCTCGATGTGACCAGCAATAAAAGATTGTTGTGAGTAGTGTAAACAATCAAGTTTGTTTATTGGATGCACATTAAAATTAAAAAACTACTGTCAATAAAAAGATGAAATCAAACTGATTAAAACAAATCACTGTCAGGATTGAAGTACTCCGAATGTTAATGTAAACAATGCTGCCATAACTCCAGATACCAAAGGGTTAATGTCAGCAAGTGTGCTTCATATATCAATCCTCAGTAGCAGACTCTGTTAATTCAGTGTCCACAAAAATGGAATAGGAGAGACACCGCTCTCTGGAGTGCAACAAGTGGCTAGATGTGGAATGCCAGACTCACTGTGACCAGTAGGTGTCTTGTAGATCATGTCAAGGGATTCCTACAGTCAGGCTGGCTGATCTGGTGAGCTGAGACCTGGCTTCCTGGACATCGCTCTCGATGATCCACGGTGAATCCGAGGGCCAGAGGACACGATCAGAGCCAGAAGTGAGGAGAAACCAAATACTGGGCGGATTGCAAGCTCCGTTGTGTTGCCGTGGTGACTAACATGTTTCACGCGCCTGCGCTTTGTCAAAGTCAAAAGGAAATTAAACAATGCAGTAATGTCAGCAGGTCCCTCTTCACAACGTGTTTAGTCACAATATGATATCGTCCTGGGGCACGGACGGCGTACTGACCCACCGCAATTTATACCGAAAGATCACGCCTCGGATAGTGGCAACGTCGTCCTCCATCTTAAATAAGGGAAAAACGCTAGTGGTAACGGGTAAACCGATCTAGTCCCCATCCACTCCACAAATCTTGCCATCTCAAGGCAGGAGACACCAAAATGGTAGGAGACAGACTAAACAAGTCCCCATCCACTCTATAGATCTTACCAGGTGATCTTTACCAATCAACATGGTTAAAAGCTCCGTGGAGTAATACAATGCCAAATTACATCATTAGAGGGATTTGAATATAAATTTTAAAAAATAGATGCATAACATCTATGTTAAAAGGAAGTATATATATATATATATATATATATATATATATATATATATATATATTATATTAAACTACAAAAATAGAACAAGAGTGACATAATGAGGTGACCTCTATGTGGTGTAATTGGTCATGATGGTTAAATAGTATGTCCACCTATATGTTGCCAAGAATGGCAGCGATGAAATACGTTTCTCTATTGTAAATGTTATATATTGACTATCTGAGGCCCAGATCAAGTTCACAAACACTGGTACCACTGTATAACATTAAGCATTGTCAATAAAAGCACTGACATCAACGTTTAACCCAAATAGAATGTACGGATTTCCAATGTACGATTCCGGTTCCTAATGTGCAGTGAAAGCTCATCTGGTCAGATTGTCATCTCTTTAATATCCTGTGAGAAAAAGGCCCTGGCTGGGTATTAGCCACAAGCGATTCAGCTTGTGCAAGCTGGTTAGCGTGTTATTCATGTGTCAGTGTGATCTGTTATCACGAGAATGATTTCCTTTTATTGATTATATTGCACCCATCTATATGGGGGACACAATGCCATTTTATATTACTCATAAAGGAACACTGCTTTTTCTGAATATATGTGGACTCATATCATTATAGTATATGTGGCTCATCATACTTATTCACCACCATTCATCACGGGCTTATATGTAATTTATTATCCCTACTAAACCTGCCAAGATATACCCAGCTCTATCAGATGCTTGCTGGAGGGAGTGTGGGTTTTGAAGCACATTTGGTGGGAATGCCCCAAGCTTCAACCCTTTTGGCAAGAAGTTAGGGCTCAAATCAAAGTTATTTTGGATATAGAAATACCGGATTCTCCATTGGAGCTCTTGCTTCATTTGCCTTCCATTCTTCTCAGCCATTACCGCAGGTTGGTACTGCCTCATCTCTTAAATGTGGCAAGACGACCAATTCCCATATTGGAAGAAGGCTCAAAGTCCGGATCAAACCGATTAGTCTTGTGAATACCATTATGGCTGTGGACGAGTGGATGGCGACATGCAAGAGTCGTCACGTTTAAACCTACAGTGTATGGGCCATGTGGATCAATTACACTACTAATTCCCCACCGGGATCTCAAGCTGCCCTGCCAGAGCCCTCTCTCCATCCAACATAGTTGAGGATCTTGAGAGCCTATTTGCCAGCGTATGAGCTTTGGGATGTTAATATGAGATTTTAGACCTATATCTCATCTCTGAAAGAGGCTTATTCTTCTGCATAGTTGTATATGTTGATGTTAGTTTCATTGTTTATCATGTGCGACTCCAGTTTAATTGCTTGACGATTATTAGGTCAGTGCCGCCCTGATCTACAGGGTTTCTCAATAGACAGCTGGGGTTCATTTATGTTGGAGTGCACTCCTTGTTATCCTTCTCCCCCCTTGTCTCCTTCCTTATTCCCTCCACCCCCCCCCCCCCCCCACTGTTGTACTTTATGCCTCATTGCTCGGTTTTGTGTTCTAGCCATGGGCACTAAACTGGCACCTGCCCTGGGAACTGTTTTAGTGGATAATTATTGTTCTATTTAATCTGCAATGATACTGATGTTGATTCTTCTGCTCTTCTTTGTGAACAGCAGACGTGCACATTGACTCCCGTGCTAAGCATGCTATGATCATTGCCCACATGGACTTTTTCTTATTCTTTATTTCCTATTTTTGCTTTCCGTTTTAGTATGGTAATTACATTTGCAAATTTAAATAAAGATTACTTATATATATTTTTATTTGCCACAGGATTTCATAACTTTGGATGGGATAACACAAAAGTGGGAGGTGTATTGTAGTACGTTTTTTTTGTAGATGTATACAAATAAATCATTTTTTTCTGTTAAGTGTTTAAATCACCATTGCAAGGGGAATGGGTTTTATTGTATTTGGGCAAACAACGCTGCACCTCACTCTACGTACATATAAACTTTAAAATCTTTTGAATAAAATGAACTAAAAATAAAGGTAAGTGCACATACAGTAATAGTTAGCCTTTACTTTTAAGGCTGCATGCTTACTATAGCGTTTCATGAATGTGCGCACATGCTTGTTATCACTCTACACGAATAGGGCAGCCCATTCAATTCAATGGGCTGCCCTATGCGCAACAAATGCTGCAAAGTAGCTCATGTACCTTTTTGAGTTTCAAGGTTTTTTTGTTTTTTTTTTTAACCATACCTTTACCATTTGTAGCTTGTTCTTTCACACAAAAGATGCACGTCCGTTTTGCCACGTTTAGGGTGGTATTAGCAATAAATGGCACAAGTGCAAGATGCGTTTTTGTATGTTGCCAAAACCCGTGCAAAATCAAACAATTTTGTGCACGATTGTGAAACACTATAGTGTGAATGCAGCCTTATAAGTTTAATTAGCAGATATAAGCTGGTGACTTACATGTTAATATACTTGCCCTGGCACTGAGTGTATTTTGTATGGATTCAACATTGCCCTACATTTTAGATTTAACAATAGTAAGTGTAAAGGGTAAGAGGGAAAACAGGCAAGAATAGGAGTACTTATAAACTATGCAATGGTTAAAAAAATTAATACAGAAGGCAGGGCCAGAAGTCAATGACAGACTGCAAGAGACAAATAAACAGAGATACACTGGAGTGAGGACAGGCAGGAGACACTGAGCAGCACTGCTTGAGAGCAGAAAGTTCTCTAATACTTCTCGGAAGAAACATCTTACGTTAAAAAGCTGATATATCAAATGGGATTGCTTCAAAGGTACACATTTATCATCTGCTTGATGACTCTTGTGATATCCTGGGTCTCCACAATATCCAATCAGACAGCAGACTTCAAGCGCTTTGATGAGAAACAATCGGACTCCGATGTGGCTGCTTTGCGGCAGAGACTTTCCTCTGGTACCCGTCCTTACAGTCTGTCCTTGTCACCACTGGATTATCACTATTCTCCAAAACCAAAGCACCTTCGCGTGCCCCGTCTACTTCGGCTTCTGGGGTCCTCCTTTAACCCATTCTGGATGTCTGTGGAGAAACCAGTACACAACAATACCAACAACCACCTGTCACCATTTAGCCAGGACCTTTTCGAGGGTGCCAGTCGTTACCGGAAGAAGCTTACCCAGGAGGCACAATACATTGACTTTGGTGCTTTCAGACTGCCAGCAGAACTGTCTGCAAATAGTAGCCAGGCCTTGCTGAATGAACTACGTCATTGGCTGGTACAGAAAGCAAGCTGCCAGCTAATATCTACATGGGTGGATCTGGGCCCTGTGTTCTGGCCTCGGTGGGTGCGACACACTAACTGCGATGAAAGTAACACTGCATGTTCCTGGCCCCCTGGAATGTCTTGCCGTCAGGCTCAGCTCACTCAAATTAAATTGCTAGCCTGGCACTGCTGGATACAAGATAATGGCAAAGGATGGACATCTCAGAACTGCATGTGGAGGCAGGTACCTTATCCCGTAGTGACTGCCTGTAAGTGTACGTGCAGGTGAAGATATATTGCGGAGATGAGATTAGCATATTCACATCTTCATATTTTTTATTTTACAAACGTCATTACACCTCTCTATATGCCACTGCAAAATATAAAGCTTCCCTCAATATAACATTTACATTTTTCATGTCTTTTTATTTTATAATAGACACACTTTATATATAAATAAAAAAATAAATAAAAACTACATGTATTTTATAAATTATGTTTTATTCACCTTTTGCCAATTAAAAGTAAAAAATTCAAGCTGAGAAGGAAATTTGTGATGCAGGGTTAATTTGATCACTAAGAGCATAAAACAAGCTGGAGACAGCTTGTCTAGGAGAAGAGTGAAGGTCACAGGGTAACCCAAACAGCCGACAGTAAACAGGGTACAGCAACCTTTACATGGAAACACAAAGAGTGTGCACTTTACCCCTAGCATTGGATGCTGTGGTTTACCAATATTGCCATACAAAATCTTTTTTAGTTATTTTATTAGATACAGTTTTATTTTGTCATTATTTGTCTAAAAATTATTAGAGCAAAACGCATTAATAAGTCAAACATTTAAAGTTGTGTTTATGTGTATAGAACAATTATATTTTTGACCTGCTAAACTTACTGTACTACACCAAAATGGACTACCGATAACTCAGTTATAATGTGCAGTATATACATAGTTGGTAAGGTTGAATAAAGACACCAGTCCATCCAGAGTGAGTGTGGGTGCATGTCTACAATTGTCCCTATCCCTGTACATTGTGTCTCATTAAGATGCTCATCTATTATTATTTATTTATGGTACCCATATAGTGCCGTCAATTTATGCAGCGCTCCACATTCACCGCTCACATCGGCATTTACCCTCAAGGAGCCCACAATCCAAGGTCCCCCAACTCACAGCCATATACTAGGGCCAATTTTGGACAGAAGCCAATTAACATACCAGCAGGTCTTTGGAGTGTGGGAGGAAACCGGACTACCCAGAGGAAACCCACGCAGGCACAGGGAGAACATGCAAACTCCAGGCAGGTAGTTTTGTTCTTGGGATTTGAACCAGCGACCCTTTTTAATGCTAGGTGAGAGTGCTACCCACTACACCACCGTGCCGCCATATAGAAACGTTATTATATATATTGTATATTTCCCATCCATTATTTGTCTTAAATATTTTCCAGGCTTTTCATACAAGACATACAAAAAAAGATAAATGAGCATAGATTTATTTTATTGGAGGACAGACCAGAACAAGTAAAAAAATAAAAAAATAATAAAAAAAAAATCATAAAACCTTAACCTATTCATGTATTTGAGGATCAAAAAATTAAATTTTAAATTTGTGTAAGACTATGAACTCAACCGCATTTACTCATTAATGAACTGATGCAATGTGCAAAGTGAATTAAAGTAGTACTATAGACAATTAAAAAATAAAATAAAATATTGGATAGAGTAAGGAAGGGTTATAACCCATTTTTTTTTTTTTTGCAATCCTATTTGGGTGATTTCCCTTCACTTCCTGTCCCATAGCCAAAATGGGAAGCAGGAGGAAATCCCTGCAAATTAAAAGGGAATTCTTTGAGGTCCCCCAGGTCAAACGAGGTAGCAATAAAACCTGATAATCCTGATAATCGTGTTCTAATCCAAGTTTTTCCTTTAGTTACTTTTATACCTAAACCAACTTATTTTCACTACTGTAACCAGTAAACATATCAGATAATAGGTTACTATACTTTGTGGATCATCATAGTGTTTCTTGGAAAAACAGTCCTATCCATGTAGTCTATGACACTGGTATGAAAACTTCATAGATCTCTCCCTTAACCTCATTAGAGGAGATCGTCAGCCAGATACTTTTGGTGCAGAGGGCTAGTTGACCACTATATAGTAATATCTTGGGGTTTCAGGTAAAAACCTAAAATGAATATTTTAATATATTTGTGAATGTTTTCACATTAGTGCTGTCCAGAATCACTGGCAGTTAAACCACTTCCAAGTAATAAAGTTTAGGTACATCTTTTCCCCATGCTACAAAATACTGTCCAGTGCTTGAGCTGCTTTTCAGAAGATCTGGGCATTGTTATGTGAGGTGACAATGGGCTTGGCTTTTTATATAGGAAGAAAAGAACGGCTGCACAGCACAGGAACCTTCCAACAATTTTATTCCAAAAAATAGCAATATAGCCAAAGACAGAGTATCCAAACCCAGGAGGCGACGCGTGCGTTTTACACTGACCTCAGCGCTTCTTTAAGCACTGAGGTCAGTGTGAAAAGCACGCATCACCTCCTGGGTTCGGATTCATCAATTAAGATGAGGATCTGACTTGAGACTCATGCACACTGCAGCTCAAAAAAAAAAAAAGCTTTGAGCTTTTTTTTCACCTTGAAGAATTTTTTTTTATGCTCTTTTGCACATTTTAGTGCTCTTTTTTAAGGATAAGCATTTTTTTTTGCAAGCCCTCCTTAGGCCCCTTTCACACTGGGGCAGTTTTCAGGCGGTACAGCGCTAAAAATAGCGCCTGTACACCGCCTGAAAAAAACGGCCCCATTCACTCCAGTGTGAAAGCCGGCGGGCTTTCACACTGGAGCGGTGCGCTAGCAGGACGGTAAAAAAAAAAAAGTCCTGCTAGCAGCATCTTTGGAGCGGTGTATTCACCGCTCCTACCCATTGATTTCAATGGGACACCGCGGTAATACCACCGCTACGGCGGCGCTTTGCGGGGGATTTTGACCCTTTTTCGGCCGCTCGCTTTACCGTCACCACGGCTCCCGCCCCAGTGTGAAAGGGGCCTTACAGTCTATGGGCACAAGTCAGATAGAAATCACTTTGAAGTAATACAGGAAACTTTTCTAACGTCAGAGTGACTTCAGTAGTGCCAATAAGACAGTTCTCATTGACTAAAATGGGATTTCTATTCTCTTTTATACTCATGTGACATGACGCTACTCGTATTGCAAGACCTTGCAGGTTTATAAAAAAAATATTGCTCGTCTTATAAAACAAACAATCGCAGACCAAGTTACTCCCAAATCCAAGGTTTTGCTGTACCGTATTATTGTGAGGCTTCGATCACCTACCTGCTGTTGCAGGTAGCTTTACTTTGTTTTTAGCTACAGGATTACTTTAAGAGTTAGAATCCCCTTCCTATTGATTTTACATTATTTTTAACTATCAGAAATTGCAACTGAAAGACTACGAGACCCTGTGCTGCCCCCAGAAAAGGGCAGGAACTAGATCTTGCTGTTTAATGAAACCTGAACTAATAGAATTGTTATGCTGTCTTTGCAGACTTCAACTTTAAGTTTCTTTAATTGCATGACCTGATATTTTCTGCATCAAAGACCCAGAACAATTATTTACATAATTTCTGGCTCAGATGCCTGCTGCATTCTTGTTTGGGGTCAGTGATTCAGAGTATTGAAGCCAGAGTAAACAGTAGCAGCCTGCACGTGTACTAGCTATAAAGTTCCCACGATTTGTTCAAGCCAAACCTGTAAACTTCAATGGTCGCACGGTACATTTGTTTTGTTTTAGTAAACACTATAGGATTGTAACAGACCTGGGACAGCTTTGGGCCCCTGCACTCTGCTGTCAAGCCCGGACTGTCCGGGTGAATCCTGGACAAGTGGCAACCCTACCCCATGCACACAGGGCATTTTTACAACTGCTTTGACCAGCATCAGACTTTTTGCATCCCTTGTGATGCCACAAGGGGTGGGGTCTCATGGTGACAGATGGCCACACCCCATGGCTATACAAGAACTGACAGAGAGCAGAGCTGGCACAATTACTGGAGACAGCGGAGGAGGAGGACCGGGGGAAGAAGACCGACTTCTCAAAACCATCCACATGTCTTGTATTTATTTACACTGCCTTTGGGGGGGGGGGGGGGGGGTCAATGTACCCCCTACTCATTCACATGGCGGGGGGGGGGGGTTCTGGGAGCCCCTGTGTTAAAGGGGGCTTCCAGATACTGGTAAGCCCCCTGCCCGCAGCCCCCCCCCCCACAGCCATCACCCACGGCTGTCAGGTTGGAGGCCCTTGTTCCCCTGTTGATGGGAACAAGGTGCTTTTTTTTGTGTGGTGGGGGAGGGTGGACCCGCACACTGTTTCATTTAAAATCCATACCAGACTGAAGGGTCTCCATGTTCTTGGTGGCGTTTTTTTTTCTCCCCTTTTGGCATGGGGTTCCCCTTTAAGATCCTCAGAGCACAAGTCGCACCACAAGTCAGATCATCATGATAAGTCTTGGATGCGACTTAAAATCAATGGGCTAAAAGCTAGAGCAATTAAGATGGCTCTCATAGGGAACCAGTGGTTTTGAATAGAGGCAGAGAAACGCTGCTAAAAGCTAAAACGTGCATTAACACCAATGCAAAAACTACTAAAAGTGCGTTTTTCCAGCCAATTTTTCCAGCCATCGGTAGTGGCTTTGCAGCTCATTTATTCTAACGCCCTGTGTGCATGGGAACTAAGAATGATCTACATGTTGTCCCCACTCAGGAGCAGCTAGCACAAACATCCAACCAAGAGAATAAAACTAGATTGCATACAAAAGTATCAGCACTCCTCCCTCACAATTGTGCCTCCGAAGAATACAAAAGTACCTCTTATAAAATCCACTGGGGTTACACGCTATCCATCCAGTATTCTAAAACTTACGTCACATGTGTCAGTCTCATCCACCACAACACCAGCACAGTTCAAGCTGCATCTACTGAGACTCGTTTGTTCTCCAGCCTTGTCGTAGCATATACTGTGTCATAGGTACATACCTCACAGTCCTTGACCAAAGCAGGCTGTAGAAAGTTTCAACTGTTTACAATTGTGAAGTTTACTGTGCAAATGCCAGGCATTGGAGTTGAACTATGAGACTATGTAGACATGGCTGCAGCTTGAACAGTGCAAGATGTGTTGTGGTGCATGAGGCTATTGATCCTAGGTGAGTGAGAACCTTGATATACTGGATGGGCAGCATGTAAACTGTGTATCGTTTTATGTCTTAACTTTTGTAACACTGAATTAGCAATCCTATGTTTGGCTTGCATACATTCAATGTGTTTTGTTATTTTCCTTAATAAATATAAATTTTTATAAATCAATTTTTCAAATTTTTGGGTATCGAGATAGTCCATCATTTCCACAGGTGTTGTATGGTAACACTAGGGAGTAGCCCATGCAGATGCACCTATTTTTCTACATGAAATTATATTAAAAAATAAACTTACTTTGCATTGATCTAAGGTGGGTAGGCAACCTTGGCACAGCTATTGTAAAACTACAAGACATTGCAATACTGACAGCCAAGTACATGACTGCCAGACAGAGGCATGATGGGATTTTTTGTTTCACCAAAGCTGGAGTGGCAAGGTTGTACTTTTATATATCTTTCATAAATATGAAACTGGATGGTAAATCCACCCACCATGTGGTTACCCTTTATATAACAATTGCATTATGAGATTAAGTGCATTGCTACATCCAAACTGGCAAACTTATTTTTTTCACTGTTGCAGCATCTTCATGATAGGCAATTCCAGATGAGACTTTATGACCAGTCATGTCCTCTGTCAGTTCCACTGTCTTATGGCACTATGCTGTGTTTACGGCCCACTTCTGTAAATGCCTGTACACAGGTGTCAATATCTTCATCACTATGAGCTGCTGAAATCTGTACTCGAATGCGAGCTTTACCCTTGGGCACCACAGGGAAGCTAAATCCAATGACATAGATTCCTGGCAGAAGAAAGATTGGATAAATGTAAACATGTCATGAGAGTACATGCATGCTGCATAATTAAAAGGGGTTTTCGTTTTCACCTTAATGCATTAACCACTTCAGCCCCGGACCATTTGGCAGCCAAAGGACCAGAGGTCTTTTTTCAATTTCGCACTGCACTACTTTAACTGGTAATTGCGCGGTCATGCAATTTTGTAACCAAACGAAATTTGCGTCCTTTTCTTCCCACAAATAGAGCTTTCTTTTGATGGTATTTGATTGCCTCTGTGATTTTTATTTTTTGCGATATAAACGGAAAAAGAGCGAAAATTTTGAAAAAAAAAGAGATTTTCTACTTTTTGTTATAAAAAAAATCTAATAAACTCAATTTTAGTCAAACATTTGGGCCAAAATGTATTCAGCCACATGTCTTTAGTAAAAAAAATGCCAATAAGCGTATATTTATTGGTTTGCGCAAAAGTTATAGCGTCTACAAACTAGAGTACATTTTCTGGAATTTACACCGCTTTTAATTTATGACTGCCTATTTCATTTCTTGAGGTGCTAAAATGGCAGAGAAGTACAAAACCCCCCCAAATGACCCCATTTTGGAAAGTAGACACCCCAAGCTATTTGCTGAGAGGCATGTTGAGCCCATTGAATATTTTTTTTTTAGTCCCAAGTGATTGAATAAAGACAAAAATAAAAAAGATTTTTTTTTTTTTTTTTTTTTTCAAAAAGTTGTCACTAAATGATATATTGCTCACACATGCCATAGTTATATGTGGAATTGCACCCCAAAATACATTTTGCTGCTTCTCCTGAGTATGGGGATACCACATGTGTGGGACTTTTTGGGAGCCTAGCCGCGTACGGGGCCCCGAAACCCAAGCACCGCCTTCAGGATTTCTAAGGGTGCAAATTTTTGATTTCACTCCTCACTACCTATCACAGTTTCGAAGGCCATAAAATGCCAAAATAGCACAAAACCCCCCCAAATGACCCCATTTTGGAAAGTAGACACCCCAAGCTATTTGTTGAGAGGCATGGTGAGTATTTTACAGCTCTCATTTGTTTTTGAAAATGAAGAAAGTAAAGAAAAAAAAAATTTTTTTTTATTTTTTCAATTTTCAAAACTTTGTGACAAAAAGCGACATCTGCAAAATACTCACAATACCTCTCAGCAAATAGCTTGGGGTGTCTACTTTCCAAAATGGGGTCATTTTGGGGGGTTTTATGCCATCTGGGCATTCCATGGCCTCCGAAACTGTGATTGGCAGTGAGAAGTGAAATAAAAAAATTACACCCTTAGAAAGCCTGAAGGCGGTGATTGGTTTTTGGGGTTCCGTACGCAGCTAGGCTCCCAAAAAGTCCCACACATGTGGTATCCCCGTACTCAGGAGAAGCAACAGAATGTATTTTGGGGTGTATTTCTACATATGCCCATGACATGTTTGAGCAATATATCATTTAGTGACAACTTTTTGTAAAAAAAAAATATATATATTTTTTTTTTTTTTCATTATTCAATCTCTTGGGACAAAAAAAAAAAATATTTAATGGGCTCAACATTGCTCTCATCAAATAGCTTGGGGTGTCTACTTTCCAAAATGGGGTCATTTGGGGGGGGGTTTGAACTGTCCTGGCATTTTATGCACAACATTTAGAAGCCTATGTCACACGTCACCCACTCTTCTAACCACTTGTAGACAAAGCCCTTTCTGACACTTTTTGTTTACATGAAAACATATTTTTTTTTTTGCAAGAAAATTACGTTGAACCCCCAAACACTATATATAATGTTAAAGCAAAGGCCCTACAGATTAAAATGGTGGGTGTTGCATTTTTTTTTTCCACACAGTATTTGCGCAGCGATTTTTCAAACGCATTTTTTGTGGAAAAAATACACTTTTTTTATTTTAATGCACTAAAACACACTATATTGCTCAAATTTTTGATGAAATAAAAAATATGATCTTAGGCCGAGTACATGGATACCAAACACGACATGCTTTAAAATTGCGCACAAACACGCAGTGGCGACAAACTACATACATTTTTAAAAGCCTTTAAAAGCCTTTACATGATACCACATTAGATTCACGGAGGAGGTCTACTGCTAAAATTACTGCCCTCGATCTGACCTTCGCGGTGATACCTCACATGCATGGTGCAATTGCTGTTTACATATGACGCCAGACCAACGCTTGTGTACGCCTTTGCGCAAGAGAAGGGGGGGCAGGGGTGCTTTTTTTTTTTTTTTTGTTTTTTTTTATTTATTTAGCTTTTTTATTTTATTTTTAAACTGTTCCTTCCATTTTTTTTCTTTGTTATGATTTTTATTGTTATCTCAGGGAATGTAAATATCCCCTATGATAGCAATAGGCAGTGACAGGTACTCTTTTTTTGAAAAAATTGGGGTCTATTAGACCCTAGATCTTTCCTCTGCCCTCAAAGCATCTGACCACACCAAGATTGGTGTGATAAAATGCTTTCCCAATTTCCCAATGGCGCGGTTTATATCCGGGAGGGGGGACATTCCCTCCCACTGCTTGTAAAAGCAGTCTAGAGGCTAATTACCCGCTAGAATTGCTTTTACATGAAAGCCGATCACTGGCTGAAAAGAATGATACCAAGATGATACCTAAACCTGCAGGCATCATTCTGGTATAACCATTCAAAGTCCAGCAACATACTGGACATATATTGTAATCTTTTTTTTTTCATGCAGCCTCTTGGCTGAACGAAAAAAAGAGATTGATTGGTGGGTATGCCCACCATTAGAATACCTCCCTTCATCCACCCACTTCTAATGATGGGCATACATGCACCATTTATATATGCCGATGCATGGGGGCATCCTCCCGCAAAAGTTATGCCGTGTACACACGGTCGGAATTTCGACCGTATGTACGTGGCATTAGGAGCCAATCGCTCCTCCCCCCCCCCTGCTGCCCCCATGCTTCGGCATATATGCTCTTTTTTTTAACTGTGGTGGTGAAATCACCTCCTACAGCGTTGGAGTCGCGTCTTTATGTATCGTGGGAGCAAACGCTGTTGCTGTCAAGATAAATAAATCCGCGTTGCAACTGAATGGCGCACCTGAAAACAAAAAAATGCTTAACACTAAAACACAGTAAACAAAATTACATACCTGAAAAGCAAGCATGATAAAACATAATAAAACATTGCAGAATAGAATGGAGTAAAAAAAGAGCAACAATAGAGAGAGAATAGAGTGAGAGAGAGAACAATAAAACGACAACTATTTTTTTTTTTTTTTTTTTTGAGATTCACAGGTAAAAAAGCTCCTGACTGAAGCGACTGAATCAAAACGCTACCACAAAAAAACTGTTAGCGATCGCAGGGATCAGGCCTGACTCTGCGAACGCTGCAGTTATGTGTGCTTAGTGTTTTGTAAGTGACAGTGATCGATCGATACTGCACTTGGGTGGGCTGGGCTGGGCGGAGGGGGAAAACGCAGGTGCTAGCAGGTATCTGGGCTGATCCCGCTAACAATGCGGTTTTTTTTGGAACCCTAAACTGCTGGGACGCTAGTATAGATCTGATCAGATCAGATATTGATCTGTTCAGATACTGTGCCACTAAGGGAGGTGTATGCTTTGTGCGTGGGTGTTTGCGGTACTGGCACTAACCTGGGGCGACGCAGACCTTATTTGACCCTAAAACCTAATTGATATCACCCGCCGGGCGATCAGGGGGTTAAACCGTTATTGGGTAATAAATGGCGGGTGCCCTGACAGTATAAAAAACAAGCTAATTAACCAGCGTCACCCGTAACAGTAATACAAAAAAAAACTGGTTACCTAGCGACACTAATGCAGCGATCAGAAAAACAATCGCTTAGTGACACTGGCAAAAGGGGGTGAAAGGTTAACTAGGGGCAATCAGGGGGTTAAACCTTTATTAGGTAATATATGGGGGTACCTGACGCTATATAAAAACCTGACGGGAACCTAAATAACGAAATAACTAACTGGCTAACCAGCGTCACCAGTGACAGTTATACAGTGATCACTGGTGAAAGGGTTAACTCTAGGGGCAATCAGGGGGTTAAAACCTTTATTTAGGTTGTAATATGGGGGTACCTGACCTATAAACCTATTTATGAACCTATATAAACATGGCGGTTACCTAAAAAAAAAAAATGGTTACCTAGCGACACTAATGCAGCGATCAGAAAAACGATCGCTTAGTGACACTGGCAAAAGGGGGTGAAAGGGTTAACTAGGGGCAATCAGGGGGTTAAAACCTTTATTAGGTAATATATGGGGGTACCTGACGCTATATAAAAACCTGACGGGGAACCTAAATAACGAAATAACTAACTGGCTAACCAGCGTCACCAGTGACAGTTATACAGTGATCACTGGTGAAAGGGTTAACTCTAGGGGCAATCAAGGGGTTAAAACCTTTATTTAGGTTGTAATATGGGGGTACCTGACCTATAAAACTATTTATGAACCTATATAAACATGGCGGTTACCTAAAAAAAAAAAAATGGTTACCTAGCGACAGCAGTGACACTAATACAGCGATCAGAAAAACGATCGCTTAGTGACACTGGCAAAAGGGGGTGAAAGGGTTACCTGGGGGGCAATCAAGGGGTTAAACCTTTATTAGGGGGGGGTAGGGGCTACCTTGGACCTAAAACTAACTGCCCTGACAGTTATTACAGTCACACTGACACTAAATGCAGTGATCAGTAAAAAAATGATCACTGCAATTAGTGACACTGTGACTGGGGGGGGAGGGGGTGATCTGGGGGGTGATCAGGGGGTGACAGGGGGGTGGAATATGTGCCTAACTGTACTGGTGTCAGTGTACTGTTGTGCACTAACCTTTACATGTTCGCCGCTCGGCGTCTCCGGTCACATAGACCGGCGCACCGAGCGTGACATCACTTCCGCCTTCCTGTCTATACAATAGACAGGAAGGGGAAGCTTTTCATTGGCCAGGAGCGATCGCGAGGGGGTGGCCAGAAACCACTGGCCGTCCCCTCGTCCCGGATCGCTCCTGACACGATCCCGACCGTCCCCGCCGGCGGAGGGGGGTCCGATCGGACCCCCCAACCGCCGGAAGAATGTCACGTACAGGTACGTGATTCTGCCTGTACGTGCCATTCTGCCGACGTATATCTACATGGGGCGGTCGGGAAGTGGTTAAGGTGAAAAACCTTTTGTGCTGCAGCCCCCCCCAAGACCACCACCCCCCCTTTACTTACCTGAGCCTGATTGTTCCAGCAATGGGGACGAGCAAAGTAGCTATAGCCGCTGTCCCGGGTCCTCATTGGATAAATTGATAGCAGGACTTGGGCGAGCGCCTGCACGAGTGCCCCCATGGAAAGCGGCCCACTGTGCAAAACCCTTGCATGGGGGAGGCAAGTATAACTTTTTATTTTTTAAATATATACATAAGGACGAAGCTTTACAATCACTTTAATCCTTCAAATGTTACTGTATTGATTATATACATGGAGTGCCTGTGGAAGAATCCAAGTCCTAAAGAGCATGACAGGCTAAATCAGGAGAGCAGCTTAGCATTCACAAGGGATCTGGCAGATCTGCTTTTTTCTGAAGAATCATGGCTCATTCACTAATGTAACTAAAAGACACACCAGTGATTGCACGCATTTAAAGTGCATTGCAACGCTTTTTAGATGCCTTGTGATACTAATTTCTCTGCATTACTGACTTTAAAGCAAAACTAAGTCAACCCATCCAAAACTATTCTGAAACATACTGCAATGCATCACTCTGCTGAGACCAATCTCTAAAGTCATAATCGCTTGCTCAGTCATGTAGGCAAGTGATCAAAGGTCTTTGCTTGCACTCCATTGTATGCCTTTGGCAGCTTTAGTAAGGATTGCCCATAATCATTAAAAGTTAAAGTGGAATGCCAGATTAGTATAATTTTTTTAGAGAATACCCAACTATTCTCTAAAAATGCTCCCTCACCCCTCCTAACACCCATTATGACTACCCTGTGTAGGTAAAAGGTGTATACTTTTTTTATTTTCAACTCACTCTGGTCCAGTCACATGATCCAGCTCTCCTGTGTCAACCAGCCACCACTGCAGAGGAGAGGAGGGAGTGCAGACAAGAGATTGGCCATAGTAAGCCTTTGGGTGACATAACCGATCTCAGGCATAACTAGTTGTTGTCTAGTGCTCTCTCCTATCCCTGCAGCTAGCAGTAGATCATTTTCTGAAAGCAGAGACCCTGTACAATAAAATGGTGGTGGTTGCAGATTTTTATGTCACAAGTTTTTTGTGCAGTTGTCAAACGCATGGTTTTCAAGAACAAAATACAGTAAAATGTTATTTAGTGCAAACAAAACACAATATTATAAGCATTTTTTGACATTTGCGCTTGATTTAACCACTTACCACGTCTACCATGACGTTTTTAAACATGAAAAGGCAAAAGTGCAATCACCTCCATATGATATAAACATGGCTTTTTTTTTATACAGTTGGTTTATTCTGCTGCCAGCTGGCAGAGTGAGCTGACAGCCGCATAAGCCGACACAGCTCCTATAGTTCTGGCTGCAGCCAGAAGGAGGGGGGAGTGATATCAGCTGCACTCCGCCTCTCCCTGTAGAGCGGATGTTCCTTTTCTTTGGAAGAGTTGCCGTGTGGTGTCCTGTCCTGAGACTCCTGTCTGAGAGAGAAACTTCTTTGCTTTTTATTAAAAAAAAATCTGTTATATATCCCCCTAAATATACTTGGTTTTCTGTTCGCTAAAGGGGGCAGTGCTAGGTGTGGAGACAGGCATGAGCTATTGGAGGGGGGCGAGTTCCTGCACCTTTTCTCTGAGAAAAAAAAAAAAGCCCTGGATATAAACTACCTTAAAAACATGGGTTGTAGGCATTTTCTGTGCCCCCCTGCTGCTGAAGCACCTGCCTCTTCTGCCTACCACTCAGTTTGGCCCTGATATGTAAAAGAAGAAGAAGAAGAAGAAAAGAAGAAGAAGAAAGAAGAAGAAGAAGAAGAAGAAGAAGAAGAAGAAGAAGAAGAAGAAGAAGAAGAAGAAGAAGAAGAAGAAGAAGAAGAAGAAGAAGAAGAAGAAGAAGAAGAAGAAGAAGAAGAAGAAGAAGAAGAAGAAGAAGAAGAAGAAGAAGAAGAAGAAGAAGAAGAAGAAGAAGAAGAAGAAGAAGAAGAAGAAGAAGAAGAAGAAGAAGAAGAAGAAGAAGAAGAAGAAGAAGAAGAAAGAAGAAGAAGAAGAAGAAGAAGAAGAAGAAGAAGAAGAAGAAGAAAAGAAGAAGAAGAAGAAGAAGAAGAAGAAGAAGAAGAAGAAAGAAGAAGAAGAAGAAGAAGAAGAAGAAGAAGAAGAAACCAGTCACAAGACAAAACAAATGCTGCCGTTTCCAACCCTTCTTTTAAAAGAGGAAGTAAACCCTGATGGGTTTTACTTCCTCTTTGTTTCCCTGCAAAGGTAAAGCATAATGGGCTACTATGTATTGCATAGCTGATCATCTGCATATGTTCTATAATAATGTTACCGTCAAGTGTAGATAGGCAAAAATCAAAATACCGTATGTACTCGAGTATAGGCCAACCCGAATATAAGCCGAGGCACCTAAATTTTACCACAAAAAAAAAATTGAAAAAAAAAAAAAAACTTATTGACTCCAGTATAAGCCTAGGGTGAGAAATGCGCAGCTACTGTAGAGGAGGGTCAACTGTGCCCATTTGCAGCCTCACTGTGCCCATTTGCATGCCATAGGTCCCCCAAACTTCAAACTTGATAGTTAAGGGTTCCTAGATGCCCCCTAACTGCAGCCAAAATTTGGGGTCTCTGGACCCAAAGGATCCTGAAATAACATTGCTGCAGATGGACACAGTTGACCAACTTTGGGGCCCCGTATCTTGGGGCCACTTGGTGCTAGGAACCCCAAATTTGGTATGCAAACTCAGTTGAACTAGCACTACAACATATTCAAAGGGGTTCCTATTACCAAGTGGCCCAGAGATACGGGGCCCCAAATTCGGTTCGAAAAATGTCAAGCACTTTTCTGCAGCAGAGAATTACATCTTCCGAACTGACTTTGGGGCCCCGTATCTCAGGGCCACTTAGAGCTAGGAAACTCATCTTTGGATATGTTGTAGTGTTCGTTCCACTGGGTTTGCACACCATTTGTTTTTTTTTTAGCACCAAGAGGCCCCGAGATACGGGGCCCCAAAGTTGGGTCGGAAAATGTCATTTTCTGCTGCAGAAAAGTGCTTGACTCGAGTATAAGCCGACGGGGGGCACTTTCAGCACAATAAAATGTGCTGAAAAAAAAAAAATCAGCTTATACTTGAGTATATACGGTAATTGATGATCTGTCTGGATCAGAAATGATAGACAACAAAAAAATTAAAAAAAAAAAACAAAAAAATAAAAAAACACAACCTTTGCCGGTTTGGTTTTAGTTTAGGTTTAAAACAGTTCAGTGGCACTGATTTAGGGTTGCCTCTACGGTTTCTTTTTGTATACCTTGCTACTAGAAGTAAGAAAATTTTGGTTTATATACATTTATGAATACATTGTTTATAAGTGGTGGACATTGACATGTGCATTAACATGTTTTAATGATTCTTGTTAGTATAATACTATAAATATGCAAATAATTCTATGCAGAATGTGACATTAGATGCAACATCTGTGTAACATGTGCCCTGCTGTTGTACAGTGTTAACTGTTTTGGTTGCACGCATGCATGTTTAAAAAAAGAAAAGAAAAAAAAAAAAAAAAGAGAAGGATAAGAACCCTTTAGCAGCTCATGTTTCTTATCCTGACAAAATCAATTTTAAAAAAGGGACATACATTCTTCCTTTCCTACTGTACTGAAGAGGCCTTCTCCTTTTCAAAATTGGAGAATGTCTTCAGATTTTCTCAGGTATCAGATTCTTTAAAAAAAAAAAATTAAATAAAATACACAACAATACATGTACACCTGCTACTCCATACCTCTTTCTAACATATCATCTGCCATAGCTGCAGCTAGTCTGGCATCGCCAAGCATCACAGGACAAATGGGATGGTCATTTCCAGAAATAGTAAAACCTGCAGCTGCCATCTTTTTACGAAACCTATAACACATTACAGGTTATTTAGATGTCAAGTTATACAACAGTTTTGCTGTCAAAATAAACAAAAACATAAAAATAAAAAAAATAAAAATAAAAAGTTATATACATACAAAATCCTCAAATGTATTAGTGTAGACCCTGATGGCTGCCAGTTCTTCATCCCCAAATCTTAAAAATACTAAGTGAACACCAGCATTTTTAATGGTCTTGTAAAAAAAATTAAAAAAGGAGGATGTATCTTAGCTATTTTCAAGTGAGATTATAATTAGCTATACCTCAGACATTTCCTTGCTCTAGGTTCCTATCCTAATCTCAGACCCAATTACAACCAACCCCACCTTGAGGCCCCCAGCATGCAAGTTTTTTTTTTTGTAAATACTTAAGACTAACAAGATCTTGCGGCATTAAAGCAGTGTTCCGCCCAAAAAATAAAAAACATTTTTTAAAAGCCAGCAGCTACACATACTGCAGCTGCTGGTTTTTAACAATAGGACACTTACCTGTCCTGGAGTCCAGCAATGTCGGCACCGCAGCTGAGGTTTCCATCAGCTGTCGGGTGCTGCCGCCATTGCGGGTAAGGGTACACGGCAGTGTAGACTTACGGCTTCACGCCGGGAACCCTACTGCACATAAGCAATGCCCCGCTCCTCTCTCCTACTGGCCCGGGCGACAGGGAGAGGAGGAGAGAGTCAAAGACAGCCATCCTGTCCCCCCTCCCCCCGAAAAGGTGCCAATTGTGGCACCGGAGGGGGGAGAGGGGACAAATGAGCCACTTTTG
Organism: Lithobates sylvaticus; assembly: GCA_028564925.1. Lineage (NCBI taxonomy): Eukaryota > Metazoa > Chordata > Amphibia > Anura > Ranidae > Lithobates > Lithobates sylvaticus. The sequence goes on from CM053032.1 coordinate 89,019,269, forward strand.
GGTGGAACTCCACTTTAACCCATTTATGCCTGCGTTTGACTTTTTTGGAATTTGAAATATAAAATAACTCCCACATCACTACCCTTCCTATAATGGAACACAAGGCAATAATGGGTTGAGGTGCTGAATGAGTCCGCTCTGGATCAAAGGAAAAATATTGCAGCCAGAGCTGTTTTTTTTTTTTTTTTTTTGTTTAGTACACGTGAAAACACTCAGCACAATTTTACACACTGGTATTTGAAAGCCAATAAACAATACATATTGCAAGCTGAACACTTAAGGTATATTCCACACTATAACACTATGTTAAAAAAAAAAAAAAAAAAGTGGGGGCAAGGGAGGCACAATGGCAACATTATAACAGTTCTAAAATGTCCATATAACGTCTATGTCAGAAACAGCAAAGATGCCCATCAATTGGTGGATAATGGGAGGATATGGGAGCATGAGGACAGTTGCCGAGACTGACCAAAATTTACTCCGACCCACAAGGTTTTGTGGGGGGACTCTCAGTACTGATACACAAAATACAAATCTTGGATAAAAATTTAATCATTTATTACATACAATAAAGTAACCAGTTTATGCACCACAAAACTAGCAGAGGACTGGTTAATCTATGAGAAAACCCCATCAACAGATATCTCTTGGGGAAACCTTTTCAGTACTTGTTTACGTTTTTTTGAAACTTTTTTAATGTGTTCTATGTATGTCTTCTTATATGTAATAAATTATTAAATTTTTACCCAAGATTTGTATTTTGTCTATCAGTACTGAGACAGTCCACCGCAAAACCTTGTGGGTCAGAGTATGTTTGGTCAGTCTCAGCAACTGTCCTCATGCTCCCAATCCTCCCCTTTTTTTCCCCCCTATATAATTTCTGGATGATGGTACTTTTTTTATGCCTAGTTTTAAGCATTGTTATTTGAGGCTATACTCAAAAATGTCCTACCCAATTGGTGGATAATGCATGTGACAAATAAAACAGCCAGGTGCACAAGGGTGTTCAGTCCCACCACCAAAAGTAAATGTGGCCACTTACCTTAACTGCTTGCCACCCCCGCCCCCCACCCTCAAATGACGACGGGGCGGTGTGGCTCTTGTTCTAGGATGACGTCATATGACAGCGTCCAAGAACAGCCGCTCCTGCTAGGACTCTCGTTGCTAGGACATGGCGCGATCCCGATCTGCGTCTGCGGCTCTTTAACCATGTGATCGGCTGTGTCCAATCACAGCTAGTCACATGTAAACACGGAGATGCCGGTAATCAGCTCTCCTCGCCTTACACTGACAGTGAGAGGAGAGGCGATCAGCGGCACAATACAGTGCCCACCAAACCAGCATACAGTGCCCACCAGTGACCACAAGTGCCACCAATCAGTGCCCATTAGCCATGCCAGTGCCGCCTATCAGTGTTGCCCATCTGTACCGCCTATCTGTGCCCACCAGTGCCGCCCGTCAGTGCCTACTAGTTTGGCATATTAGTGCCACCAGTTCAGCCTATCAGTGCCGCCTCATCAACGCACATCAGTAAAAGCGAAAAATTAGCGAAAAATTACTTAGTTACAAAATGTACTGACAGAAAAAAAAATTTAAAATAAAAAATAAAATAGTAAAAACGTGTGTGACGAAAATTATCAAAAATTTGTTTGGGTACAGTTTAGCATGACCGCGCAATTGTAATTCAAAGTGCGACAGCGCTGAAAGCTGAAAAATGCCTTAAGCAGGAAGGGGGTAATAGTGGCTGGTAGGCAAGTGGTTAAACAAATGACCACTGAGCCAACAGGCAGGTCAAATCACGCTGTCCCTTACAGGGGGTATAACTGGATAATGATGCCTCTGTTCCGTGATATTGAACTCCTCGAATATATGCAAAGTTAAAAAAAGGAGAGTGGCCACATTTATTGTCGTTTCAAACGCCTTTACTGAAAAAGATGCTAAAAATACACTTACAAAATCCAGCACTTTGATATATGCATGTAAAAATTCTCGATAAGCAAATTAATGTTATGTCCTGGGTGGGACTTTGCCAGCGGGAATTGCATATGGGAGGAGGAGTCACGTTGCTGACATCACTCGCAGCTATCTTCAGATCGACTATCTTGATCGGCTTGAGAGTTCTCACATGCATACAGCCAAGCGCCGGATTTTGTCAGTGTTTAAGCATTTTTTTTTTTTTTTTTAAAAAAGGAGTTTAAAGAGGAAGTAAAGCCTGTTAAAAAAAAAAAAAAAAAATACGGAACCTGCAAGGCATAATGAGCTAGTATTCCTAGCATACTAGCTCATTATGAATAACTTACCTGAGAACGAAGCCCCCGGGGCGGTCCTCATCCACGACCTTCTCCGCCGCCATCAATACGGGAGTGACTTCCGGGTCTCGCCGCTCCAGCGCTGTGATTCGATGAAACGGCGATGACGTCACTCCCGTGCATGTGCAGGAAAGCGGCAGACAGCGATGCCTCTTTTTTTCTAAATATCTCCTAAACCATGTAGGTTTAGGAGATATTTATTGGACCTACAGGTAAGCCTTAATCTAGGCTTACCTGTAGGCCAAAGTGCTTATAGAGCTCTCTATTTCAAAGAAGAGCTAAGAGCTCCGAGCACCCCCCCCCCCCCCCAGCAGCTACAAATACTGTAATATTTAATATTAGGAGATGTACCTGTCCAGATATTCAGTGGTGTCCTCACCCGGGTTGATTCTTCAAATTGGCTACTGGTGTTGCCATTTTGAATAAGGGAAGCCGTCAGTGAAGCCTTGTGGCTTCACAGCTGGTTTCCTACTGCAAATGTACGAAGTGCGCTGCACTTGTGTGGGCCAAAGTCTTCTGGGACCTGTGAAGTGTCCCAGAAGGCTGCAGGGGAAGGGGGGGGCTGAACTGTAAAAGCCAGGTACCCCCTTAAAAAGGCGCCAAATGTAGCAGAAGAGGGGAGGAGGCAGACAAGTGGAGCTTCCCCTTTTGAGTGAAGCTCCGCTTTCATTTTGCATATATTTGGAGATAGTTCAATATCAGAGCAGCGGCATCCCTATCCAGTTATACTCCCCGCAGGGGAAAGCGTGATTGACCTGCCCGTTAGCTCAGGGGTCATTTGCTTATGGCGAGTGGCCACATTTACATTCAGTGAAGGGACTGCACTCTCGTGCGCCTGGATGTTTTATATGTCACATGCATTATCCACCAATTGATGGGCATCTTTGCAGTTTCCTGCTTCTGACAGGCTTCGTATAGGACATTTTAGAAGTGTTATAATAAAAAATAAAAAAGAAGAAGAAGAGTTTGGCTTTAGACTCCATTCATTCGATTTCCAATTCGACTTCGATGTGACTTTACAATTTCTGGATCAAAGTCACATTAAAGTAGTGCAGGCACCTTTTCAAAGTCGCTGTAACTAAGTCACACCAATTTGAATGGGTGCCACTGAAAAGAATGGTCTGCGACTTTGATGTCCAAGTGTGAATGGAGCCTTAAAGTGAAACTTCAGGCAAAAAAGCTTAATAAACAAAGGACATACCATTACTTTCAAACACTCTGCCACACTTCACAGCCAGGAAGATAGTGTGTTACTACACCATCAGTTTTATGGCTTCCTTGGACACCTCCCTACTCATTGAACAAAGAAAATTATGCCAATTATCCACTGAGGCGGCTGAAGATAGAGGACGCATTAAAAAGCCACAAAACTAAACCAGAAAAGAAGGGTGTGCAGTGTGGGAGAGGTGTGTGAATCACAAAATATACTAACAAAAGAAAGATCTATGTCTTGCGTGTGTTCTTACCGTGCAGTTTTAGCAGTCATCGACTGAGCAATTGTATTGTTTTCCATCAGGAGGTCAATCGCTTTAGAGGCACTGCCAACCACAGCTGGAGGAAGTGTATTGGAGAAAAGGTATGGTCGGGAACGTTGCCGCAGCAAGTCAATCAGAGGCTTTGGGCCTGTTGTGTACCCACCTAGGGGGGGGGGGGGGATGAAAAATTATCACGTTATAGCCAGTAGAAAACAGTTAGTCTAATTGCATTTAAACACTAGAACAAACATTTTGGATATTGCAGTTAACCAGTCCTTAGATGCTGTGGCTAAATTAGTTTTCATTCTTTTTTTTTTTGTTTACCCATTACCATACTTCCTGTCCTAGGGTGACAATGTTCGCTTACTGTACCTATGGAGGAACAGCATTGTCTCCCTAAGCAGCATGCTCCTAATTTGGGCTATTGAACACCACCCCTCTCTAACATAAAGAGGATGTATTCTGTAGTTCAGAGAAGAGAGATGGGCAGGACAACTACTAAAGGCTCGACATTTCAGTGCAGCCCAGGAGAGGCAGCGTACACAGGAAGTTCCAGGCTCACTGGGTTTCTGACCAGTTCAACAGGTATTTTTCTGTACTGTGCAGCTTGCTGAAGAGGTTTTTTATTTAAAAAGAGGAGTTCCTGTTTCCTCTCTCCAAAAGGGGATTTTCTGCTTTAAGACCTCCTTCTCTAAATGGCACCTTTTTTTTGAAAGGGAAGAGTGGTTACCTAGTTTTGGCAAGTAACCGATCCAAGCAGAAGTACTCCTTCCCCCTTGCGCCCCAGTCATCTCGGACAGGTCACAGGTCCCATAAGCCTGCAGGACCATTCACAGTGTGCAGGATGGCTAACGCACGTGCACCTGACTGAAGCCGCAAGCTTAGTCTGCAGGCAAGTCTCACATAATGTACTAGTATGCGATGCATACTAGCACATTGTGCCTTTACTTTGCAGGTCAGCAGAAAATGTAAAAAAAAATAAAAAAAAATCCATAAAAAAAACTGTTTAATTTATGGCACGTGCCGGAAATGTAACACTCCCATTGGTTGTGCTCTCAACCAAACTGTCAAACCCGCCAATGGCTGGTGTCATAACTGATCACAGTTCTCATCGCAGTTGTAGATTAAACAGAGGCAAAGATGGCAGCTTCTTTGGCTGAAAAATGATAGGGGGGGGGGGGGGGGGGTTTACTTACACTTTAAGTGTACACCTGTATAAGGGCTGTTTTTGCCTGCATGGGATGCCACGGGAGTAAGGGTTCCAAGCATCCAAGTGAAGGCAATTCTATTCCTGTTAATTGGGATGCAGCAGCTGCACAGACACTGTTCCCAATGGAGTTTATTTACTGGAGTGCACAAAATCAGTTTTCACTTCTGCACAGAAACCAATCAGCTTTCGAGTTTTGCCAAAACTTACTTGAACAAGCTAAGTTTAGAAGCTGATTGGTTTCTCTGCAGAAGTGAGCCTGATTTTGTACTCTCCAGCTTTAGTAAATAAACCCCAATGTGACATCCGTGTGGGTGCAGGTTGGGTTTTCACTTGTCAAACTATTTTGAAAACCTATAGGATTTAAAGATAGTCTCTAGATGCCAGCAATTTTTTTATGAAACCTACAATGTTAATAGGAAAATTAAATCTATGGTTAGACATTTGCAATTAAAATTTGTGTTTGCCAACTATAAAAGATACAACTGGGTAAAAAGCTCAAGTTCATAAAAAAATAAATAATAAAAAAAAAAAAACAGCACAATGGACAGCACATACATGCTGGCTGTTGTAGTCAAAATCTAAAGTCATCTTGCACCCCCACAGTTGTGCTCTACCAGTGCTGCTTGTAATAAACGTCAAAACGTCAATGTCAAAAACGGGTGAACCAAATATCTGCGCTAATTCCAAAAAGTGTACAGTGATAGCAGCCAACACAGTTTGTTGATAAGCAAACTAAAAAATATATAGTCCAGAGTGAAGCGCTGAAAATATGTGTAGAAATAAGATTGGAGATTATCCAAACATGTGAAAGTCCATCTCAAAGTCTGACCAGCAACGTGAAACAACGAAAAAATAAATAATGTGAAAAAATTCCATCCAAGTTGAGTGCACAAGATGAACAAAAAAAGAATCACTTGATTCTGGCCCTGTTGGTTGTGGTTGCCGGGTAATGGGAGGGAAGTCTGAGGCCTAATTACTGAGGAAAGGAAAGTGAAGCCTGGCTGTAAGGAGGTGAGTTTTGCTGTTTCTGCGGACTATCTCTGAACCGTGTGATGTCATAATCTGAAGGTTTGCTGCTTTCAACAGATCAAGTCAAGGCCACCTAGAAGTTCCTTTACGTCCCTTTCTTGATGTTCTAGAGCTTGCTGGAAGCTCCAAAGGAAAGGAGATTTCTTTAGCATATTCCATCTACCTGGGTTTGCGAATCCTGTCATCTAACAATTACTGGAGGAGTCTGGATCTGGTCTTCTTTTGTCGCTTTGATCAAGTCTCACCTGCCACCTTTTGATCACATCACTCATTGACAACTTGGTTCTGGTAAGCAGATCGAAATTACATAAATTTGGATTGTTCCCCTTTTCTTGTTCATCTTGTGCACTGAACTTGGATGGAATTTTTTCACATTATTTATTTTTTCGTTGTTTCATGTTGCTGGTCAGACTTTGAGATGGACTTTCACATGTTTGGATAATCTCCAATCTTATTTCTACACATATTTTCAGCGCTACACTCTGGACTTTAATAATAAATATAGTTGAGATACATGTCACGGGCACTAGTCAAGAGTGCCAACTATGTCCAACCTTTGCAACCCCTCCTCCATTCATAGAAGCTGTATTATACAGTAGCTCCCATCAATATAACCCAATCTATGACTGGAGGAGGCAGTCCTTCCTCCACACAGATTCTCTCTGGCAAAATTTTAGCAACAATAGGGATTTGGCTATAATGTGCAAATATGCTGTGCCTACTTGCACATTATGGCAAAAACCCTAGCGTTGTCAGTTGAATTTAGTTCCACTTTAAGTGACACAGCAGTGTCCATCTTCTCCCCCCTACACTGCCGCCCCGAAGGCGATGTCCTCATACCTCCTTAAATCCACCTGATAAAATCTTGTGAATGTATGTACTGAAAACCAAGTTGCGGCCTTGCAGATCTGAGCCATGGAGGCCTGGTGAAGCACTGCCCAAGAAGCGCTGACCGACCTGGTAGAGTGCACTTTGACTTGAAACGGGGGAATCTTACCCCTTAGAAATCAAAGTTTGAATTATCACTTGTCGAATCCACTTAGCAAAAGTGTATTTCGACGCTCCCCGTCCTTTCTTTAGGACTCTGGCAGAATAAAAAAGGCATCAATCTTAAGAATCTGAGCAGTTGCCTTTAAATAGATTTTCACTGCTCTCACCACATCAAGACAATGTAGTGACTTTTCCAAAACCATGTTCCAGGGAAGAAAAACCAATGGCAGGACAATATCTTGGCTCAGGTGAAAACCTGAGACCACTTTTGGCAAAAAATATGGACGAGGGCGTAACACCACCCCGTCCTCATGAATAATCAAACATGGAGGAAGAAGAAGAAGAAGAAGAAGAAGAAGAAGAAGAAGAAGAAGAAGAAAGAAGAAGAAAGAAGAAGAAGAAGAAGAAGAAGAAGAAGAAGAAGAAGAAGAAGAAGAAGAAGAAGAAGAAGAAGAAGAAGAAGAAGAAGAAGAAGAAGAAGAAGAAGAAGAAGAAGAAGAAGAAGAAGAAGAAAGAAGAAGAAGAAGAAGAAGAAGAAGAAGAAGAAGAAGAAGAAGAAGAAGAAGAAGAAGAAGAAGAAGAAGAAGAAGAAGAAGAAGAAGAAGAAGAAAGAAGAAGAAGAAGAAGAAGAAGAAGAAGAAGAAGAAGAAAAGAAGAAGAAGAAGAAGAAGAGCAGCCAATTTTGAAACCCTCCTTGCTGAGGATATAGCAATCAAGAACACCAGCTTCCTTGGCAGAAGGACTGAGGGAATATGCTGTATTGGTTCAAACGGCGGTTTTTGTAACACTGAAAACTAAATGCAAGTCCCAAGGGCTCAAAGGGAATTTAACTGGCGGATTAATCTGCATCACCCCTTGCATGAAACCCTGGACTAAAGAATGCGTAGCAAGCGGTCTTTGAAATAAGATTGATAAGGCTGAGACTTGGCCCTTAATAGTACTCCAGGCCAATTTCATCTCTATGCCTAATTGTAGAAAGGCAAGAATTCTGCCTATGATAAGGAAACATAAGCCTTCCGGACTCTAATATATAGCTCTGGACGCTGGCTTCCTTGCATTAATCAAAGTAAAGATAACTGACCTAGAAAGCCCACATTTCTTCAGAATGTGGGTTTCGATAGCCAGTCCGTTAAAGTGGAGGGCCACCCTGAAAAGAAGAAGACGACGAAGAAGGAAAGGCTGTTGCTAGGCAGATCGTCCCAATCTGCCTCTTCCTATTCTGCGGTGTTGTCCAGGCTTCTGCTCCTCGCGTCGTCTTCTAGTGAATGGGGCGCGGTGTGTTATGGGAACTGTGTGTGTCCCACAACACAGCACGCCCCATTCACAAAGTGCGACTCGCGCATGCGCAGTAGGAAACGGGCGGTGAAGCCGCAAGGCTCCGCTGCCCGTTTCCCTTATTTGGAATGGTGGCGCCGGGAGCCGAGAGACGGTCAGTCTCGGGCGGCCGAATTCGCGGGCACCCAGGACAGGCAAGTCTGCTTATTAAAAGTCAGCAGCTACAGTGTTTGTAGCTGCTGACTTTTAAAAAAATAAATAAAAATTCCCGGCTGGCCCTCCCATTTAAATTTAGCGTTCGTAAAGTAGGATGGAATATCGGCCCCTGTGAGAGCAGGTCTGGCCTTAGTGGAAGGGACCATGGATCCTCCACTGCCATCTTTACAATTTCTGCATAACATGACCTTCTGGGCCATGCGGGTGCTACCAGAATTACCATCTTTCTTTCCAGCTTGATCCTGCAAAAGAAGAAGAAGTCGAGGCAGCAACTGAATAGGGGGAAATGCATAGATCAGTGAGAACTGATCCCACGGGGTCACCAACGCATCTGTTCCACATGCAAGTGTATCCCTTGTCCTGGACACAAAGTTGACTAACTTCATGTTGAATCTGGACGCTGGAAGATCTTTGTCCGGAGTCCCCAGTCTTTGGCAAATAGCCGGAAAAATGTCGGGGTGAAGAGACCATTCCCCTGGGAATAACTGTTGGCTACTTAAGTAGTCCGCCTGCCAATACCCTACTCCCAGAATAATGAAGACTGCCGATAGGCACGGAACATTCCTTTCTGCACAAGTTAGAATATGGTTCACCTCTGTCTGCGCTGAGAGACTCTTGGTGCCCCCTTGGTGATTTATATAGGCCACAGCTGTGGCATTGGTCGGATTGGATCCAGACAGGACAATCCCTTAACCTGGAAGTCCAGGCTTTCAGAGCCAGACGCACTGCCCGAATCTCTAGGATGTTGATGGGCAAGGCTCTTTGTTTTTGACCACAGTCCCTGGACAGTCAGTCATTCTCTCTAGTAGTGCTCCCCAGCCTGAGAGGCTGGCATCTGTTACCACTTTCCAGATAATTGGTCTGAAGGATTTTCCTTTCAGCAGATTCTGGGTTAGTAACCACCAACTGAGACTTTAAGACACTCTTGGGGACAGCCGCATTGGCAAGTCCAAAGCTTGGATCGTTTTGTTCCAAGCAGACAGGATACTGTTTTGCAACAGTCTCAAATGAAACTGGGCATAGAGGACTGCTTCAAATGAAGGCACCATCTTTCCTAACAACCTCAAGCAAAGGCGAATTGAGGGATTTCTTCTCAACCCCGACCATCCGCACCAGCTCTGGTATGGAGTTTTTTACATCACAGAAACCTGACATTTTAACAGGGTTGTATAGACTTTTTATATCCACTGTAGCCATTTGGTTATACAAATCAGAATTTAAAAAGAAGCCATGGAGCAGAGTATTGTGTACAGTGAGTGAAGTAATGAACATTGGTTTATTGTAAACACCGTTTATCCCAACAGGAAAAAAAATTAAAATAAATCTGCTTTAAACACTTACCTAAACTGCATTTTTTCAAACTAGTTTAGGCGAGTTTAGCAGCATTTGGCGTTTATATCATTGGCCGAAATTTTACACTTTCACACTGGGGCGTCGGCGGTAAAGCGCCGCTATTTATTATATACGCTTTACCGCTTTTCACCCCTGCTAGCGGCTGAGGGGTTAAATGCGCCCACTTTTATCTCAGAGAAACGCACATCGTTCCCAAAAATACTGGGGTTATGGCAGCTAGCTATTCAGCGTCAAAGTACCGATGTACGGGGACGGAAATAAATAAATAATAATAATAAAAAAAAAAAAAAAAAAAAGAGAAATGCACACCACTACAATTATTGATACATTTAAAAAAACAGGGATATAAAAAAGGGGTATTAGACAAATTTATAAAAAAAAAAAAGAAAAAAAAAAAAGTAAAGTGGCATCATGCTATACCGATTGTTCATAGAACTGACCTGCAGCTCCCCCCAATGCCTTGCCAAGTGTAGAATTCACAATGGTCACTTGGTCCATGACTCCAAGAAGCTCATCTGTGCCCCTATTAAAAAGAGATGACACTCAAATACATATGTTGTTATCTTCAGGAAGCTGTGGTATAGCTTCATTTGAAAAGAAATCTATGAGTATATTAAATATTGCAGGGGGATTTAGATTGTTGCATAAAACACAATTACACATTTGTACAAGTAGCACATAATGAGATGCAATGCACACTGTACATACAGTGCATGTCGTAATTAGCATTCAGACAATTTATGGATACTTTTGAAAAGTAATGCTGTAGAAAAACATGAAAATCCAAATTAAATTGCAACTAACTTAGCATTAATTTGCCTAGCCAAACACACACACACACACACACACCAAACCAGATACCTCTATCTGGATAGAAGTTGATTTTACTGGCATTATATGTTTAAATCTACTGCATTTACTCTATTAGATCGTAAGTGTTATCTAAAAGGGCCACAAGTGTTTAAACAAACAGTCTTTAAACCTGTTAAGAAAGAAAGAAAGAAAGAAAGAAAGAAAGAAAGAAAGAGACTGATGAAGGTTTAAAGAAATCGTGGACTGCTGCACGTACGACATGTTCTTTGGAACTCATGAGGATCATAGTCCGCTTAAAAACTAATGAGATTGAATGTCAAAAAAGAGAATGTGCCAGTCAGTCAAAAAAACAGCGCCTTTCAAAGATCTGGATTTAAAATTGGGAGAAAAGCTGGACCGCATAGAGAAATGAATTATTGAAAATAAAAAAGCAAAATTGCTCAGAGATCGGTTTAACTAGGAGTCCAACATAGTCTATATTTGGAGAAAAATCACACTTTCAGTAGAGACACAGGAAACAATCTATCAGGCAATGTAAGCAAGCATGTCAGTTTCTGACATGGAAACTGAGATCTTTGATTGTACTATCAGCAGCCTTGCCCCCCCCCCCCCCCCCCCCCCGATTCATCTGTGGAGAGGGCCGTTGAAGGACCAGCTGAATCGTATTTAAGCTCTCAAATGGGCCTCCCAGCAAGAAAAATAAAAAGTGAGAAGAAATCTCCCACAAAAATCAGGAGGGGGGGGGGGGGGGGGGGAGGTAGGAGAAGGAATTTTTTACAATCTCAGGGGACAACAAATCAAGATGTCTCAAACGCCCTGAATCTAGCCATCATATCGTTAACTGCATCAGAGATTTCTTTGCTTTCAAAAAGGTTTAAATTCTTATCCCACTAGACATTTTAAATTTGTTCAATACGATCTTAGATGTCAATAAAATTTGCTTGTTACCCTACTCTTCGGAAAAAGATTACTACCAGGACACTGAGGATGTGATTACTGACGATTCCAATGTATCAGGAGAGATACAAGAGTGTGAGTTTTAGAGAGCTGTGTGCTGTTCAGGATCTTGAGGAATTACAGGGGAGTCAGCCGGCAGTGAAGAGTGAGACTGTCCCTCTTGTGGAGGCCTCCCTTGAACTGCGGTCTGACATTTACCCTGCAAATTCTAGGGGAACATTTTGGACACCTTCCAGAAGAATATTGAAAAGGAATTAACCAGGTTAGCTTTGCGCTCTGGAAATAGGGGACACATCTGTCATAACCTCTCTTCCGAAGAGTGCATTGCTCTCGAGTCCCTTAGTTCTGATTCCACCATTGTAATTAAAAACTCTGATAAGAGCGGGTTGGTGGTAATCCAAGATGCCACTATGTATAAAGCAGAAGCTCTCCGACAACTATCAGATAAAAACACATATTGTGAACTTTAGCAGTAACCCCAGTGACAAGTTTAAAAAGATTTTAGGTGAACTTGTATTGAAAGGGATACGTTTAGGTATACTCACACAAATAGAAGGTGAAAATTTGGTCCCTGAGGCCCCTATAATCCCAGTGTTTTACCACCTCCATAAAACACATTAAGGTTTAGTCCCTCTTATGGGATGTCCCATAGTGGCTGGGATAGGTTCCCTCAATGAACATCTCGGGCTTTGGGTTGATTGTCAGCTGCAGCCTATTGTGAGGGGGCTTCCTGGCTATCTAAGGGACATTAAACTACTACAGTGTTGTGACAAGTTAATATGGGAGGATGGTGCCACCTGGATCACTTGTGACATATGCAGTCTTTATTCCTCCATACCTTACCATCTGGGTCTATGAGCCGTTGAATTCTTCTTAGATCATTGTCATCAGTTCTCTTCCATTCATAAAGAATACATCTTGGCATGTCTGGATTATTTACTCAGCCATAAATTTCTTTGCCACTGGTGGGGGTTTATATCTCCAGAGATGTGGAGCAGCCATGGGGGCTCGGTTTTCACCATCTCTCACCAACCTTTACATGGGTTGGTGGGAGAGTTGAATCAGTTTCTTTTATATCTAAAGGACAATGATCTAAACCTGTGGCTTACTGGACGTTACACTTTCAAGTAGAGATGGTTATATCACGTCCAGCACATATAAGAAACCTAACTCTGGGAACACTTTGCTCCGTGCTGACTCAGGGCATCCTAATCATGTCACTCGCAGTATACCCATGGGACAATTTGAGATTATGGAGAGTGTGCAGTGAGAAAAATGATTTCCAGAGGGAGAAGAATAAAATCAGGGAGATGTTCTTAACAGGTTACAATGTGGGTACACTTCACAGAGCCACTAACATTGCGGACACCACAGCTAGAGGCACACTCCTATATGATAGGGTACACAAGCAAGATTCTGTCAATACTTTTTTTAGTAAAGTCTTGAATTTCAGAAGATTAAAAAAATATTAGCACGTCATATCCCAATCGTCTGTGAGGACAACATGTATGCCATGAGTTTATCAAGGGGTTTTAAAACCAGTGTTCCGCCCCAGTTGAAGTCTACCCAGGACGAAACGCGTAGGGCGAGGATCTACCTATTCCCACACTGCTTTCAATTTTAATCGTGATCACTTTTATTCTCCTTTTAAAAATATTTTTTGTAAGGGTGGTTTTTGTTCAATAAAACCTTCCATGCTGATCTGCACTATTGGAGTCCCTCTCCTTTTTCTTCTCTCCACATGTTTTTGATACATTTGAGAAACACCACTTGAGAGTTTTTACCATACCAAAAAGTGTTTTTTTGACATCAGTCCCATGCTCCGGTCATTGGTTGGACTAACCTCCTGGAATTCGTGGTCCCTTTTCTGAGGTCGTGTTCCATCTTCCATTTGGGTTCTCCAAGGTTTGGTCGTTCGCACCTCGCAGTGAAAGTTCCTTGGATTACATCCGTCCATTCCAGAGATGTCCTACCTGCCGGTTATCGGATTCTACATGCTTGTTTGACTTCCTGTCGCTGACAGGGAGTCCACTTGCTCTGGTAAGCACACATCCTTTTTTTATATTCATCAAAAGTGTTTGGAAAGAGGATCAAGTTCAAGTCATTTCCGTGTCTCCTTTCTTCAATATCATCATATTGCACTGGGACACTGATACTATTTGAGTTTGTTTTTGCACATTGGACTTTTATGTTCACCTTTATACAGGGAGCAATCCCGATATATATTTTTGTGATTTGAGTCACTTATTGGGCACCATTTATTTGTTTTATGCTTACTTATGTTTAGCGCTACATTTTTACTCACACCTACTTTAAGTAACTCTTTATCTCCAAGTGATTTCAGGTCTGGTGTCCAACACAGGACATGGCATGGCTTGACTTTGTGGGCGACTTTAAAATGTGGTGCTTGTCCATGTTGTCCTTGTGAAGAGAGATCGGCTTAAGTCCACCACCAATAGGATCTTTAAAATGTAATCGTTTATCAATTGCAACACTAGAAATGTGATCTATTTGATCACATGTAAAGCATGCAAGATCCAATATAGGGGTGCACAAGACAAGACTTTTAAACTATCACATTTACAATATAGTAAAGGAACATGGTAGTACTAATGTGGCTCGACAGTTTAAAAAAAAAAAAAACTTTAATGATAGTGACACTACTCTTGTGAAAATACAGGGCATAGAAAAAGATGGTTTAGAATCCTGTGCAAACGGGAAGCCTATTGGATATTTTCCCTCAATGCTAGAATACCTATGGGCCTAAATTTTGAGTGGGACTTAACCCATTTCTATGACTAAGTGTTACCCCTGTTTTTTTGGACATCCTTAAGAGAATATTTCGCTAATCAATGACAGTTATTAGTTTGTCCTTGTTCAGTCACTGTCTGTTGTACCATCTGTGGTCACACAGTCTTTATGGTCTGAATTTGTCTTTTCCCCTATTGGAACTAAAGTTATTGCCTTCATTGAAATTGAAGCTATTTTGTACTGAACTTGTTTTTATTGTTGTCTGTATTCCGTTTTAATCATATGACTTCACATTGTTTGTTTAAATGGGAAAAGTCTTTCTAGAACGATTCCTGCAATCACTACATTGAATACACCTGGACCATCATGTGATCCACCTTTTATAAAATGGAGTGTATTGTGCTTGAAATTTTGTGATTTTGACAAAGCACATTAATAATTTTTTCATTAAAGAATTTGCTTATACATCATTGTGTGGAATTGCAGCCTACCTGGAATTTTAACTTCACAGTTACAATACAATTCAATACAGTAGGGATCAGGGGGCAATATGGACTGCCTCACTGGCCAATAGGGGTCCTATTAGAAGGAAAAAGGGGAGGACATGTTTTACCACTACAAAAAAAAAAAAAGAAATAAAAAAAAAAAAAAAAAAAGGGCGTTGGAGCTTTGCCCAAGCAAAACAGTAATATTTTGGGCGTGAAAGACCTATGAAAAATGCTATGGCTATGTGCACATTCCCTGCTACAGGCTTAAAGTGATACGATGGGCTAAATTTTACATTTTTTATAACAAACATGTTCTACTTCTGTGCAATGATTTTGCTCAGAGGAGCCCTGATCCGCCTTTTCTCAGGGTCCTTCGCCGGCGCTCCTACCCCTTCCCTCCACTGAGTGCCCCCATAGCAAGCCGCCTGCTATTGGGGCACTTGTGCATGCTTGATCCCAAGGGCTTGAGTATTTGGGGTGGGAGCAAACAGTAAGGTGAAGGTCTTTTACCATAAATGCAGATAATAAGGTTATACAATAAAAAGGTAAAAACAACATTTTAACTTTAGAACCACTTTCATTTCTTGATTTTAAGTTTAAAGCTCAACTCCAGGCAGATTTAAGAAACACAGCTGAACAGTTAAAGTGAATAGGTCTCAAAAATGTCTTACCGTCCATTTGGTCCCATAAAGCCAGTGGCATGACATTCGTCTATAAACACCAGGGCATTATAGCGCTTTGCCAAGTCACAAATTCCACGCAGAGGAGCAATATCTCCATCCATAGAGAAGACACCATCTGTAGCTATAAGACGCAGGCGGTGTTTCTGAACAGAGAAAAATTTCAGGTTTAAAATATTTAATTAAATTGTAAACAAAAAAAAAAAAACATTACAATGCTCCAACCACAACAGATAACTAGTCATTTGATAAGACTGATCTATTAAAATCAAATCAGCATAACCTACTAAATGGCACAACACATAGGAATAACCCTACCTCAGACCTAGTGAATTACCCCTCCCACTGTGCGCCACACATACCATTATCAAGCGTCTGTCATTTTATTTCTGTTTGTTGTATTTGACATGTGTTTATGAGTAGTGTCTTTTTGCAATTCTAGGCATGTAAAGGGTATATACACCATTTTAGGAAAATACGCTAGTTAAGCTTACTCTTTATTTGAAACTATAAAAACATATGTCCCACTGTTGGTGTTCTGTTGGATTAATCAAAGCCAGATTGAATAGGTTCTGTTGTCTAGAAACATGGGGATTGTAAGTGTAGAGGAATCTTGTATTGTTTTGATCCCAAGATCAAGAATAAGCCAGAAATAAATATATTTTTAAACATACAATAGTACAAAAATAATGGATTTCAGTAGTTAAAATTAGATTTTTAATTATCAATCAATACATAAAAAAAAAAAAAATTAAAAAAATTAAAAAAAAAAAACGCTGGACTCTAGAGCAAACAGCTAAATATACAAAATTAATTCTTAGGCCCTTTTCACATGGACTTTCCAACTAGATCCACCTGTCAGTTTTTCAAGCGGACCTGATCGGAAGCTCCATGCAGGTCTATTTGGGCAGGCGGATGTAAATAGACTTGCATCCTATTGGAATGCACTTTAGTATTTAGGATACTGTGTAACTGCTTAAAAAAAGAAAATGAAGGCGAAACTATGAAAATACAAAACGTTGTCAATACAATTTCCCACTGAGTGCTGCTGTGCAGAGGAATTATAGGAGAGTTGCCAACTGCATGTGAATTTGCTGCCTACACTGGCATCACTGCAAGTCACCTGCAGATATATAACAAAAAACAAAAAACATAAGTGCACCGTATAGAACAGACCATTCTGTTTATTGAAAAACAGATAAAAATGACCAAGTAATGCACTTAGTACTACGGAGCACACAGGCTTTGATTTCAAATTAAAACCATTGTAACTGACCAAATCTTTGGACAATTCCTTCCTGTTGCCAGCAAAAAAAAAAAAATATAAAAATAAATAAATAAAAAGCCCCTCAGTGTTGAGACCCACAGTTAGCATCCAAACAAATAAAGAGCATTTGAGAACCATGTCACTTTAGCATTCCGATGAAGGTGCATGGCCCTGGAATGTGTCAGTTGCTATACAAACCTGTAGTACAGGGGTATGACAATGGGAGAAGCCATGTGATCTACCTTTTAGTTGGGAGCCTTGGGGGGACCTTGCTTTGTGCACTGGAGCATAGTCATGTTGGAACAGAAAGGGGCCATCCCCAAACTGTTCCCAAAGTTGGGAGCATGTAATTGGCCAAAATGTCTTGGTATGCTGAGGCCTTAAGAGTTCCCTTCACTGGATCTAAGGGGCCAAGCCTGACCCCTGTAAAACAACCCCATACCCACAAGCTGAAAGACAACATGCAACCACACACAATTAATTTGACAAGAAACGGTTCAATCTTAAACTGCATAAGAGGTTCTTTATGGTTAGATAGGTAAAGATGCGGAACTCCCCTCTACAGTTGATGGTGTCAACAGGGAGTGTAGATAAAATAAACTTTTAGATGTGTTTCTTAGCGAATGCAATGTACAGGGATATGGAAAATGGTAGCGACAAACACATACAACGGTTGAACTGGATAGACTGGTGTCTTTATTCAACCTTACCAATTATGCAACTTGCAAGCAAAATGTTTAATGATACTGCACCTGTGCTTCTTTCAGCTTGGCCTCCAGATCGTCAAGGTCCATGTGCTTGTATCGGTACTTGTTGGCCTTGCAGAGGCGAATACCATCAATGATGGAGGCATGATTTAGTTCATCTGACAGAACTGCATCTTCTGGAGTCAGCAGTGCCTAAAAGGAATTTGAGAGTTAGAAGTGGTCCAGAAAGTTGGAAATCTGAGTAAAGTAAAGTAGTCTTATGCTGGCCATAGATAAGCAAAATGTCTTTCCTTCCACCACGGGTATGAGCATTCCCAGCCAGCTGGCAGAATATAGAATTACTGCTAGTGGCTATAGTCGATTGTAGGAACCATATATGTAGAAAAAAAAAAACTGACATGCTGGTTGTACGCAAGTTAATTGATCAATTGATTAGTATAAAAAATTAAAACATTTTTTTTTTTTTTTTTAAATGGACAGGCTTGAGCATAACCTTGGCACAATATTATAATTAAATACAAGTTACATTGAAATAAATCCACAAAGTGTTAATATAAAACCCTGTTCTGCCAGCACATAGGAAAGAGACTCTAGCTCTCATGCACAAACTAATATGCAGTCAGACATACCCCACTGAACAAAAAAACTCTAATCACAATTGTTCTCTCTCCTCTGAGCAGAGCTGCTGATGAGAGCAAAGTTTAAGTGGGGAGGGAATGGCATGTCAAAGAATTGGGCTGCCCTGCTACAGCTGGCACCATAGGGCTCGATTTGCAGATCCCAAAAAAAAAACCAACACACACAATCCGGAAAATGCAGAGTGATGTGGATGAGAACACCTGGTGACTGTAAATTATAAATACATTTCTCAGTGACAAATCCTCCACCATACAGATGAGGTACTCTTTAATTTTTGCTCTGCAATTTTTATCATGACTGAGACATTATGGCGGACATGTGGGACACTTTTGGTGCTATTTTGGGACCATTCACATTTATACAGCGATCAGTGCGATTAAAAATGCACTAATTACTGTGTAAATGTGACTGGCAGTGAATGGGTTAACCACTAGGGGGCGCTGCAGGGGTTAAGTGTGTCCTAGGGAGTGTGGGCTACGTGTGACAACACTGATCACCACTCCCGACCACAGGGAGCTGTGATTAGTGTCAGTGTCACTAGGCAGAATGGGGAAATGCTTGTTTACATCAGCATTTCCCTGTTCTTCCTCTCCGTGAGACGATCGCGGGTATCCCTGTGAACATCGAGTTTGCGGGACCCGCGATCACACTCATGGAGCTCCCGGCCAGCAGCGTGTGACCATATGGCGGCAAATTTAAAGGGAGGTACCTGTACGCCCTGTCTGTGCCATTCTGCTGACGTAAGATGTCCGTGCGGTTTCACTTTAAGAATCAGTAAATCACTGCTCATTTAATCAATAAATTTCATTTATTTTTTTTACAAACATTTTTCCATTGATACATGTCCCCCAGGGCAGTGCCCAGACCCCCATAACCATTGTATGCCCAATTACTTTCATATAAGCATTCAAAATGGGCACTTTTGATTTTTTCCAGTTTGGGGCTCAAAGACTTCAATGGGGTTCGTTATTCGGTTATGAACGTTCAAAAGTTCCGCTGTGAACCGAACAGGGGGTCGTTCGGCCCATCTCTACCAATCAAATATAAACTGCACATGGGAAAAACATGTCACGGAACATACAAAATCTAAACTTTATGGCTCTCATACCAGCTAGCCACCAAAAAAATAAAAATAAAAAAAATACCTCACCCTCACTGACATTTGTAGCTGCAAGCACTGCGGAGCAACTCCTTCTCCAAGTACATAGCAAAAGCACTAAAGTTGTTCAAGTTCTTTAATCATCAACTCAACCTCCACCCTCCTCCCAACACACCTCCTTTGTGTTTTTAGTTGGGATTAGAGGATTGAGTCACTGCTGGGGAGGGCAGTGCTACATGGACTACTTTAAAAAAAAAAATGTTAACATCTTTATTCCTTCTGGTGTAAAAACTTTGAAGAAGTTTCTCCAATGGGACGATGCACACACGCTGCTGCACAGATGCTTTTTTTAAATGAATGACCATTTGAAGGCTAGCACTGGCTATAGTGGAGAGATTTACAGCCAGCAGCATCTTTGTTTTATATGCAAGTGCACAGGTTGAGACCATACTACACCATGAGGAGTCTCCCTGTTTTTCACCCATTTTATTATTTACTATGTCATATATGGTGTTTTGCACATGGTAATTTTTTTTAGCGCTGCACTTTTAGGATACACATAGCTGTACCACTCACTGTATTGTAGTTTTCCTTTTTTTCTCAATATTGTACTCTCCTTGAGTTGCCTACCTCTTGCTGCATAAAGAATTAAAAAAAAAAAAAAAAAAAAAAAAGGTAACTAGTTAATATAATGCACACAACCTTACTCCTTAAGACCCCTTTCACACTGCCAGCGCTTTTCAGGCGCTAGTGCCTGAAAAAAGCTGCTCCAGGGCTTTCACACTGGAGCGGTGCGCTGGCAGGGCGTCACAAAAAGTCCTGCCAGTAGCTTCTTTGGAGCGGTGAACTCACCGCTGCTCCCCATTGAAATCAATGGGGCAGCGCTGCGATACCGGCGGCAAAACGTCACTCCGGTGGCATTTGTGGGCGGATTTAACCCCTTTTTGTCCGCTGGCGGGGGTTAAAACCGCCCCGCTAGTGTCCGAATAACGCCACTAAAATAGCGTTGCTTTACCGCTGACACGGCTCGGTGTGAAAGTCGTCTTAGTGCCAGCACTTAGGTTTGCTATTTCATTGGTTTCTAGAAGTGTAGTTTGGCAGCAGTCATATATGTGAAATACAACACTTAAAAAAGGGAGGTTTCAGAATGGATATCTGGTAGATGACCTGGTATAAGACTCATCTCATATCACCCTCATACCTGACTGAACTAGTTTAGCAAGGAACATGAATCAAAGTGAGCACCTGCCCAGTAAAAGTGAAAAGTGTGTCTTCCATAGTTGGTGCTACAGAGTGCAACAATACATGATATTTAGGGGCTCAAGCTTTCATCCATGACACCTACACATTTTTAGGACATCAAAAAAAATAAAAAAGACATAATATATTTTTGTAAGGAAGTCTAGAATCCATAAACCTCCCTTTCATGTACTGCATTTCTAAGTAAACAAATAGTTTAAAAAGTTTTGTCTGAAAAAGACTCACCTCAAATATGCCGGCATTGGCATCAAAACAGCTAATATACAGGATGGCATCTTCTTTTTTATGGAACTGTGCAATCTTCTCCTCAAGTCTCTTGTGTATATTCTAAAGAAAGAGAAGCCCGTATAATACTTTTCAGAATCAATCAGTTTAGAGAGGGTTGTTATCCATTTTTGAAATGCCATCACCTTTGAACTAACACAGCCTAGCCTGTTCATAAAACTGAACACATTACTTGGAGCCTGCATTAGCTACCTAACCTAAGAAAATTACCCAACATACAACACCAGAAACTAAGGCCCTTAAAAGCACACATTTATGAACAAAAAATGATACACTAATGGATTCCACACTAACCAATATGAACAAATGACAATATGACAAATTTCTCAGCAAATGTACATAAATTCTACCTGTAATGTAACTACATACATTCTGCTAACTAATACAGTATCTCACAAAAGTGAGTACACCCCTCACATTTTTGTAAATATTTTATCTTTTTCATGTGACAACACTGAATAAATTACACTTTGCTACAATGCAGGAATGTGTAGTCATGGGAGCCTCACCTGCCATAAACAAAAAAATAAATAAAAAGAAGGTTGAGCGTCGAGGGTCGTAGCTCAGCGACCTGGGGACACAGAGACCCCAAATTTAGGGGCTAGGTAGCCGAAGTCCTATCCCATCCAGGGTGGATATATAAATCAATAGTAAAAATAAAAATCAGATAATTGATTATCACATTTATTTTAATAAAAATATATCTAAAGATAGTTTTCCATTTAAGATACATTAATAATTTAGTTTATTCAGCATGAAATGGAGCTTAGTTATGTAGCATGAGGCTGTATATTCTGCAATATATACATTTTTGGTAAACTTATTCAATGAATGCAAGCACGCACTGCATTGATGCATTCACACATTTTCACAAATTCGATGAATTAAATAGAGAGTCGATTTAAATCAAGCCTTTTTACTAGCGATTTAAATCAAATCCACCCTGACCCCATCACTGGTCGAAATTTGGGGCTCCTGTCACCTATGGTTCTGAAGATACGGGGCTCCTTGCGCAGCCTGCCAGAAGTTACATAAAGCGCGTCAGTTTAAATACAAGCTAGCACTCTGTTTGCAGCAGACTGAGAGGATAAGCTCACAGTGCCTCTCACTTGTCAGAAGCACTGAGCTTAATGGACAGTTTGGAGCCTTGGACCAATGGTAAAGTACCATTGGCCCATGCTGTCCAATAAAAATTCTGCAGTGAAGGCTGTCCTTTCACTGCAGTGTCAGAAGGGGGCAGGTGTCTAAAAGACACATTCCCCCTTACAGTCCAGCCCTCTTAACTACAAGGGGAAAAAAAAAAAATAAGACACACAGGTCTATGGGTAAATTTTTATACCCATAATCCCATTTTTTTCTCACAGTTAAAAGGGAGAATCTTCTATTGCTGAAAAGGTATAGTTTTAATCAAGCTAAATCAGATTATTATGCTATGGTATAACAAACTATTTATCTATTTACTGTGAAATTACTGGTTTAAAGTTATAATTTCAAACGTCAGTAAATTGTCTGTTAACCACTTTCCGACCGGCACACGACGATGTACGTCCCTTTTTTGAAGAGGGATATCTCGGTAACGGCAGCAGCTGCTGCCACAACCGAGATATCCATCTCTTCAGGCGCCGGTCGGCCGCTTACCGGAACCGTCGGCAGCGGCGGAGGCGATCGGGTCCGTTCCCTGCCTGTGCATAGAGATGAGTGACGGTAAGATGGCCGCCACTCATCTCTATACCATAGGAGGGCGGAAGCGACGTCAAAAACGTCACTTCCGCCCATACCTCTTAAAGAGGAATTTTCAAATGTCATTTTTTTAAATTACATTTTTTTTTTTCCATTGAAGTCCAAATATGAGATCTGAGGACTTTTTGACCCCAGATCTCATATTTAAGAGGACCTGTCATGCTTTTTTCTATTACAAGGAATGTTTACATTCCTTGTAATAGGAATAAAAGTGAGTCAATTACATTTTTTTTAAAAAACAGTGTAAAAATAAATAAAAATCAAGAAAAATAAATAAGAAAAACAAAAATTTTTTTTTTTAAAGCGCCCTGTCCCGACGAGCTCGTGCGCAGAAGCGAACGCATACGTGAGTAGCGCCCGCATATGAAAACGGTGGTCAAACCACACATGTGAGGTATCGCCACGATCGGTAGAGCGAGAGCAATAATTATAGCCGTAGACCTCCTCTGTAACGCAAAATATGCAACCTGTAGAATTTTTTAAACGTCGCCTATGGAGATTTTTGAGGGTAAAAGTTTGATGCCATTCCACAAGCGGGCGCAATTTTGAAGCGTGACATGTTAGGTATCAATTTACTCGGCGTAACATTATCTTTCACAATATATAAAAAAATTGGACTAACTTTACTGTTGTCTTATTTTTTTATTCAAAAAAGTGATTTTTTTCCAAAAAAAGTGCGCTTGCAAGACCGCTGCGCAAATACGGTGTTAAAAAAAGTATTGCAACGACCGCCATTTTATTCTCTAGGGTGTTAGAAAAAAAAAACAATATATAATGTTTGGGGGTTCTAAGTTTTTTTCTAGCAAAAAAACCTGTTTTAAACATGTAAACACCTAAAATCCAAAACGAGGCTGGTCTTAAAGTGGTTAAGCCACCTGCTTGAGTACAGTTTAAAATCTAGTAAATTACCTTAAAAACTAAATATATAATAATTTCTATATTACTTATGGTAATTCACCCCTTGCCACCCAGGGCAATTCTGACACTTCTCTCTTATGTGTAAAAATCATTTTAAAATGTACTCATTTTACTAATATTTAAAGTTACTCAGGACCCCCAAAACATATTTTTTCAGCAGACACACTAGGAAATAAAATGGTGGTCGTTGCAACTTTTTATGTTACACGGTACTTGTGCAGCAATTTTAAAAAGGAGGGACTGGTTTCATGAATTAAAAAAAAATAAAAAAGTTAGCTTGATTTTTTTGTACAAAAAGTGTTGTGAAAGAAGATGTTACCCCAACTAAATAAATACCCAACATGTCACGCTTACAAATTGCGCACACTTGTGGAATGCCGTCAAACTTCAGTCCTTAAAAAATATCCAAAAAAACATTACCAATATTATAAAACTTTCCTATTGCTCAGCATAGTCACCTGTGTTCCACAAATGAACCTCACAGAGCTCAACCCAGCTCCAAATTTTTCCAGGGCTTCATGTCCTGCACGGATAACTTCAGGGTGGCTGGAAAGGCCAAGGTAGTTATTGGCACAAAAATTTAAAATGCCTAAAAGAGTAAAAATACAGTTTTATTTAATTCAAACGCTTTTAAAAACGAAACACCATCTAATGAAGGTGAATATTTCATACAAAACACATTTCTTAGTATGAAGTATGAAGGCCGTCGCTCTGAAAGATTGGAGTTGCCACCCAATGGACACATTAGTAATATTTTGTCACAAGAAGCTGCTTGTTTTTCTTATTGAGGGGGTTTCTTTAAAAAAAGATTTATGAAAGCCATAAGGCTGCATTCACACTTCAGAATTTTGAATTGCGGGCAGATTTGCGGCGAATGTGCCCGCGATTTGAAAACGCTGATGTGTGAATAGCAAATTGCAGGACTCTCATTTGAGATTCCACTCATTTGAATGACACCTTAACGATAAATCGCTGGAAGCACGTCGCCCAAAAGTAGCTCCTGAACTTTACAGCTTAAGCAAGCTGTAGACTACTTACATTGTAGCAAAGTGTAATCTCTTCAGTGTTGCCACATAAAAATATATAAATGAGACTTGAGGTAAAAGAAAAAAAGTGCCTTGTTTTTTTCAATACCCTACTAGGCCGGGCCAAGGTGTGGGCAGAAGGGATTGATGCCCTGGGCACAGCGTATATTGTATGGATGGGGGAGCTGCAAGCTCCTATTATAAGGCTGACAGGAATAGCGACAGCAGCATCACTACTTCTATCAGCCCAGAGCTGGAAGCAGCAAGGAGAGGATGAGAGATCTGGGAGGTGGTGTGTGCTGTGCTCTCTCCTAGCAAGTTCACACATAAGGGGGGGCACAATTAGCCATCTTCGCCCTTGGCAGTGGCGTTGCTAGGGGGTGGCTACTGGCACATAGCCCCAAGTCTTTAGGGCAGGGGTCGGCAGGGGGCGGGCACCCGGCCATATTGGACAGCGGCAAGTATCACAGGGCTGGATGGGGACAGGAACTGCTGGATTTAACTTTTTACATTAAGCAGCAGGTGATTGTTTGCTAGGATCGCTAGGCAACCAATCACCAGCCTGTTAATGTGAAAAGTTAACTTCAGTAGTTTCCGCCCCCATCCAGCCCTGTGGTGTTGATCTCTGCTGCCCTTATTGCTGTACACCTGTGCAAGGTAAGAGAGTTCTACCTACACAGTGTGTGTTTGTGGGATGCAGGGGACAGAGGGCACTGGTATTGCTGTAAACATTAGGAATAAGAGTGTTTTTTTTTTTTGTTGTGGTCATGCTAATGGTAAGAAATATACAGCTAAATTTTGTTTTACTATTTTTGCCCAGTTTTAATTTAATTAACCGCTTAAGCCGCGGACCATTTGGCTGTCCAAAGACCAGACCACTTTACACGCAAATTAGGCACTGCGTCGCTTTAACTGACAATTGCGCGGTCGTGGCTCCCAAACAAAATTGACGTTCTTTTTTTGCCCACAAATAGAGCTTTCTTTATTTGATCACCTCTGTGGTTTTTATATTTTTTTGCACTATAAAAAAAAAAAAAAAAAAGATGATTTTGAAAGAAAAAAAAATAAAATAAAATAAAAAACGCATTCTTTTTTACTTTAATAAATATCCCCAAAAAATATTTAAAAAAATTTTTTTTTTCCTCAGGTTTATGCCGATACACAGTCTTCTACATATTTATAAAAAAAATATATAAAAAAATATCGCAATAAGCGTATATTGATTGGTTTGGGCAAAAGTTATAGCAGCTACAAAATAGGGGATAGTTTTATGGCATTTTTATTAATAATTATTTTTTTTTACTAGTAATGGAGGTGATCAGCAATTTTTATCGTGACTACAACATTATAGCGGACACGTCGGACAATTTTGACACATTTTTGGGACCATTGGCATTAATACAGCGATCAGTACATTTAAAATTGCATTGATTACTGTAAAAATGTCACTGGCAGTAAAGAGATTAATGTGTGACCTAACTGAAGGGGGGATGGGACTGTGCAGGGAAACAGATCCTGTTCATACTCTGTATGAACAGATGATCTGTCAGTTCACTCCTTAGAGAACCGGAAAATGTGTGTTTTCATACACAGCTCCCGGTTAGCCCTGAGTGATCTCGGGAGCCCAGCAGTGATCGACCGCCGGGCACCCCAGTCGGCTCGGGGAGCGGGGGGGGGGGGGGGATGCACGCTCGCCTCAGGCGGCACGCAAGCGCCCCCTAGTGGTCGTTATGTTACCAACGTAACATAACGGCGATTTGCACAGCCGAGCTATGTTGCCACAGTACAACTGTGGCGGCTGGTCAGCAAGCGGTTAAAATTATAATATATATATATATATATATATATATATATATATATATATATATATATATATACACACACACAATCAAAGTGAAGACCCAATTTATCCTGGGGGGGGGGGGGGGGGGGGGGGGAAGGGTATAATGCACCTGAATGTACTAAGGTCTAATTCACCAGGTAGAACAACCGATGCCGCTCTGACCGGCTTCCCGTCCCACCAGGAGACGCAATCCGGCACCTAGTGACAGACTGGAACGAAGCCGTAAAACGGCTTTGTTCCAATTTCCTAAATGTAAACACGGAATCAACGTCACTTCCCGTTTACTCGGCTGCCAATGGCGCCAGATTTTAAAAAAATATATACAGTATTCAGAATCGCCGAAAACGGTGATCTGAATACTTTGAAGTGTAAAGGAGAGATTTGGGGTCTTTTAGACCCCCGATTCCTCCATAAAGAGTACCTGTCACCACCTATTACTGTCACAAGGGATGTTTACATTCCTTGTGACAGCAATAAAAGTGATCAAATTGTGTTTAAAAAAATAAAAAAGATATTTAATAATGTAAAAATAAATAAGAAAAAAACATTTTTTAAAGCACCCCGTCCCGCTAGGTCGCGCAGCCAAGAAAACGCATACGGAAGTCGTGCCCACATATATAAATGGTGTTCAAATCAGTGCGTGCAATTATAAAGCGTCACGTTTGGTATCTATTTACTCAGCGTAAAATCATCTTTCACATTATACAAAAAATTAAAATTGGGCGAACTTTACTTTTTCATTTTTTTTTTTTATTCATGAAAGTGTCTTTTTTCCCCAAAAGTTGCATTTAAAACACTGCTGCACAAATACTGTGTGACATATATTTTGCTACAATCGCCATTTTATTCTCTGAGATATATATATATATATATATATATATATATATATATATATATATATATATATATATATATATATTTGGGGGTTCTTAGTAATTTTCTAGCAAAAAAAAATACAGATTTTTACTTGTAAACACCAAATGACAGAAGTAGGCTTAGTCATGAAAGGGTTAATATGTGCATACTGTAATAAGAAGCCAGCTACAACAGAAATCACCTGGCTTCATTTTCTGCCACTAGAACATTATTTACATAAAAAGGAACAAAAAGAAGATGTATTCATAGTGACTCTATAAGGATCCCAGCAGACAATGAATTGGTGCAGATGTGAAGATGCACTTTCTAGAACAACCCAATACCTGTGCTGCTTCCCTCCACTGTAATGTGAGCTCCTTGTTTGGAGGTGATGATCCTCTCTTTCTTCCATGTCCCTGCCTCCTTGATGCTTTCCAGCTCTCCTTTCAATATGCCCCTGAGATGGGCAACGCTAGAATGTGCCCGGCCCAGCCTGGCAGACCCTCTGACAAGACACCCGCTCCACATCGCGGCACACTCCAAACAGAGACTGCGGAGAGGCGGTGACCACGTGGATGGAGGTGTGGACCTTGGCAGCCAATGATAATCCAGGACTCAGCACCACCCAGACAGCGGGGCCATTTAACCCTTTCCTGAGAGCAGAGGCGTTCCTGGTCCCAGTAGTCAGGTGTCAGTGAGCCGCTCTCTCCGCTGTATTCTGAGGCTGATCACACTGACATCGCCCAGCATTTCCGGTGTCCTCTAATGTTATCGCTCTGCTCCATTATTACTATGGCGCTGCTGCACGCAATGTATAGCTTTGCTATTAAAACTGTAATAACCTTACTATACGTCATGTATGCCCGCCCACAACAAGGAGGAGGAGGAGGTGATCAGTTGTGACCTGTGTGTGGGGGTGACAGCTGGTCTGTCGTCTCATGTGTCCCATCAACAAAGACATGTGTTATAGGGCCATCTGCTGGTCCTAGAAGGAAGTAAGGAAAGAAATGCTGCATCAGCAGTCATCATATGTTATACATAGCTACATAGTTGGTAAGGCTGAATGAAGACACCAGTTCATCCAGTTATTTTTATTATAAGTACTTATATAGTGCCGTCACTTTACGTAGCGTTTTACATATACATTATACATTCATATCAGTGCCTGTCCTCAAGTAGCTTACAATCTAAAGTTCCTAATAAGGATGAGCTCAGGCGTTCTGGCATTCAGAGAGCTTTGACAAAGCCTGTCCGAAGCCATGTTTTGAAGCAAATGTAAACTAGCCCTTAGGGACTAAGGATGGGCTCAGGTGTGTTCGCAAAAAGCACGTGCAGAGCCCGCCAGGAAGTCAGCACTGCGGAGCACTAATCACAAGCAGTGAGACATTTTCCCAATGTGTGGCTGCAGAGATCGGGAAATGTCTCACTGCCTGTGATTAGCGCTGAGCTAACTAGCTCATTGCCTGGGAAACGCAGACAACACTGGTCTGTGAGAGAAAAAGCGGGACTCATTTGGTGAAGTGTGTGGAGTGGGGGGATCTGTTTTCCGGACGAGTGCCGTCCATCCATCCAGCTAACCAAGGGATCCTGTCCTCTGAGGCTGTTAAAGGAATATCTTATGTGCCTGTATTGCTCGGCCATCCGGTAAGCTCAAAATCTATTCGGTGGTCGGGCACTTATAAATTTCACTATTATATATAAGGATAGTCACCGTGGTGTATCTTCTTTATTATCTCTGGATTTGGATTTGAATATTTATTTCTGAAGTTTAATACAATCTACTGTATAAATGGACTTTATCTACTCGAGTTAACGCCATCTTGTGGACTCATAAGATCTTGTTTTTATAGTCCATTATTATATATATATATTTTTATGTGCTCCTCCTTGGCCATAAGTTAGATTGTTTGATGTTTACATCAATTCAACCGGCGCAGTTTTATATATCTTCCATTTCCTCACCTATGTTTCCGTTGGTTATTGGTTATCCTTGCTACCCTTGTTACCCCTTGTTATCCTTGTTACCCCTCTTGATTGGCTCCTTTCTGAGGTTCTCTCCTGGTCACCACAGTGCAGTAAGACATGCTTCCAGAAGGTAGCCAAGGTCCTGTGCACCTCTTCACTCTCCTCCCTGCCGGAGGAGTACCGCGATTTTAGCGATGTCTTTGACAAAGGTCAAGCTAGTAGCTTGCCTCCACAACGGTCGTATGATTGCACAATTGACCTTCAACCTGGTGCCATACCCCCTCGTGGCCGTGTTTACCCTTTGTCAGTCTTGGAGGATAAGGCCATGAAAGAGTATATTTCAGATGCACTTTCTCGAGGTTTCATCCGCAAATCCTCGTATCCTACTGGTGCTGGTTTCTTCTTTGTGAAGAAGAGTGGTGAACTGAGACCTTGTATTGATCAGGGCCGATCCGTCCCGGGGTGCACGGGGTGCAGTGCACCCAGGCGCCACAGAGGTGGGGGCGCTGGAGCGCCAGAGTGCTCCGCTCCCTCCTCCTCTCCTTGTCCGTAGGCGGCGCGGCTCTCTCCGCCTGTCACAGCCGCGGCCGCGCAGTGACGTCACGGGGGGGGGGGGGGGGGCGGGGCGCTCCGTGGCCCCACACCACCCCCCCCGTGACGTCACTGCGCGGCCGCCGCCGCGGCTGTGACAGGCGGAGAGAGCCGCGCCGCCTACGGACAAGGAGAGGAGGAGGGAGCGGAGCACTGTGTTTAACTTCCGCCTTCTGCCCACCAGCACCACACACGCTCTGTTCTCCACCCGGGCGGCGCGGCTGCACACTGTCCTCTCCAGCTGCCGCCCGGGTGGTTTTAATTAGCCTAGTGGTGGGGGGTGGTTTGTCTAGGGGGGGGGTCTATACCAATGTGGGGGGGTGGTTTGTCCTGGGGGGGTCTATACTAATGTGGGGGGGGGGGTGGTTTGTCTAGGGGGGTCTATACTAATGGGGGGGGGGGGGTTGTCCTGGGGGGGTCTATACTAATGTGGGGGGGTTTGTCCTAGGGGGTCTACTAATGGGGGGGGGGGTTTGTCCTGGGGGGTCTATACTAATGTGGGGGGTTTGTCCTGGGGGGGGTCTATACTAATGTGGGGGGGGTTTGTCCTGGGGGGGTCTATACCAATGTGGGGTGGGGGGGGTTTGTCCTGGGGGGTCTATACTAATGTGGGGGGGGGGGGGTGGTTTGTCCTGGGGGTGTCTATACTAATGTGGGGGGGTTTGTCCTGGGGGGTCTATACTAATGTGGGGGGGAGTTGTCCTGGGGGTCTATACTAATGTGGGGGGGTGGTTTGTCCTGGGGGGGTCTATACCAATGTGGGGTGGGGGGGGGGGTTTGTCCTGGGGGGTCTATACTAATGTGGGGGGGGGGTGGTTTGTCCTGGGGGGGTCTATACCAATGTGGGGGGGTGGTTTGTCCTGGGGGGGTCTATACTAATGTGGGGGGGGGGTTTGTCCTGGGGGGTCTATACTAATGTGGGGGGGGTTGTCCTGGGGGGTCTATACTAATGTGGGGGGGGGGGGGTGGGGGGGTTTGTCCTGGGGGGGTCTATACTAATGTGGGGGGGGTTCGTCCTGGGGGGGTCTACTAATGTGGGGGGTTTGTCCTGGGGGGGTCTATACTAATGTGGGGGGGGTTTGTCCTGGGGGGGTCTATACTAATGTGGGGGGGGTTTGTCCTGGGGGTCTACACTAATGTGGGGGGGTGGTTTGTCCTGGGGGGTCTATACCAATGTGGGGGGTGGTTTGTCCTGGGGGGTCTATATTAATGTAGGGGTGGTTTGTCCTGGGGGGGGTCTATATTAATGTAGGGGGGTTGTCCTGGGGGGTCTATACTAATGTATGGGGGCTGGTTTGTCCTGGGGGGGTCTATACTAATGTGGGGAGTGGTTCGCCCTAGGGGGTCTATACTAATGTGGGGGGGGGTGGTTTGTCCTGGGGGGGTCTATACTAATGTGGGGGGTGGTTCGGCCTGGGGGGTCTATACTAATGTGGGGGGGTGGTTTGTCCTGGGGGGTCTATACTAATGTGGGGGGTTCGTCCTGGGGGGGTCTATACTAATGTGGGAGGGTGGTTTGTCCTGAGGGGGTCTATACTAATGTGGGGGGTGGTTTGTCCTGGGGGTCTATACTAATGTGGGTGGCGGGCTGGTTTGTCCTGGGGGGTTTATACTAATGTAGGGGGGGTTTGTCCTGGGGGGTCTATACTAATGGGGGGGTTTGTCCTGGGGGGGCTATACTAATGTGGGGGGGGGGTCTGTACTAATGGGGGGGGGGTTGTCCTGGGGGGTCTATACTAATGGAGGGGGTGGTTTGTTCTGGGGGGTCTGTACTAATGGAGGGGGGTGGTTTGTTCTGGGGGGTTTGTACTAATGTAGGGGGGGAAAGGTTTGTCCTGAGGGGGGGGGGGGGGTCTATACTGATAAAGGGGGGTGTTTTGTCCTGGGGGTCTATACTGATGGGGGGGTCTGTCCTGAGGGAGGTATTTATACTTAGTGAAGGGTCTGCACTGACGGAGGGGGGATCTATACTTAATGGAGTGGGGTCTGTACTGAGGGACGACTATAGTTGGTGGAGGGGGGGGGTGATACCATGTTTTACTGCACCAGGTGACACCAACCCTAGTGATGCCACTGCAGCTGCGGGCTCTTATTTCCCCTCTCCCTCACCTCCTCGTGCGCTGCTGTACTAATGAGCGGCGCACTATGTTTCTTCCCCCGCCTTCATAACGGCCAGGGAAGAAAAAGCAAAGGAGCAAAGAAAAGGATTGTGGGACATGTGGTCCCAAGGACTGGCAGCCCCACTGTGACACGGAAACTGCAGCCCAAACAGCATGCTCAGCTGAATGGG
Organism: Lithobates sylvaticus; assembly: GCA_028564925.1. Taxonomy (NCBI): domain Eukaryota; kingdom Metazoa; phylum Chordata; class Amphibia; order Anura; family Ranidae; genus Lithobates; species Lithobates sylvaticus. The sequence continues at coordinate 89,051,299 of CM053032.1, forward strand.
AGAGAGAAAGCCAGGAGCCCGGGAAAGCTTTCAGGGAAGGGCACCCAGGACTCCAGAGGGAGAGGGCAGTGCTGAGAGAACACCATCAGAGAGAGAAAGCCACACAGCCTGGCACCATCCCTGGTGGAGGAAGGAATGGAGTCATTGCAGGAATACAGATCTGGGCTCTACCCAGCGGAGCCTCCACGGGCAATTCAGAGTGAGCTGACTCCTGATCAGAGGAACCGTTGTTGCTGTATCGCTGGGTCAGGTGAGAGGGCCGATCGGCCATTATTTACTACCATCTCTTGTAACATGTCTGCAGTCTCTGACCATCTCTTGTAACATGTCTGCAGTCTCTGACCATCTCTTGTAACATGTCTGCAGTCTCTAACCATCTCCTGTATTGTGTGTAGCCTGACCGTCTCCTGTACTATGATTGCAGTCTCTGACTGTCTCTAGTATCATGTCTACAGTCTCTGACCATCTCCTGTACTATGTCTGGGGGCTCTTTCTAATAGACTCTCTAACAGAAGCCCCCTCTGTGTGCATCAGAGAGACTCCCCTCCAGGTCTCATTAGTGTACGCTCTTCCTGTATTTTATTTATTGGTAAAAGATCATTGGAGGATCCCAGAGTAACGAAGACTTCTTACATGAACATCTCTGTGTTGAAGTCGTTGTCATAGAAACATTTGTAAAGGGGAGGAGTTGGTAAGATGACCACGCCCACGTGGGGGCGCCAGAAATATTTCTGCACCCAGGCGTCTGTGACCCTAGGATCGGCCCTGGTATTGATTATAGGGGTCTCAATCGTTTCACAATTAAGAATGCTTATCCAATTCCGTTGATTACGGAGTTATTTGACCGCCTCAAGGGAGCAACAGCTTTCACGAAGCTTGATTTGAGGGGCATACAATCTCGTGAGGATTAACGAGGGCGACGAGTGGAAAACTGCATTTAATACCAGAACAGGCCATTATGAGTACCTCGTAATGCCTTTTGGCCTTTGTAATGCCCCGGCAGTTTTCCAGGAATTTATTAACGATGTCCTCCGAGATTTGTTGCAGTTATGTTTGGTGGTTTATCTCGATGATATACTCATATTTTCCAAGTCCCTGGAGAGCCACCACACATGTCTGTCGTGTGCTTCAGAAAATAAGAGAGAACAATTACTATTATAAACTGAAGAAGTGCGAGTTCCATCATGAACAGGTTAAATATCTGGGTTATGTCATTTCGACTGCTGGTTTTTCGATGGACCCAGAGAAACTTTCAGCAGTTCTACAGTGGCCCGATCCGTGGGTTTACGTCCTCTGCAGCGTTTCCTGGGCTTAACCGATAATAGTTGGCAGTTTTATTCGTAACTTCTCATCTCTGGTCAAGCCCCTGACTGATATGACCAGAAAGGACTGTAACCCACAGAGTTGGTCTCCGGAGTCCGTTAATGGCTTTGAGAGTCTCAAGGCTGCCTTTGTTTCTGCTCCTGTGTTGGCACATCCTGATTCTACCTTACCTTTTTTTAATATAATCTTTATTTTCGTTTTTAATATTTTATGAACAGTTTGTCATCACAACGAGGTCAAATAGATAGGGAAGGGGGGAGGGGGGAAGAAACGGGGGGGGGGGGGGATGGGGATATGGACAAGGGGGGAAAGGAACGGGGATATGGGGGGATACATTTAGCATGGTCCAAATACGGACAACCATATCAACAGGGAGACATATCAACTTGTAATAACCATAAGAGCACCCTTCCTGTCCCAGACATTCGATCTATATGGACAGGCCTCTCTTCCAAACTGGAAGGGGGTAGGGTGTTCATAAGCATTGGATCTAGAGTCATTGCATACATGGCTCCCATAATGTAAACGTCATACGTGAACTCGAGGTACCTAGGCCGGTCAAAAACCTGGTGACCTTCCAGGTAGCTCAAAAAGTGGATACACAGGTATCCTAAGGGTGTAATAAAGAAAAAAACATAACAATCAGAAAAGAGGGGGGAGGAAAAATAGTAGGAAAAACATATGGGGAAGGAGAAGAAAGTATGTGAAAAAATTCTCACCGGATTCGTAGATGTATTGGTTCTACTCTCATGTAGAGCCTGTAGTTGTTGAAGGATGGTTCGCCTGGACAAGTCTCCCAAAGGCAGGATCTGCTAAAGTAAGTAATGCAACGTCTAAACTAAAAAAGGCTGAATTTCGCAGGTTCACGTGTGTTATTCTGTCACTTTGTACAAACCAAAATTCTTAAATAAAGATTAAAAAAAATAAAAATAAATAAACTAGATGAGGCTGTAGTTGTGTCATGTACGTGGGTTTTCCAGGCAATCCATGCAAGGTCGAATCGTTCACGGTTATCTCTACAGGTAGCGAGCCAGCTCTCTGCTTCCATGATTTCCCCCACCTTCCTCAACTAGTTGAGCTCACTTGGAATATGCACGCTTTTCCAGTGTATTGGTATAAGTCGTTTTGCTGCATTGAAGAGGTGGGGAAGAGCACTTTGTTTGTAGCGAGACAGGGGAATGGGGGGATGTGGAGCAGAAAGTGTTTTGGCAGAGCTGGAATATCTACACCTAGACCATCTGATATGTGTTTGCCAACCATAGTCCAAAACGGTGTTATTACAGGGCACTCCAACCAGATGTGGAGGAATGTTCCCTTCATTCCACACCCCCTCCAGCACCTGTTGGAAGCAGTGGGGAAAATTCTAGCCAGGGTAGTCGGTACCCTGTACCATCTCGATAGGATTTTATAATTGTTTTCTTGGGTCCTAGAATCTATTGACCTCGAGTGAGTTAGGTGGTATGGTTGGTGGAGCTGCTCTTCTGTGAATTCAAATTGGAGATCCCTTTCCCATTCTTTTACATAAAGGGGTTTGGGGCTAGGTGTTGCTGTCTCTAACATCCCATATAGAGCCAAAATCATATGGGGCAAGGGGTCTGCAGTTGCCCACATTTTCGAAATCCATCTGTAAAGCTGGACTCCTAGATATTTCATAGAGGGGGGATGACATTGTGACAGGAAAAGATCCCTTCAGGGAGGCCACTAAAGGTGAGGGGACAGTGATCGTCAGGATCTCGGACTTGGTGAAGTTTAACCGAAAATTGGATACCTCTCCATAGGCAGTCAGTTCTCCCATCAGGTTCGGCAGCGAGACATGGGGGTTCACTACATGGAGTAGAATGTCATCTGCATAAGCAGAGAGTTTGTTCTCAAGGGAGCCTACCTGTACCCCTCTGATGCTCGGATTGTATTTGACTCTCTGCAGCGGCGGTTCTAAGACCAGTGCGAACAGAAAGGGCGAGAGCAGGCATCCCTGTCTCGTGCCGTTCTGGATAGGGAAAGCTGTGGAAAGGCCACCGTTCACCTTAACATGTGCGGTAGGGGATACATAAAGTGCCGAAATCCAATGTAACATATGTGGGCCTAAGCCGGTACCCTAAAGCACAGCATTAAGAAAGTCCCAGTCCACGCGATCGAATGCCTTCTCCGCGTCCATAGACAAAATCAGGTATGGAGGTATTCGATCGCATGTACGTGCCCAGTGAATAAGTTGGAGGGCCCTATTAGAGTTGTCTCTGGCTTCTCGTCCCACTATAAAACCTGTCTGGTCAGTGAGCATCAATTCAGGTAATAATAGTTAGTTAGTAGTTCAGCTGTGGTAATTGGGTGTTCTAGGTTGGTTGCTTGCTCTGGGGATAGAGCGGGGAGACCTATTGAAGAGAGGCAAGTTGTTCGGGACTTTTTAAGAGCTACTTCTGCTGGAGAGGAGGCGAAGTCCAGATTGTACAAAGTCGCATAGTAGTCAGGGAACATGGAGGCTATTTTAGATGTGGGTTGGGCTGGTACTCCTGTGGAGGAGTGCAGCTTATGTACGTTTGCTAGGATTCACTTTTTACGGAGTGCCCGAGCCAGTAACCTGCCACATTTATTGCTGTGCTCATAATATGTATGGGCCATGTAGCGTAGTTTGCGGCTTATTCTGCAATCTAATAATTTTGAAAAAAGCTGTCGTAGCTCGCTCAGACGGTGGAACTCCTCAGTGTCCGATGTCCTTTTATGGCTGAGCTCAACACGTTGCAATGCCTGTAGTACTCTCTGGAAATCCGTGTGCCTCCCAGTGCAATGAGGGTGCCTCGAACAACTGCTTTATGGCCTTCCCATAGAATGCCATCACTAACCTCACCGTTGGCATTTTCCGCAAAATAGTGTGTTAAAGTCTTCTAGTACCCCTGCCACCACCCCCAGATCGTCCAGTAAGTTCTCATTTAGTTTCCAGGACCTCGCTTTGGCCAGGGTCTGGGATAGCGAGAGTGTGAGTGCCACTGGGGCATGGTCGGAAATAGTAATCTGGTCAATGGTGGCGCCTAGTAGCAAGTCAAGTGTGCCCTGATCTACTAGTAATAGGTAATATCTAGTGTACACTTTGTGAACAGTAGAATAGTAGCTACAGTCCTTCTCTGAGGCATGTAGTACTCTCCAGCAGTCCACCAAGGTATGTCCCTGGAGGGTCTTACGGAAGTGCAGCAAGAAAGCGTGAGAGTGTGTTGATCTATTTGCCGAGGTATCCAATACGGGGTCAGTGCTAACATTAACATCCCCTCCTAGGATTAGTCTGCTCTCCCGTAAGTCTGCCAGCTTGGTGAGGACTTGGTCAATGAATGTGAGTTGTTGGGCATTAGGAGTGTATAGGGTGGCAAATGTGCATGTTTGGCCCATTATGGTGCCCTTCAAGAACAAATAGCGTCCCTGGGGGTCCACTCTGTGGTCAGAAGGTTGGAACGGGCAGTTTTTGTGGATAGCTATGGCCGTGCCTCTGAAATTAGATTTTGGGGAGTTGCTCAAGTTCCATTGTGAGAATTGGTGGGTGGTTTGTTTTGGGAGTGAGGAGCCAGTGAAATGGGTCTCCTGCAGAAACAGCACCTGTGCCCCCAATCTTCTCAATTCTAACCATAGCCTATTGGGGGAGCACATACCACGTACATTATATGACACTACCTTAACCGTAGCCATGTTGCATCGGGGGGGGGGTTGTCTAGGCGACCAACTTAGATCTGTTGAATCTGGTGAGGGTGGGTTTAATTCCGCCTTCTGAGCAGTAAAAAAAAGGGCAAAAAGAGTGAAGAGACAAAGAGAGGGGGAAGAGTTATCACAGCATAAAGTAAACATAATAATTTGTAGTGTGGGTCCACTAACACCTCAAAGGCCATATGTGGTTTTACCCTAAACTGCTAGCCCGACTCATGCAGCTCCCCTAATATAGTGGAGCCACATGAGTGCGGCAAGATGCCCATATCCGGGCTAACACCCAATACGGTTGTCCTATTTAGGTGACGTGATCGGACATAGAAAGCCAGGAAGTTCCTGCTCCCCACAGGAGTTAAAGTGGTAATTGTCCGGGGGGATTGGCAGTTGTTGGGACCCTGGATAAACTGGGAAGGATGGGAAGTTAGATAGATGGTCTTTGTTAGACAGGCCTTGGGCCATGTTGGCCTTGTTATGGATGGCGTCCTAGCTGACACATCCAAATGTCTGTATGAGATGTCTTCTTCAAAAATCAATAAACAGAATTTAAACAGAATTTATAATAAAAAAAAAAGACCTATTACCGTGGGCAGAGTTTGCTCACAATAGTGCCTTGAATTCTGCTTCCCGATTGTCTCCAACCTTCCATTTTGCCTGACTAATTTGCTCCGCAGAGTATTCCTGCGTTAGAGGAGCATCTTCGTGGTCTTCATTCCACTTGGGCACAAGTCCAGGAGGCTTTGCAACATGCTAATGATAGGTACAGACTCCATGCTGGCCACAGACGCCTGCCTGCACCTTCCTACCAGGTTAACGACAGGGTCTGACTGTTTATTGGGCCTTTCTGTACTCTTCACAGGATTAACCCAGTGGCTTACGCATTAGACCTTCTATCTAATATGCGTATTTCGAATGTATTTCATGTCTCCTTATTAAAACCTTTGGTCTGCAACCGCTTTACCACCTTGGTGCCACGTCCTCACCCTGTACAGGTTGAGAATCATGAGGAGTATGAAGTACAGTTCATTGTTGACTCCCGTAGGTTCAGTGGGCGCATACAGTACCTGGTGCATTGGAAGGGGTACGGTCCGGAGGAACGCTCTTGGGGCTCATCCTCAGACATTCTATTTTTTCATTTCTACCATCATGGACCTGAGCAGGGGGCCTAGATCAACCCCTCTAACACTGAAGGCTCAGGACAAGTCAGAAGGATGTAGTCAGCAGTATATTGCACATGGGCCTTACCCTTAAAGGGGCAAGCAGTTGGAATTATACCTGATAAGAATCTGCCCTGTAGCTTTATTTGACTGAAGGAATGCAGGGAATAGGTTTCACCCCAGCTTTGGGCACACATTTCAGCTTTGCTCTCCTATTTCCCTCATGTAGACACTGCTGCATTTAGAGAATTTCTGAATTGTGTTCATGGTTTGTGCCACCACAGTGGCAGAACTAACGCCATAGCCACCAATGCAGGTGCTATGGGACCCGCAGCCGAGGAGGGCCCGGTGAGCGGCCACATCACTTGTGGCAGGTGATGTGGCAAGTGGACAATCCGCAATGTGTGGCAGGTGATGTGGCAAGTGGACAATCCGCAATGTGTGGCAGGTGACGCGGCAAGTGACAATCCGTAACGTGTGGCAGGTGATGTGGCAAGTGACAATCTGCAACTTGTGGCAGGTGATGTGGCAAGTGGACAATCTGCATTGAGTGGCAGGTGATGCAGCAAGTGACAATCCGTAACGTGTGGCAGGTGATGTGGCAAGTGACAATCTGCAACTTGTGGCAGGTGATGTGGCAAGTGGACAATCCGCAATGTGTGGCAGGTGATATGGCAAGTGGACAATCCGCAATTTGTGGCAGGTGACGCGGCAAGTGACAATCCGTAACGTGTGGCAGGTGATGTGGCAAGTGACACTCTGCAACTTGTGGCAGGTGAAGTGGCAAGTGGACAATCCTCAATGTGTGACAGGTGACGTGGCAAGTGACAATCTGCAACTTGTGGCAGGTGACATGGCAAGTGACAATCTGCATCTGGTGGCAGGCGACGGTGGCAAGTGACACACTCAGGGCTCCCACTGATTCTGCATTATGGTTAGTTAAATTATTTAATTTTCTATAACAATGTAATAATAGAAATAATGTGTTTCAATCATCCTGACAGCATAACAACTATGGTGCCGTGATGATTGAAGCACCAACATCAGCCATTGCCCTGATAAATTGCCCCCAAAAAAACGTATTTTCTGGCAGTGCCCCTCCCGAGACTAGACTCTGGATCTGCCCCTGGGTGAGGGTGGGGGGGGGGGGCCCATACAACATTTAGCTATGGGGCCCTGTGATTTCTATATACGCCCCTGCCACCATGTATGCTATTGTCGTTTATATTGCTCTGTTTATTAGTAAAGAGTAAAAATCTTTTTTCTTTGTGTGGGCTTAAGTTATTCTGCTCCACTGTGGAACTACTCCTGGGCATGGATCTTGGCAGGGAACAGCAGGGCAGACACAATAAGGGGTAGGAACGGGCAATAGATAGAACTATACTCCAGACATGACAGTTTGGGTTACCCCTAGGTTCCTTTAATCGCTTCGGTCCCGGAAGATTTCACCCCCTTCATGACCAGAGCACTTTTTACAATTTGGCACTGCGCCATTTTAACTGACAATTGCGCGGTCGTGCGACGCTGTACCCAAACGAAATTGTCATCCTCTTTTTCCCACGAATAGAGCTTTCTTTTGGTGGTATTTGCTCACCTCTGCGGTTATATTTTTTGCGCTATTGCGATCCATGATTTTTAGCTGTACTGCAACATAGCGACGGACAGATCGGACACTTGATACATTTTTGGGACCATTGACACTTATGCAGCGATCAGTGCTATAAAAAAAACTGATTACTGTGTAAATGTCACTGGTAGGTAAGGGGTTAACACTAGGGGGCGATTAAGGGGTTAAATGTGTTCCCTAGTTAGTGTTTCTAACTGTATGGGGATATGATTGACTGGGGGAAGAGACATATCGTTGTTCCTACTTAGTAGGAACACACAATGTCTCCTCTCCCCTGACAGAACAGGTATTGATGTGTTTACAACACCAATCCCCGTGCTAGCTCTCGTACCTGTGATCGCACGTGGCTGGTGGCCATGCGCATCAAGTCCCCCGCCGTGCTGCAGGCATGCACCTCTGGCGGCTCTTAAAGGGAACAACGTACCCATATGTTATTTTGCGCAGCCGTGCCATTCTGCCGACTAGGGATGGGCCCGGTGTTCGATTCAAACCCATGTTCGAATCGAACATCGGGCGTTCGCCCATTCGGCGAGCCCAGAACTATTTGGGCCGCTCGCATCACATTCGTGTGATGCGAGCGGCCCGCAATGCATTGAGCCAGTCGCAGTGCAATGCTGGCTGATGATTGGCCAAGCATGCACTGTGACCCCGCATGCTTGGCCAATCACAGCGCCGGCAGTGAGGAGAGCCATAATTGGCTACAGGCAGGATGCCTGTAGCCAATTATAGCTCAGGGGCTTTAGTACATGCCCCACGGTATAAGAGGCCGCCGCCGCGGCGGCCTCGCATATTGTGTTTCAGTGTCAGTGTGTCAGTGTGCTGCTGACTGCTGAGAATATGTGCTGTATTTCTGGGGATTTGTGTGTGCGTGCTGTTAGTACAGCATTGCAGTATCACATCTGGGGGGTGTCTATAGGTTGCCTGTGAAGGGGGGCAGGTTTCCTGTGCTTAGAACTGTCCCTGCAAAAAGTGTCATTTTTGCAGGAAAAAAGCTATTTAAAAGCACTCGCGGCTAATGACACAGACACAGAGAACTGTCATTCATTGATAAAAAACTAAAAAAAAAAAGCGTGGGGGTCCCCCCCAAATTCAATAACCAGGCCCTTCAGGTCTGGGGTGGATATTAAGGGGGACCCCAGCCAAAAAAAAAAATGGCGTAGGGTCCCCCTCAAAATCCATACCAGACCCTTATCCGAGCACGCAACCTGGCAGGCCGCAGGAAAAGAGGGGGGGACGAGAGCGGCCCATCTCCCGCCTGAACCGTACCAGGCCACATGCCCTCAACATTGGGAGGATGCTTTGGGGGTCTGAGACCCCCAAAGCACCTTGTCCCCATGTTGATGAGGACAAGGGCCTCTTCCCCACAACCCTGGCCGGTGGTTGTGGGGGTCTGCGGGCGGGGGGCTGATCGGAATCTGGAAGCCCCCTTTAACAAGGGGACCCCGGCCCCCCCCCTGTGTGAAATGGTAAGGGGGTACAAAAGTACCCCTACCATTTCACCAAAAAAGTGTAAAAAATGGTAAAAATGACAGGAGACGGTCTTTGACAATTCCTTTATTAAAATCTTCTTTCTTCTGGTCTTCCTTTCTTCATCCTTCGGTTTCTTCATCTTCTCCTTCCGGCATCTTCTTCCATCTTCTTCTTCCATCATCTTCTTCCTCCGATCCGCTTCTTCTTACGCTGGTCTTCTCGTCCTTCTCGTCTGGCATCTTCTTCCATGGCGTCGGCGTCGGTGTCTCTTCTTGGGCCACTCCTCGCAATGGGAAGCTCCCGCTGTGTGAGGCTTCGCTGCGTCTGACAGGTCTTTTATAACGGAAGGCACCTGGTGACCCCGCCCCCTCTGACGCACGGGAATGTCATAGGGAATTCCCTATGGCTTTCCCCATGACGTCAGAGGGGGGCAGGGTCACCAGGTGCCCTCCATTATAAAAGACCTGTCAGACGGAACGAAGCCTCACACAGCGGGAGCCTCCCATTGCGAGGAGCGGCCCGACAGAAGAACAGACGCCGACGCCATGGAAGAAGATGCCGGACGAGAAGGACGAGAAGACCAGCGCAAGAAGAAGCGGATCGGAGAAAGAAGATGGAAGAAGATGACGTAAGGAGAAGATGAAAAAAACGAAGGATGAAGAAAGAAGATTTTAATAAAGGAATTGTCAAAGACCGTCTCCTGTCATTTTTACAATTTTTGACACTTTTTTGGTGAAATGGTAGGGGTACTTTTGTACCCCCTTACCATTTCACACAGGGGGGGGGGGCGGGATCTTCCCATTGCGAGGAGTGGCCCAAGAAGAGACACCGACGCTGACATCGACGCCATGGAAGAAGATGCCGGACAAGAAGGACGAGAAGACCAGCGTAAGAAGAAGCGGATCGGAGGAAGAAGATGATGGAAGAAGAAGATGGAAGAAGATGCCGGAAGGAGAAGATGAAGAAACCGAAGGATGAAGAAAGGAAGACCAGAAGAAAGAAGATTTTAATAAAGGAATTGTCAAAGACCGTCTCCTGTCATTTTTACCATTTTTGACACTTTTTTGGTGAAATGGTAAAGGTACTTTTGTACCCCCTTGCCATTTCACACAGGGGGGGGGCGGGATCTGGGGGTCCCCTTGTTAAAGGGGGCTTCCAGATTCCGATAAGCCCCCCGCAGACCCCCACAACCACCGGCAAGGATTGTGGGGAAGAGGCCCTTGTCCTCATCAACATGGGGACAAGGTGCTTTGGGGGTCTCAAACCCCCAAAGCATCCTCCCAATGTTGAGGGCATGTGGCCTGGTACGGTTCAGACGGGAGGGGGGCCGCTCTCGTCCCCCCTCTTTTCCTGCGGCCTGCCAGGTTGCGTGCTCGGATAAGGGTCTGGTATGGATTTTGAGGGGGACCCCACGCCATTTTTTTTGGCTGGGGTTCCCCTTAAAATCCATCCCAGACCTCAAGGGTCTGGTATGGATTTTGAGGGGGACCCTACGCCATTTTTTATTTATTTTTTGGGGACCCCCACGCTTTTTTTTTAAATATTTTTTTATTTTTTATCAATGAATTTTTTTTTATGAATGACTTTCAATGAATGACCTTTCTCTGTGTTACGGGAGCCGTCAATTCACATTAGCCGCGAGTGATTTTAAATAGCTTTTTTCCTGCAAAAATTACACTTTTTGCAGGGACAGTTCTAAGCACAGGAAACAAGCGCCCCTTCACAGGCATACTATAGACACCCCCCAGGTACGAAATTTAAAGGAATATTACACTTTTATTGTTTCAATTTAAGCATTATTAAAATCACTGCTCCTGAAAAGACGGCCGTTTTAAAAAAAAAAAATTTGCATTGATACATGTCCCCTGGGGCAGGACCCAGGTCCCCAAACACTTTTTATGACAATAACATGCATATTAGCCTTTAAAATTAGCACTTTTGATTTCGAACGTTCGCATCCATTATAACTAATAGAGTTCTAAAGCTCGCACGGACTGAAGGGTCCGTTCACGGGTTCTGGTGCGAGCGGAACGGGGGGGTGTTTGGCTCATCCCTACTGCCGACGTATATCGGCATGAGCTGGTCGGTAAGTGGAGTGAAGTCTGTTTGTATGCGGCTCAGTCCCTGGTAGGGACTCCAGGGGGCACATGGTACCAAAGACTACACTTTACAGCAAGTTGGCCATTGAAAGTAAAGAAAGTGTTTATGCTATTACCCGTCTGCCCTGCTATACTACATCCATGGACCCTATTCCTTTAGTTGCCTTTACTTTAACTTTTTCCCTTTATACAACATCCTTTTCTGTGTTGTAAAGTCAGAAGGTTTTTTTATCTTAATGCATTCTATGCATTAAGATAAAAAGCCTTCTGTGTGTAGCAGCTGCCCCAGCACCCCCTAATACTTACCTGAGCCCCATCTCTGTCCAGCTATGTGCACAAATGTCTCAGCTGTCCGAGAGAGAGGGGTGGAGCCAGGCCGCAGCTCCCTGTCTGAATGGATACACGGAGCTGTGACTCGGCTCGGGTGCCCCCATAGCAAGCTGCTTGCTGTGGGAACACTCAACAGGAGGCTGCAGATGACGAGGCAATTTTCCTTTCCTTACGAGCTCCATGTCAGCCTACTACTGTGCTGACATGGAGCTGTCAGGAAAACTGAAAATTGAATATGAAATACTTACCACAATTTTCCTTTGCTGATGAGCTCCATGTCAGCACAATAGTAGGCTGACATTGAGCTGTCTGGAATTTTATTTAATTTTTTTTCTAAATTGTCAGTCTTTATTGTTTTATAATGCAAACAAATAAAAACTGCAGAGGTGATCAAATACCACCAAAAGAAAGCTATATTTGTGGGTAAAAAAATACATCAACTTTGTTTGGGTACAGTGTCGCATGACTGCGCAATTGTCAGGTAAAGTATCACAAAAAATGGCCTGGTCATGTAGTGGGATAAACCTTCTTGAGCTGAAGTGGTTAAAGCATACTTCAGTGGATATAGTACCAATATTCTCTTAAGGAAACATCAGGGGGACCATATGCACTCCATTGTCACCTCTGCACTCCATTGAAACTAATTTAGCATAGATTGTGCTTGATTAGCCATTCCCTGCCACAGCGATCAAGGAATAACAGTAAAAAAAAACTAAACAGTTGAAAGTAAAAGTGAACAAATGCTTGTTGCTCCCAAGTTCATTCACTGTAATGATGATCAGTGAACAAATGTTTGCTGATTTATTTTTTATCGACCTGCTGACACCCATGATAGCCACCCTGGGCCTTCAGAAGGGACAGCAGAGCTCAGGACCCAAATCCTGGGAGACCTCACTTACCATTTTTACAGGTCTGCTTCTACTTTAAGCTTGTGGTTGCTCTTTCCCGGTTTGCAGTTTTTTGGTGTCTTCATCCTCTTGAAGGGTTCCATGGAGCTACTTTTGGGACTGAGCTCCTGGGTGGCACAGTGAGGTCTCCTTAAATCTATAGAAACACCTCTGGCGGAAAGACACTCTACTGCTCCCTTCTTCCTACTGCACCTATGCTGTTCCCTTTTGTACAGTGCGTGTAAAGTACACAAGCTGTCTGCTCCCCTACCTGAAACTCTAGTAAAGGTTCTCTGTGCGGCGTGGTGAAGTTTTTGGTATATAAGTCTTTGGACACAAATACAAGCATAACAATTTCTGGTTAATGCTTTATTTTACTAAATTATTACCACTTTAAAGCAGAACTCCAGGCAAATTTTTTTTTTCCATGTCCTTGTTGCTGATCTACCTCTACCAAGTATGTCACCCATGTTCTTCTGAGCTCCTTAGTTCCTCTGCAATAAGTTGCTGAACCTGCTGAAAAACCATTATTGCCTGGTGACTTCCTGCTTGTAAGACCGCTGGCTACTAGTCCTCCTGTAACCTCAGCCAGCGGTCTGACACGCCCAGTTGTAGTTCTCTGAAAGTGAGCAGGGAGGAAGCAGACATGTAGTGCCGCCCATAGAGAAGGTGTCCTCCTTCTCCTCTCTCCTCCCTCCTCCTCCTCTGCCCCTGCCAGCAATCCACCCCTACTCTACCTCCACTCTCTCCCCGCTGCAACACCCCCCCCCCTGCGTCGCCCACCTGCTATCTTCGTGCAGAGCAGGGATTGTTATCAGAAATAACTTGTATGACACAGTGGTATTGTATATGAGAACACTGATCACTGATGTCCTGCCTCCCGCCTTTATAGGAAAAGAGGGCTGTCAATCATAATACCGGCGGAAGGCGAGACATCAGCGATCGGTGTTCTCATAAACAATACCTGACACAGCCCGAGATCCCCCCTGTGTTATACAAGTGATTTCTTATAATGATCCCCACTCTACACTGGTGGTCCCTGACATGTGGTCCCCTGGTGGACATGGTGGCCCCTGACACGGTGGTCCCATGGTGGTTCCTGACATGTGGCACTGGTGGTCCCTGACATGCGGCACTGGGGGTCCCTGGCATGCGGCACTGGTCGTCCCTGGCATGCGGCACTGGTGGTCCCTGGCATGCGGCACTGGTGATCCCTGACATGCGGCACTGGTGGTCCCTGACATGGGGCACTGGTGGTCCCCGACATGCGACACCGGTGGTCCCTGACATGGCACCGGTGGTCCCCGACATCAGGCACTGGTGGTCCCCGACATCAGGCACTGGTGGTCCCTGACATGCGGCACTGGTGGCTCCTGACATGGTGGAGATAACTGAAGGTAACTGACATGTGGCACTGGAGGTTCCTGACATGCGGCACTGGAGGTCCATGACATGGTGGTCACTGACGTGGCACCAGTGGTCCCTGACATGGTGGTCCCCGACATGTAGCACTGTTGGTCCCTGACATGCGGCACTGGTGGCTCCTGACATGGTGGTCCCTGACATGTAGCCCTGGTGGTAACTGACATGCAGCACTGGAGGTCCCTGACATGGTGGTTCCTGACATGCGGCACTGGTGGTCCCTGACATTTGGCACTGGTGGTCCCTGACATTTGGCACTGGTGGTCCCTGACAGGCTGCACTGGTGGTCCCTGACATGCGGCACTGGTGGTCCCTGACATGCGGCACTGGTGGTCCCTGACATGCGGCACTGGCATTCGGCACTGGTGGTCCCTGGCATTCGACACTGGTGGTCCCTGGCATTCGACACTGGTGGTCCCTGGCACGTTGCACTGGTTTGTAGTCATAAGGCTGTAACCTAGCATACCGTGTGTTATGTATGGCTTGCTGGCTGCAGAATGAGTGGTGTGATTTATGTTGAAGTGGGCGAGTTCACATTTACATGTACAAGCCTAGTGTGCCTCCCACATTCACTCCCATCCCAAGTATTCATGGGAAATGTAGGCTGGTTACAGTTGGGAGGATATGATGCAATCACTATTCTAACGCCTCCTCCTTGCCAGAATACAGGCTGCATTTTTTGAATCACGGAGCTGACTTCCTGAAATTTCAATCAGTCATATCTCTTAAAACGGTAAGAAATTTCACAAATTTAATAACTATTTAGTGTTTTGTGTGGGGGTTGTACTAATGGGGGATTTTTTGAAAATCCTGGAGTTCTTCTTTAAAATTCTGAGCAAAAATAATTTTAATTTTCTTGTTATTTCAAATTACTGAGTTAAGCTGGGTAACAGCACAGTTAAAAAGACAAAAATGCTTCAAGGCTATCTGTATTCATTGAGATATCAGTGTGTGCTGTCCAACATAATCTTCAGTTATTAAATGTGCCCTGTATGTAATGTAGTGCGTTATTTAACTTGAAGGCTACCTGGTCAATTATTCTGGCCCTTTGTGTCCCTCTATTGGTAAAAATAGGTACTACATGTACCAAGTGTAGTAGCAAGTAACAAATTGGAATAATAAAAAGTAACAATTATCCTAAACCAGTGCACAAATCACATTCTCAGAAATCATCATGTGTCATAGTGTATTCATAAGTCTGTGTCCTGGATACATTAATGTGGATGTAAACCCCCCAAAAAAAAACGTTTTTTGATGTCATAATGTAGATTTCCTATCATTTGAGCCCAGTCTTGCCACAAAGAGTTAATCCAGCTCTGAGCAATCCTCTTTTATTGTTCAGTGAGATAAATCTTGACAAACAGAGAAAAAACTTTGTCAAATCCTCCCCCTTGCTGTGAGTGACAGGTGATTTACACTAGCCTAAGAGACATGCATTATTTTTTAATTCTTTCCCACTCCTTTCTTCTGCTGCTCTGCCAGGATTGGATGTTCCACACCTCAGCATAATTGGGCATGCTGAAGTCATGTGGCTACTTTCCTGTATTTTCACTGGATGTTAGACATCATAGCAAAAGTTCAGTGTAAGAAATATACAGGAGAAAATGCATATTGACAAGGGGAGTGTAGAGGTGGGTGGGGAGTGTACTGACATCACGACTCCACCCACCAAGCTCCAGACAACAGACCCACCCACAGAATCTGCAGTTTTTCGGGTCTCATAACAGACAGAGGGGAGACATTTGACGGGTAAAGATACATGCAGGAGGCATGTATATCCTTCTAGATAACCCCTATGGCAGTAGTTTAGAAAGGATGACATTGGGTTTACATCCACTTTAAGCCAAAAGAAATTTAGTGCAATGGATAGAAGTAAGCCGCATTCCACTGGAAATGTTCGGTAATATGAAAGATGAATAGCAGTCTATTGAACCACTTCAGCCCTGGAAGGTTTTACCCCCTTAATGACCAGGCCATTTTTTGTGATATGGCACTGCATTAATTTAACTGACAATTGTGCGGTCATGCGATGCTGTACCTAAATAAAACTGATGTGTTTTACCACAAATAGAGCTTTCTTTTGGTGGTATTTGATCACCTCTGCGGTTTTTATTTTTTGTGCTATAAACAAAAAGAGCGAAAATTTTGAAAAAAATATATATTTTTTACTTTCTGCTATAAAACATATCCAATATTTAGGCCAATATGTTTTCGACAGCCGATTTGACTTTTTCGTCAGACAAAAGTTGGATGTGCAGGCTATAGAATTTGTGGCTGATGTGAACTCAACGTCTGATTTTCAGATGGGGTTCAGTATAGAAATCGTCACACAAAAGTCGAATAGGATTTTTACATCATACTTGCCTGTAGGATCCTTTTCTTTGAGTACATCATGGGGCACAGAGTCAGGCTAATATATTCATTACCTTCTGGGTTATACTTCATCATTAGGTGAATGGACACTGGCAGACCAAAGGTCTTCAGACAGGAAGTGAGCCCCTATATAACCCCTCCCATACAGGAAGTACTTTAGTTTTGTAACAAGCACTAAATCCTCAAAAACGAGGGGAGGGATCTCTGTGTCCCATGATATACTCAAAGAAAAGGATTTTACAGGTAAGTATTAAGTGAAAATCCTATTTTCTTTTTCATATTTAATGGGACACAGAGTCAGGCTAATATTCATTACCTGCTGGGATGTCCCAGAGCAATAGCCTTGAGGGGAGGGAGACACCCTGCCAAACAATAGCCATCAGTATGGAAGCTTTAGAAGCTGCCTGCCCATTTTTGGGTCCTTTAGGTAAAACAAAAAAAAGATTCTGATCCTTGGATCTCCGCAGATCTAGACAAATAAACCTTGACTGCCCAGACAAGGTCCAAGGAATGCAGTCGTCTCTCTTCCGCCAAATGAGGCTGAGAAAAAAAGAAGGCAAAATAATGTCCTGATTTAAATTAAAGGTCGACACCACTTTTGGCAAAAAGGATGAAACAGGCTGTAACACTACTCTGTCATGGTGAAGGATCAAGTACGGTTCCCTGCATGAAAGGGCCGCTAACTCTGACACCCTTCTAGCCAAGGTGATAGCCATCAGAAAGGCTAGCTTGCATGACAGCAAGTCTAAGCCTGGGTTCAGACTAGTGCGGTGCGAATTCAAGGCCCTGCGTGAATGCGCAGTGAAATGCCGGCTGTTCTGCGGATTGTCCGCGTTTTAGGTGCGAATCAGCTGCTAGCTGAATTCGCAACTCATTTTACTACTTCTGAGGGGGAAATCCACGCCAATTTTTTTATAAAAAAAACGGCATGGGTTCCCCCTCCAGAGGCATACCAGGCCCTTAGGTCTGGTATGGATTTTAAGGGTACCCCCTACGCCGAAAAAAAACAGCGTGGGGGTCCCCCCCCAAAATCCACACCAGACCCTTATCCGAGCATGCAGCCTGGCAGGTCAGGAAAGGGGGTGGGGACGAGCGAGCGCCCCCCCCCTCCTGAACCGTACCAGGCCGCATGCCCTCAAGATGGGGGGGTGGGTGCTTTGGGGAAGGGGGCGCCCTGCGGCCCCCCACCCCAAAGCACCTTGTCCCCATGTTGATGAGGACAAGGGCCTCTTCACGACAACCCTGGCCGTTGATTGTCGGGGTCTGCGGGCGGGGGGCTTATCGGAATCCGGGAGCCCCCTTTAATAAGGGGGCCCCAGATCCCGGCCCCCACCCTATGTAAATGAGTATGGGGTACGATGTACCCCTACCCATTCACCTAAGGTGTAAAGTGTAAATTAAAAAAAAAAACACAATTTGTAAAGAATATTTTATTGCACTGCTCCGGGGGTCTTCTTCCGTCTTGGGGGATCTTCTCGCCGGACTCCTCCTCCATTTTACCTAGCTCTTTTACCGAGCAAAGAAGCCCGGCTTTCTTCTTCTTTGTCGCCGCCGTCATCTGGGGGTCTCGATCCGCCTTCGGGGGTCTTCCGGGGGCTTTTCTGTTCTTGCCGCTGTCGTCGCCTTCTGCGCTGCCGCCTTCTTCTTCTTCTTCTTCTTCCGATGTTGACTCGTCGCTCTCTCTGGCCGGAATGGCAGAGCCGCGCTGTGTTGGGACTTATATAGGGACAAGGGGGCAGGGTCACATGCTCACAGGCTGCGTGCTCGGATAAGGGTCTGGTGTGGATTTTGGGGGGACCCCATGCCGTTTTTTCGGCGTAGGGGGTACCCTTAAAATCCATACCAGACCTTAGGGCCTGGTATGCCTCTGGAGGGGGAAAATCCATGACGTTTTTTGTTTTCAAAAGTTGGGCGTGGACTTCCCCTAAAGAGGTGGTACAATGACTTGCGAATTTCTGTTCAGAACGCAAGTGTGCGAATCAGATGCGTGCCCATAGAAGATAATGGGCCTGAATTCACACCCGCACCAAAGACGGTTGCGTGTTTTCGTCAATTCGCATTGCGCATGCTTTTCTAGCATTCACCAGAGTAGACACCACTGGTCCCGAGATGCCACGGTCCTTTAACACCCTGGCTTCAATAGTCATGCCTTCAAATTTAGAGACTGTAAATTGGGGTGGAATATTGGACCTTGAGACAGTAGATCAGGGCAACATGGAAGCGTCCATGGCCCGTCTAATGTCAGCCTCACAATCTCCAGGAACCAGGGCCTTCTGGGCCAGGCTGATGCCACCAGAATGACTGGAACCTCCTCTCTTCGAATCCTGCGCAACAAATGTGGAAAGAGAGGGATCGGAGGGAAAGCATAAACCAGGGAGTACTGACTCCATTGAACTATCAGAGCATCTGCTCCAATTGCCAGAGGATCTCTTGTTCAAGAGACAAACTGCTGTAGCATGTTGAACCTGAATGCCAGTAGGTCAACCTCTGGCCATCCCCAACATTTCCTGGAACACCTCTGCGTGTAGGGACCATTCTGAGAAAAATTGTAAATAAATCCCTGCAGAGAAGAAAAAATACAAGCAGACAAACTAAAATTAACTGCTGCCCCTACACATATACTATCACCTAAGTGAAGTATACTAGAATTAATTAGAAGAAAAAGAAATAGGTGTGACACTGTATGGAAATCACATATGATAGAAAACTCCAGCAAGAAGGAACGTGTTGTGTTATACCAGAGGGATGGGAAGACAGAATATAAAGAACAGATATATGGTACCTGAGGAATATTCTGCTGTGCTACACCCCCTGTATGGTTAATTCCAAATGATATTATTATTATTATTATGCAGAGTGTACTACAATAATGAGCCACTCTTTCCTTAGAGGTTCCCAACTTACACAATCTTATAAGTGTATTAAACTGCTGATACAAATATTTAACCCAGAGGGGTTAGATGCCATGTGATAGATTGACTTAATGTCAAAATTCCCTTAATGTCATAATTGCCATTACCATAATATGTAAATTGAACTGAACAAGACAGAGATAAACAGCTAAATAAAAATAGAAATAAATAAATAAAGGGACTTGTGCTCCAAAAATCTCTGTTGCAAAAAAAAATATATAAACAAAGTGACTTGTGCCCAGAAAGTGTCCAGTGCTTTTTGAAAATATATTTTTTCCAAAATCTTCTCATTTGAGTGACCGCTGGTGTTGGTGATTCTTATCCGCGCTCCTATTGTGAATGCACTCACCGAATGGCCTCACCCCCCCCCCCCAGGGGTACTGCACATTCACAGTATGTACCACTGTGTAGCAGCCTTTGAAATCCTCGGTCCGTGTTCTAATGGTGCTGTGTTGGCGGTATTTCACTCAATTGCCATATAGAGAAGAGAAGGGATGCCCATAGCGTAAATCTGTATTAAAAGTGTTTTTATTTTGTTAAAAAATAGGAGATATACTCACATTTGATACAATCTTTCAAAGCATAAACAAAAAACAAATGGATGTCATCAGAATTCTAATGTGACGCAAAGACGTTCTACGCGTTTCGTCATCAGACGTCTACTGGAACGTCCATTCCCCCAGGCAGATCTGCTGGCGGCTGAGATAATCTGCCTTTCAGTTCTCTACTCCCGGGATATCGACTGCCGATATAAATGGCACATGTCCCTCTGCCCATGCTAGTATGTAGATCACCTCCTTCAAAGCTGAACGACTCCTGGTACCACCTTGGTGGCTTACATAGGCCACTGCCATGGCATTGTTGGACTGAACCCTGATGGGGCAGTCCTGAAGCTCCACTGTCCAGGACCGTCCCCTCCCCCTACAGTTAGAACACACAGTCAGGGAACACAGTTAACCCCTTGATGCCCCCCTAGTGTTAACCCCTTTTCTGCCAGTGACATTTATACAGTGATCAGTGCATTTTTATAGCACTGATCGCTGTATAATTGTCAATCGTCAAAAGTGTCCGATGTGTCCGCCATTAAGTCGCAGTCACGATAAAAAACGCAGATCGCCGCCATTACTAGTTAAAAAAAAATTATAAAAATGCCATAAATCTATCCCCTATTTTGCGCAAACCATTCAATAAACGCTTACTGCGATTTTTATTACCAAAAATATGTAGAAGAATACATATCGGCCTAAACTGAGAAAAAATTTTTGGATATTTATTATAGCAAAATATACAAAATATTGTGTTTTTTTCAAAATTGTTGCTCTATTTTGTTTATAGCGCAAAAAATATAAAAACCACAGAGATGATCAAATACCACCAAAATAAAGCTCTATTTGTGGGGAAAAAAGGACGCCAATTTTGTTTGGGTACAGCCTTGCACGACCGCGCACTTGTCAGTTAAAGTGACACAGTGCCATATTTCAAAAAACGCTCCGGTCATTGAGCAGCCAAATCTTCCGGGTGTGAAGTGGTTAAGCATGCCTGAGGAAATAAGCACATTTGATAATCCAGGGCTTTTCTTCCTCTATTCCAAGCCAACAAGATGTCTTGTTGTAAAGGCCTGGAATGGAACTGGGCATAGGGCACTGCCTCAAAGGAGGATACCATCCTCCCTAGAAGACTCATACAGAGCTGATTGGAGGGTTGTCTGGTGCCCCTTAACTGACGCACCTGATCCTCCAGGGCACAGATCCTTAGGGGCGGCAAGAATACTCTTGCTTAAACCGTGTTTAGGATCAAATCTAAACACTTAGACTTTGAGCTGGTCTCAAGGCTGACTTTTCGATATTTATGATCCAGCCTAAGCTTTTCAAATACCACACTGTGTATATTATGCTCTGTTCTAGAGCCTGTACTGAGTGATCTCTGAGCAGGAGGTCATCCAGTACCCCGAGCACCAGGATCCCTTGGGCCCTTAAAAGACCCAGTATTGGTGCTAGGACCTTTGTGAACACCGGGGTAGCTGTAGCAAGCCCGAAGGGTAGAGCCACAAACTGAAAATGACTACTGCAAAATGTAGGAACCTCTTATGAGGCTGAAAGATAGGTACGTGTAAGTAGACATCCTTTATATTGATGGAGGCAAAAAAGTGTCCCCTCTGGAGTGAGGATACTACTGAGCGGCAGTGTTGGTCATCTTACTCTAAAAAAGTAATTAGTTAAGTTACAAATTATTTCTCCCAAAAAGAAAATTGTGTTAGTAACTCAGTTACTACATTGGAAAAGTAATTACCGTATTTATCGGCGTATGACACGCACATTCATTTTTTTTTTATTACAAACGATTTTTATTGGAAATACAATAAAATAATACAAACAATTGACAATACGTATTATACATCATACATATCAGAGGGTCAAAATAATAATGTCCATGCAAATAACATACAAAAATAAAAAAGAAAATAAGGAAAACAAGAACACAAAAGTAGATTGTGAAGCATTCGAGAGCCATAGTCGTACACAACCAGATTACTGTAGGGTAAAAGAGTAACCTATTGTAGGTTCTAGGGATGAGGTATTATGTTAGCGCTCCATGGTCTAGAGTAGGATAAAACAAAAACAGTACTTATAGTTGTGGTAACAGGTTTTGTCTGTAAGATTTCCAGGGCGACCATCTTTGGTCAAACATATGCATCCTATCGTGCAGTGTACAGAGGATTCTTTCCATTAACATAATGGCGTCCATCCTATAGAGGATGGAGGTAGTAGGTACCGTAGGGGCTTTCCAATGTAGGGCAATAGCCCATAGGGTGGCTATGCAAGCAGTGTGTATGAGGCATTCCTCTGAACGAGGCACCCCAGGAATGGAAGCTCCGAGAAGGCCCATGGCTGGGGTGAGCCGTATCTGGGTACCTGTTATAACAGACGCGATAGCATTTACTGAGTCCCAAGTGTGGGTAAGTTGGGAGCAGTCCCAAAAAATGTGCATAAATGTGCCTGGAAGCTGGCATCCTCTGAAGCAAAGATTAGAGGTCCCGGGAAAGATGGAATGAAGTCTGGATGGGGTATAATACCATCTGGTTAATACTTTGTATGCTGTTTCCCTAACCGCCAGGGATTTAGAGGCTTTGCGTAAATTGGTTAGCATGGTGTCCCAGTCCTCCGTGTCGAAAACTTCGTTGCAGTCCGCCTCCCATTTGTGTTTGTAGGGAATAACCCCCGGTAAGCTTACAGCTAATGTTGATTTGTAAAGGGAGGAGATAAGACCCCTTCCTCTGGGAGAGTCACGGCAAATTTGTTCAAACATAGAAGGGGGAGATGAGGGGGTGAGTGCGAAGTGAGAGATATAGAAGTGTCTAATTTGCATATATCGAAAATGTTCCCTTAAAGGAATCTGTTTATGTGAGCGTAGATGGTCAAATGAGGCAAAGGTGTTCCCGGATTGTAGGTCAGCTAGCGTGACCATAGAGTTAGCGATCCACCAGGAGAAGCTCTCAGTGTTATGAAAAGCTACGTTGAATAGGGGTTCCCCTAAAAAGGAGGAACTTCGAGGTGCGGGGGTAACTAGGCCTAGTTTGTGCTTGTATCGATACCATAGGATCAGAGAGTGGGTAACAAGAGAGTTAAGAGAGATAAGTTTATAGACTAGTTTGGAGGGGGACCACAGAATAGTGGAAAGTCTGTAGGGGGCAATGGAACGTGATTCAAAATCTACCCAGGGTACTTTAGAGTTTGGTATATTCCATTGTGCAATTTGGGAGAAGCGGGCTGCCAGGTAATAGAGCCAGAGATTTGGTAGACCTAGTCCACCGTTTGTTTGCGGGTTGAAAAGGACCTGTTTGGAGAATCTCGGTCTCTTGTTCTGCCAGATGAATTTGTGAACATCTTGTTGTAATTTGTCTATGAACGTTTTAGGGATAAGAACTGGTAGGGCTCTAAAAAGAAAAAGAAGCTTGGGTAAGAGGGTCATTTTGATTGCCGTGACTCTCCCAAAGAACGAGATCCGATACGTGCTCCATAGTCTGAGCATATCACGGAGCCGGGACACACATGCTGGGTAATTTGCTGCAAAAATAGAGGACCAATGCGGTGTGATATAGATACCCAGATACGGTATTTTATTAGTAGACCATTGCAGGGGGAAGGAGCTCTGGAGGGTCTCACACTGAGCAGGGGGGATATTGATTGGGAGTGCCGTGGATTTTGACATATTCACTGTAAGCCCAGAAATGGAGGCAAAGTGGGATAATAGGTCAAATAGGTTGGGCAGGGAGATGTGGGGTTGGGAAAGAAAAAGCATAACATCATCAGCATACATACATAGATGTGACGTGGAGGAAGCCATTTGGTAACCTGAGATATCAGGGTGTCTTTTAATAGCTGCGGCCAGGGGTTCCAGGGCTAGGGCAAATAAGAGGGGAGATAAGGGGCAACCCTGGCGAGTGCCCCTGCCCAGTGTGAAAAATCCAGAGCTACAGCCCGGGATCTTGATTCTCGTTTGTGAGTTGTGGTAAAGGGCTTGTACCCCTAGCAAGAATTCGTCTTTGAAACCAAGTCTCTGTAACACTGCAAGAAGGTAAGGCCATAGTACGCTGTCGAACGCTTTGTTAATGTCTAAGCTCAGGAGAAGAACTTGTTGTTTACGTAAATTAGCGTCTTGGAGGACATTTAAAGTCAGGCGAATATTGTCCGTGATGAGTCTATTGGGAATGAAACCTGATTGGTCAGGTGAGGTTAGGGTTTCAATGATGGAGGCCAACCTGTCAGCTAGGGCTCGGCTAAAGATTTTAAGGTCGTTGTTGATGACCGAGATAGGTCGATAGTTCTGGGGGAGGGAGTGGTCTTTCAGAGGCTTGGGCAGTAGCGACATGTTAGCTAAGGTCATTTCAGGGGGGAAATGTTCACCTTTGAGGATCTTGTTGAACATGTTGGTGAGGCGTGGAAGTAATATAGGGGCATAGTGTTTATAATAACTGGCTGTGAAACCATCTGGGCCGGGGGCCACAGAGCGTTTCAGGGATTTGATAACTCCCAGCAGCTCTTCTTCAGTAAAGGGAGCGTTTAAGCTTTCCGTTTGTGAAGCAGACAGAGAGGGTAGGGGCAAGGAGTCCAGCCATTCCCGAGAGGGTAGGACGGGATACGGTGGAGGGTTCGAGAGGAGATTGGAGTAGAAGTCTTCGAAGACACGAAGGACCTCTTTGGGATGGGAAACAATTCTCCCTGATGAGTTGCGAAGCTTATATACGTGGGGGGGGGCGTAGTGTGTGGTTCAGTTTTCGGGCAAACATGGCCGAAGCCGTGTTGCTATGGAGAAGGAATTTAGCTTTGGACCATCTTAGGGCTTTTTCGGTTTTGGCTGATAAGAGGGTATCCAATTCAAGTCTCTTTTGGTCAACTAAGAGGGCGTTGGCTCGAGAGGGGTTCCCTATTTGAGTTTTATGTAAGGCATCTAGTTCTCCCGTCAGAGTGAGGATCTGTTGCCATCTTTCTTTGTTGCGTCTAGAAGCAATGCTAATGAGGCGGCCACGTAGTACGGCCTTATGGGCCATCCACAAGGTGCTAGGAGAAATATCAGGGGTGGCGTTGATGGTGAAGTATTCTTGAAGAGCGGTGGAGACTTCTTGACGTATTATAGGGTCAGTTAAGAGGGAGTCATTCAACCTCCATGTGTATGGGGTCTCAGAAAGGCCAATAAGTGTGGTGGACATGGCTACTATATTGTGATCAGACCAAGGGCAAAGGTGGATCATTGAATGTGTGGAGTTGGCTAGAATGATGGGTGTGCAAAATATATAATCCAATCTGGCGAAAGAGTTATGAGGGTGGGAGTAAAAGGTGTAGTCTTTCGCCCCAATGTTATGAGCTCTCCATGTATCTGATAGTTGAAATGACTGAAGTGTCTTGGATAGAGATTTAGGGAAAGCGGAGTTGGGTTGGGAGGGGGAGCTCCCGTCTAATTGTGGGTGCGCTACAAGGTTAAAATCTCCTCCAATAAACATATGGGTGGAGGCATATTTTTCAAGGGTTTTGAAGAAGGTGGAAAAAAAAGTCGCTTGTGCGACGTTGGGGGCATAGACATTGGCAATGGTGAGTTCCCGCCCAGCTATGAGTCCCTTGATTATAAGGAATCTACTGTCAGGATCCCTAAAGATCTGTTGGACTTCCAGAGGGAAAGAGTTGTGCAAGAAGATGGCTACTCCTCTGCATTTGGAATCATATAGAGTATAAAAGGCTTGCTTGTATGAGTTATGAAAGAACGAGGGGTGTTTATCAGTTGCAAAGTGTGTCTCCTGCAGCAACAGGATCTTAGCCCCTAATTTCTTATAGGATGTAAAAGCTTTTTTCCGCTTGTGGGGAGAATTAAAGCCCTGCACATTATGCGAAATGCATGTGATCACCATTTATGGATGTCATAGCGTCCTGGCTCACCTGAGGGGTCAGGGGACCCGGAAAATGCAGTGCTGAAAAACTCCATCACAGGGGGAATAGCCGTTTGGAGAGGTTCTAAGCGAAAGATAACATCAAGAGCACAGTAATATGTTCTATACCTGGAATACTTCAGCAATCTAAATAAAAAAGAAAAATTAAGTAGAAGAACAACATAAAAAAACACAAAACAACATAATGCCAGCAGAGCAAATGCAAGCTGGACTAACAGTGGGTCAGGTTGCAAATAGCAGAGACCTGAAACATAGAAATCTGCTCGGTAAGGGGCAAAAGCACCCTTAACTCCCTGAGTCATATCCAGAGTTCCGAGGAAGTCGGGATATGAGAGGAGTGGGGTGGCACGGCATCAACCTCAACCGGACTAGTCTGCTACAAAAAAAAATAAACAGATATGCAAAAATGTGTGCATGCCTTAGAAAGACTATCTGATATATCAGATAAACAGATGTCCTGAGCTCCTAAAATCAATTGAAAATGAGAAAAAAGGGAAGTCCCGATACCAACATCCTGGTATAAAAAAAAAAAAAAAAATAAAAAAAAAAAGCACAACCAAAAAGAGGGCATAAAAAAAAAAAAAAAGTAAAACATCGTATGGTTGTGGAACATACCAGGGTGTGCGATCCTGTTCAGGGTGGGGGTCAAGAAGTCCAGGGCCGTCGGGTCAATCTTGCTGGGCTAACACCCTGCTTGCTGAGACAGGATGAGGGGATTTGAAAAAAAAAATTTAAAAAAACAATTTATCACGTTAGAGATGCGGTAGTTCCCAGAAGGGACAGTAGATGGTGCTCAGAGACCTAAACAATCAGAACCAGTGCAGAGTTTCAAAGAGAGCAGAAGGAACCATTATTCAACAGTGACCAAAGAGCAACAACACAAAAAAAAGAGAA